>JANZLQ010000055.1:5103018-5116884 GCA_026212715.1 Elanus axillaris
CCCAGTCCCCTCCTGAGTCATTAAAGCATCCTCACGTTCCAGAAAACCTTGAGCTGCAAAGGGAACCATAGAGGGACCAGGGCTCTCCCTGTCCTCCACACTGGGCACGGTGCTGCTCGTAAACCACTCAGACCTAATCAAAAGAGGAATACTGGATCTGTGATGATTTCAATTATATTTAGTCTTTTAGTTTAATCTTTGGAGTAGCGGAGCTGCCTTGATGCTCGGCTTGCGGCTGGTCCCCAGCTAAGATGCTCACCACAGGAGAGGCAGTTGAATCCGAGTCAAGAACTCATTTTTCCTTAAAAGAAAGCCTCATTAGAAGAACCAGCCATTTAAGCAGCGGGCTTTATGAGCTGTCACAGCTCAGATCCAATTTCTCCTTTGCTAAAAGGAGTTAATCTTTTTGTACAGGAGCTCCAAAAGAGAGAAAAGAAAGTAAATGCCTCCTGTACAGAGCAAGCTCTCTGTCTGTGGCCGAGCGGTTCTTGGGAAGGGAAAAAAAAAATAATATTAGCCTGGCTTCCCCTGTCCAGCCCCGTGAAATGTCTGCTCCGCAAATGTGATCAAAACAGGGAGAGCCCAACGGGACCCAAGCTCCTCATCCTCCCATGTCAGCTGAGACCACCCCAGCCTAAGCAAACCCCTTGTATTAATCTCCTTTTCTTTCCCTGCCATCAGCAGCAGCCCTCTGGGCACAGGAGAAGGAAAAGAAAAAGCTCCCTTCTGCAAGAGATATGATAAACCCCATCAAAACTACAATCAACATTGAGACAAGGAGGCCAAAGAGGCTCCTGAGCACCTGCGTCTGTGCCCAAAACGTTTAGCAAGGGATGCCATCAGGGGAGGACATCCTGGCTACTGATGCTTTCAAGCCAAGGCAGAGCTGGGGTTTTGGCAGCCAGTGCATCCTGGAGCAGCTTGGACACTGCAATGGGTGCAAAAGTGTCGGGGGAGATGGCAGAGCCCCAAAACCCCAGGGGGGTTTGCTTCCTCTATCCTCCCACTAGCCACTGGCTGAGCAGTTCCAGGGCTTGCAGGGATGTGTTTGTCAACACAACTAAGAAAAGACAGCATAGGTTATATTCGAGTGGTTGCTCCATCATTGCCTGGCTGCTCCTGCGGCTTGAGGTTTTCCAATCAACCCTTCTGGCCAGCAGCTCTGGCAGAGCCACTGCCAGGGCCAAGCCAAGGGAGAGCTCAGAGAAGCATCCCCGGATGGGCGGGCAGTGAATCGCAGCTCTCCCAGCCCCCCTCCATACCATCCAGCGTCTGGATGGATGGAACTGCATCCCACTATGATGCACAGCCACCTGCAACCTATGTAGTGCCAGCAGTTCCTTGCCAGGAACAAAGCTGGGCTGCTCCGAGACCAGCTCACCCTTCCAGCCTCCCCCACAGAAGGTCCGGTACTCACTTTCCACCGTAGCACCTTCATTAGGATTGGAGTAACCTTCTCCCTTCCTCTTGATCCTCCGGATTATCCCTCCATCCTCAAACAAGTCCTCACCTTTGAAGTCAAGCAGCTCGACCTAAAAAATAAAATAATAAAGAAAAGGTGGGCAGAGCTTGGGGAGGGGGCAAAAGGAGAAGAGAAAAACAACAGGAAAGTCACAAAGCAGCAGTTCATCCTCTGGCTGGAGAGCTAAGCCAGCTAATTCTCTATTCAGCTGACGAGCAGAAGTTGCCCATAAAAGCCAGCTCCAAGCCACAGCATAATACACCCAATTTATTAGAAATTGGGACACATCCAGTACCTGAAGCATAACACAAAGTAACAGTAAAAATAAGTTTATTAAGCCTGTAAGGGTACAACACGGCTGGTGCTAGAAGATGCTGTGAAAGCTGCCTGGGACCAGTGTGGGCAGGACTTTCCCCTTCATTCTCTGGCGGGACCCACGGCTTAGTCCCCACTCAACTTGGAAGGACTAAGCCTTAATTTAGGACAGACCCATTCCTCCTGCCCCACTGCCTTGTCCTGACGAGCCCCGCTTAGCGAGTGCACCATGCCAAAACCTTGGCTTTCCTACCGCCTCGTGGCACTAATCGGTTTTTAGCACCCAGAGGCATTTCCCAGACGCTTTCTCCTTCCCATGTACATTTTTAAACCGTGAATCTGCCTGCTCCCCCCCGCCCGCCCCGGCACCAGGGCTCTCCCCAGCCGGAGTTTCAGTCCCAGCCTCCCAGCTCAGACACACATTTCTGAGAAAACCCTGGCAGCAGTTCCTGGACCAGAGGGACACGTTTCAGGAATCCAAGCTGGTTTTTTTGTTGGTTTGTTGTTTTTTTATTTCTGAGCTGGTTGGCAGGGCAGAATAGGAGCAAGCGAGCTCATCCACGTGCCGGCTCGCCAGCATTACTTGCCTCAAAAAAGAGAGTGGCGTTGGAGGGGATTTTGGGGGCACTGCCAGCAGAGCCATATGCGTACTCAGGTTTGCAGAGCAAGTAGCAAATCTCTCCCTTCTTCATGGTAGCCACCCCGATGTCCCATGCCTTGATTACCTGACCTAGGAGAGAGGCAGATGTCAGGCAGGAAAGAGCAACTGGCAGCCCAGAAAAAAACCAGCCTGGGTGCTGCAAGGATGGCACCCCCAAGAAACGCACCCTCAGAAGTCACTTAAGGAAGGGCTGATACCGTCCATCTGTCCTGCCACAGGGTCCCACCCCCCAGGATCATGCCACACCACCCTGAGATCATCTTACCCTCAAGCATCCCCACAGACAGACCCCCCGGACCAGCTTACCCTTGCCCAGGCTGAAGACAAAGGGCTCATTCCGATCGCGGCTGGAGTCAAATTTTTTCCCATTGGCCAGTTTGCCTTTGTAGTGGACGTAAACCTTGTCCCCAATCATGGGGGACTCATCTTCACTCCCAGGTCGTTTAATGATCTGAAAGAGAGAAAACACCTGTGAGAAGGGAGGCCATGGGACAGCTAAGGATGCATTTGAAAAGAGAGAGATACAGATATATACACACACACGCATATATATAAATCTATATATACACACATGGATATACACCCCGGTGCTGCTCTAAACCAAAGGAAGGCTCGAGGCGGAGTCATTCAATTTGTCTTCCATCAGCCCCTAAAAGTAAATCCCAATCCAGAGCCATGGTGATGGAGTGGGACAGGGCTGGGAGCAGAGACCTGCCTGTACTTTGCAGAGGTGTCTGGATAAACACTGCAGTTTGAAATCTGAAGCAAATGCAATTACACTCGCTTTCTGTTCATACACATTTTACTCGCAGGGGTGTGTCATTTCACTACTCACGTCTTGTCAACACTTTTTTTTTTTTTCCTTTTTTTGAATGCTACAGCCTGGAACAAGCAGTTCTCAAGCTGAGGATGGAGCAGGGGAGGATGCTATTCTTAGAGGAAAGGTCTTATTCGACTGGAGAAGAGCAAGCACTGGGGAGCAGAACTATCCAGAAACGGCCCTGAATATGAAAAAGGGGCTGTGGAGCAGACTGGATGACCTCAGTAATGTGCTCTTTCTAATGTCTGTGAGTCACACACAAAAATGCTTTGTGGATTTACAGCTAATAATCTGATTAGGTACACAAGAGCAGCAAAATTCACTGAGCAGCCTGAATCCATCAGTCTCAAATACCACTCCATCCTTCTTTATTCCACGTGATGCTCATCTCCTTTGCCTTTCAAAAAAAAAAAAAAAAATAAAAATCAGTCCTACAGCCCTGGAAGTACTACATGACCCCAAGGGCTGGGGATGCAGCCCACTAATGTGACCATGTACCCCAAAATGGAAAAAGAAAGGCAGGACCCTTCCAGCAGGCTCCCTCACCTTTAGGACCCCTCGGTCTCGAGCCGGCGTGATGTCCTCCCCACGCTCGGTGAAAGCCACCACCTGCACCTCCCCTTCACTCTTGGTGGCCTCATCAGTGGTCATGGTCTCCTTGCATAAGCCCCGAACCTGGGGAGACATGGCACACACCCCATCAGAGCCATAGGAGGTGGGGTAAGAGGAAAGGGTTAAAGAAAACAAGCAGCTCTCTCTGCTAGGGCCAGGGCAGGAAGCTTTGAGCACATCTCAAGCGTGTAGAGCGGAAAACCCCTTCCCAGGGGCCACCCAGGCCATGTGGAACCACAGGGCACAGGAAACCCCAGTGTGCAATGCCAGCTGTCCTCACCACCCAGGGACAGGGGACAGCCCCACAGGTTCGCCTAGCCACAGCGATGGGGATGCATCACTGAGGTCCCCAGCCTTCACCTTCAGCCTCCCTAAATCAACACTGAACCCCCAGCATTGCCCTGGGAGGCTCCCCCAGCAAGAGTTTTACCCCAGAAAGCACTGGCAGGTAACACATGTGCCAGCCGACCAACTCCTGACACCAGGTGAAACATGGAAACTCATCGCGGGGTGCTGCACCCAAACCACGGGGATCTTCTGCAGCGACGCTTTACCGAGCATCCATTTTGACGCAGGACTAGCATTGAAGCTTCTACATCAGCAGACATCGAGGGCAGCAGTGAAGCCAGGAGAGATCAAAGTGCTCACAGGCAAGAAGCAAAGAGCTGATGGCCACCAAGCTTCACCGGTCCCTTCTGGCTCACGTAGAGGTGGGCACCCCTTGGGTACGGGTGCTAGAAATAGGTGCACCAGGCTAGCATTTGCTTCTTGAGTTATTTTATACAGTCTGAGATTATATTCTACAAGGAATTGCTTATTTGTCAGAGTCTCTATTATTCGGAAAGTAGCACCTCAACCCCAGGCAAACCTTGCTTTCTCTTGCCCACTAAAAACACCCCAAAAAGAGAGAACAGGCTCCAAGTTGCAGGCAAGCAAAGCATCACCCTGCATGGAAAGACCTGAACACAGCGCAAGCATCTCCAAAAACTAAAGCAAACCCAACACCAAAAGAATTCCAACTATTTGTGTGGATAAAGAAAAAATTCACAGCAAGACTCTAAGAAATTGGGGGGTTTTGGACAAACTGCTGGAGCACCATGCTCCCAACATCACTGTGCGAGCAGCCGAGGTGCCAGAAAAGCCACGTTTTTCGTCAAACGCAGACTTTTTCCAATGGTGGCTGGTGAAAAGAGAATTGCCTACAGTTTAAAAAAACATATTTCCTGATGATTTCCTTCAGACCGTAAGGCTATTTTGGTAGCCGCACTGCTGCGCGACACGTAATCAAGGAAACATGTGATGGAGAATTAGAAAGCGATGGGGTTTTTTAAGACATAAACCAGATCTATTAAAGTCACTCTAAATTGTGAAGCTTTCCCACAGTCTTTGGTGTGGAAGCTGATGTTAACCAGCAGGAGAAATCATTCATTCGGGGGATTCAAAAAGAGCAAAGAAAGGATGTTTTCAGCTCCAAGGCCAGATAAGTCGTGCTGCAAGAATTGCGCTCCTCGCACCCGGGTGGAAAGGGAAGAGCTGGAGCCCGGCCCCCCCGGCACAGGAAGCCACTGAGACACAAAGAGTCTTGCAATGGAAGAAGCAAATAGAAAAATAAGGGAACTACTTGCTACAATGCTCAATTATCACAGTCTTTGGGGTAACAGTTAATGAAATTTTGCATCTGCTCCCTTTCTCCTGCTCTGCCAAGGTTTCAGAGGGGAACACCTGGAAAAAAAAAACAGTAAAAAAAGCGACTTTGGTGGTGAGATTCTTCATCTCATGGGTATTTGTACATTGGAAAACATGCTGTCGGTTACTTCAGAAGAAATTTTTTTACAATGAGGGTGGCGAAACACTGGCACAGGTTGCCCAGAGAGGTTGTGGATGCCCCATCCCTGGAACCATTCAAGGTCAGGTTGGACAGGGCTCTGAGCAACCTGATCTAGTTGAAGATGTCCCTGCTCATGGCAGGGGGGACTGGACTAGATGACCTTTAAAAGTTTCTTCCAACCCAAACTATTCTATGATTCAGGTGCTGAGACAGTCTCCAAGCCACCGTGGTCTACACTGCCCTGCCACCACCATGGGCATCCTCTTGGAGAAGACCAAGGAGGTGGTGGTGCCCATCACGGCACTGGCATGCTGCCGGCACCGTGCACTAGCTCAGGGATTCCTGGCACAGATCCTGTGCAGCACCAGGGACACAGCATCCATAACCCATTTATTAAGGGCCAGGAGGAGCCTGAAAAGGGGAGACGCTTGCTAAAGAAGTGCCACCTCCTGGGGCAGAACCTCCTGAGGTCCAACAAGCAGCCACCACTGGGATGCAGAAGACGGATGGGGAGGTGCTGGCTCCAGCTCGCCGGTTGCTAAATCCCACCAAGAGACATCTAAAAATACATCATACGCATCCTTCTCATTATTTTTCTACGTAAGCAATTAGTGGAGTCATCCAGGGAAGCTGGCCAAGGCGAGCAGGAGGGGAGTCGCTCTGCGTCAGAAGCAGTGGGAGGGATGGAGCCCACAAGACTAGCTATTAAGATGTGGTCCATGTTATGAAAGAGCTCGAGACTTCTCTGTCCAGCAAAAACAGCTCCAACTAGGTTAGGGAAAAGACCGCGCCATTCCTGCTTATCTCTGTTTTGGAGTGACGGAGGCTGGCTGGGGTCCAAAAACCCAATTAATTTGAAACAAATAGTTACAGGGAAAAGAAATATCTGCTACTCCTTGAGATTTAAATACCAGGGAGCCAGGGACTGTCGCCAAGAACCGTGCAAGCTTGCTGGAGGTGTCAGAGCCTGAATCTTCTCATTGCAGGACCATGTGTGCTCCAAATACAGGGAGGGGATTAATTAATTACCCCGTGCAAAAGCCTCTGGGTGTTTCTGACACCTCAAGCAGATCCCACTCTTCCATTGCTGTTACCCACAAGCTTAAAGTTGTAAGTCTGTAAACGAAGCCAGGCTAAGCCATCCTCCCTCCTCCAAAGACCCACACTGCTTCATTTCCCTGGGATGTAAATATGGACAGGTGGGAGCAGGAGAGAAGGTGGGGAAGGGTTAAACCCCTCCGGGGTCCTCCTCTACTGAAAGGTACAGCAATTCCTCAGTGCATAATGGCATCAAAGAAAGGCCACCAAAAGGGTAGGTACTTCCATGCACAGAGAATAAAAGCAATGGGAAAGTGATTAAAGAAATGCAGAGCATGCCCCAGGAAAGGTGCACATGGACAACAAGGGTGGTTTTGCACAGCTTGGTTCTTCCCATTCTGAAGCAAAGCCCCTTGCAGGAGCCTGTAAACCCCCAGAAACATCCCTGCTCAAGCTCCAAGCCCGATGCTGGGCTCTGGTCCATACCTCCAGCCACCACCTGGGTGCTCATGGATGGGCACAGGGCTGCTTTGCAGCCAAAGAGACCCAAAACTGCCACCTCCATCCTCCCCAGACCCTGTGAAAGGGCAAAGTTATTCGTCACTGCTAAAGGAAAGGGGTTGGGGTTTTCACTTATTTGCTTTTAATCAGTCCCCGCTCAACCGAATGATCTGAAAATGCAGCATAGCTGTATACCATAGCTCTTAAATTACAGATTAAACAAACTTTAAAATCCAGAGGTTTCAACATCTGGACACAATCTCTCCTTCAAGTGCAACTATTTCAGCCTTAATTAGTATGAAATACATTGAAGAGCTTCTAGCTGAGCAAACAAAGAGACTCGCAAGTTCAGGAGACTCCTAACACATGCACGATGTGTGCTTCACTCGGACCAGCATATCCTGACCCACAGTGCCAACGCACGCCTGTTCTCAGCCCTGCTAGATTAATATAAACTCCTTAAACTGCTCAAAAGCAACAACGGCTGCATACTTCCTTCTTGCCAATCTGTTGTTTCCCAAACGCCAGCCTGCATGCTGGAATGAGCAGTTGCAAGTATTATTTCTCCCTCCTCCAGATGGAGAGTGGCATCACCGCCACTGACGCTCATGAGCAAACGATGCCCATGTGCAATTAAGCCACAATGGATGCCCCCGACCAATTAAGCTGCAATCAATGCCCACAAGCAATTAAGCTGCCTGCAGCGGACACAGGCTGCCCAGGCAGAGCACGCTCCTGCATGCCCTGATACAACTGGGCAGCGGTACAGCTTTGACCCTGATTTTAGCACTTCCATACAATCAGACCTAAATTCAGCTGCTGCTTCAGAAAAATACACTCTGCGCTTTTTTGTCTATTTTTTCAAAAGCAGGTATGACAAAAGACTTTTTTTTCTTTTTTAAGCTGGGCAGTGGCTAGTGTCTTCCGCACCTTCGTTATCCTCTGAGTGTTGCATATTTTTCAGGCCGTCAGCGAGCAATACCAGGGCACCACATGGGTGCTTGCAGAAAAATGCAATGGGTGCATCTTGAAGCCCTCTCCCCTTTGCACACACCTTTCAAACGACAGAAACTCTGCTGCAGGAGGATGCATGCCGTACAACACCAGCACATGCTGCGCATAAAAACACGCCATAAACCCAAGCCATTTCTTTTTACAATCCCCTCTCCGCATGGATGTTGCCATCTTCCAGCCCAGAGAACTAGGAGAAAATTCAGAGCAGAGAATGGGATGCAGATGTCCGACCCCAGGCTGAGGACAGACAGGTATCGCACATGCTAGGGTTTCACCAAGCACACGATCCCGAGCCACGTTTCCTAGAAATCGGCATACCAGGAATTTGCCAGCTCCAAATGGAAATTTCATGTCGCAGATCCCTCCCGGAGGCTCACAGAAGGGGAAAGGGAGGGGAGGGAAGAGAAAGGCTGGGGAGGGTTTTGAGGGGTCTCACCTTGCCACCATGCGATGACTGGAGAAGGTTTGAAAATCCAGGGAGGGTGCCAGGAGGTGCCTACCCAGAGACACAGTGGGGATTTCACAAAAATGCCTGGTAAGAAGAGGGGGAAAAAAAAAATTAAAAATAAAATAAAAACACATATGTGCTTTATTCTAAAACAGGATTTAAGAAGAAAGGAGAACTGAGATGGTGGTTTTAAGCCACAGACCACGCTCCACCATGGTCAGAAAGGGGTGAAAAGACCATGGATAAAACCTCCTGTGGCAGCTCCTCTGCTGCCCACAGCCACGGGAAGATGCTTTGACTCGCTGTTTCCATAAAACAGTGTTCAGCATCTTACCATCAGCTTAAAAAAAAAAGGCAGGGTGGGGGTGGGGTGCGGGAAGGCTATATTCTGTCCAACTTTTTTTACTGACCGTTGCCGAAAGTCAGGATGAAAATTAACAGGATGGAAAAATAAGAGCTGACTGCTCGGGGTTTGTTTTTTAAGACCCACTTAGCACAAAGTGCTTTCACTTCCAGGGCACCACAACAGCCTTAAAAAGCTCTGGATTGCAACATGGGAGAGAGTTTCTTTAAAATGCAAAAGGTCAGGCTAAAAAACAGCAAGTCTTAATGCACAGGGGGGAGATGTGGGGCCCCGAATCCTGGTGACCATCACCCCAAATCAAAGAACGACCCCATTAGTGCAGCAGCTGGGTTCTCTCCACTGTCCCACCGTGGTTTTACTTCCCCCTTGATCGAGAAAACTATTTTTTCTAATAAAATACCTACTTACTGAGCAAACTGTCCCCGTGCAGCAGGACAGGGAAGACCAGAGCAGCGATATTCCCCTGGATGATGGTGTTTTAAGACGCCTGCAATGCCAGCCTGCAGAGCAGAGACCCAGGGAAACAGCATTGAGTTGCTAATAAATTAAAATCAGAATATCTAAGAAAATACAACCTTCTTAAGCCCAAGGCAGCTCCACATAATCCTCAGCTCCACTCCAACACATAAGGATGCACTCAGACATTGAGTGCTATTTTTCACACTCATAAACCACAGCTTGAATTAAAAATAAACGATTTATTTATTTATTTATTTTTAAATCCTGGCCACTTGACTTTTCCCCCCATCCTTTAAAATAAACAGGGAAGCCATAAAATTTAAGTTATCACTAGCTGAACAAGACTCACATGGATTGATTTACTTCCTAGCGTGCACATTGTGCAAGCAGCTAACATCCCAACGGGCCAGTCATGGCAACTTTTATTCAAACAAAAAAACAAAATGCAAACAGAGCTGCTTTAATTGCCCAGCACCCTGACGAATGTCCACTGCACCCAGGGTGAACCAGGGACAGAAGCAAACTCCCTGGTCTCCTTTATCCACAGCCGGTTGCTGCTCCAGGGTTAACTCCTTCTGCCCCTGGAGACCCTGGTACCCCCTGAGCATCCCAGTGCTACCCACCCACCGGGCCATCCCGGAGAAGAATGCAGTCACCGATCACCTCCCAAGGGCCAGAAGATATCTGTGCTATTAATAGAAGAGCAGCAGCAAAGGAAGGTTTTTAAGCAATTAAGAGAATAACGAAGGGAGAGAAAAGGAAACTACTGCACGCTGCTAACTTAAATACAACGGTATGTGTTCCCGTCACACTTGCTTAATCATTTTGCCTAGCTAATATTTTTAAGCTTCTGAAGTGGTTTTAGTTAAGATCCAACTCATAACTAATTTTTTTTTTCTTTTTTAAATACGTTGAATAAGAGCCTGCACTCAAGTTTCAGCTGCAGTAAGAGGAACAAGTGAGCAGGATGGCTCACTGCTCCCTGCCAGAATAAATATTTCAACAGAAAGCGAGATGGGTTCAGCCTGTCTGCATCCCCCGGGAGTGGGGCGAGCCCATGCACACCAGTGACATGAAAAAGACTTTCAGAAAGGTTGGGTTTTTTTGCCTCCAGTTTACAATATAAACCCATCAAATAAAATCTGGATCTTTTGCTGATTATCTAGCAAGGCACAAGCGAGGAAATGCTTGCTCAGTGGTTTTTCCAAGTTGTTTCAAAATAAGAAATTGCAGGGATAAAGCTCATTTGGATTTGACCGTCTTGCAAGCATCCCATCAGCAGCCCATGGTCCATCCCCTCCAGCACAGGTACCCAGAGACACAATGCCCCCCACTTTAATGTGAAACGCACAAAACCCAAGCAATACTTTTTTTTTTTTATCTCCTTTATTAAAAAAGACAGACATATACTGAGGAAAGCAAAAGCCATAAACATTTATGGGTCGTTGCTCTTCCAAGGGAAGAAGGTGCCAGGGACGGGATGCAGTCAAGGGTTTTACACACCGATGCTCTGTGGCTCCTACCCTGCCTGCCCCCAAAGCCATCCGCAGCCCCCCAGCAAGGATTTCAGCTGCTCCCACCACAAAAATCACAACAAGCCTCTGCCACAAGCAGCATGTCCTGAAAATACTGGAAAAAACAGGAATGCCAGAGCTGGCAGCAAAGCCTCTACACTCCATCAGCAGGGAGAGGCACCAGCCTGTACCCATCCCGCTTCTGGAGGGGCTGACACAGCCTTGGATGATGGTAAAAAAAATAAAAAAAAAACAATTTAAAAAATAGTAATAATAAGTGTATAAATAGCTGTTCCACATCTGCCTGAGGTTCTCGGGAAACGGCTGGCAGAGCGGCCGAGCACAGCATCCTAACAAGCTCAGAGGCCATTATATACAGACACTCACATAACAGCGGGGAATGCAATTTCCTAATGCTTTCATAAGTTAGGATTATGTAACTGGAGGGGAAAAAAATATAATATAGCCAAGCAGGTTATATAAACCATCTTTAAAAAGTGAGAAAGTACTTGACATCCCACTACCCACTCCTTGGCACCCTCCAACTGGGTTTTTTGCCATCGAAAATGAGCAGGCTCCTTTCATCGTGTCTTCTCCACTGGTCAAAACAACCAGGGAGCACAGATCCAGCCAGGCTTTTCAGGACAGTGGAAAGAAATATTCCACCTCTGGCTATTAAATGTGAAGTTCCCCTCCCCGTACAGCACACTCCGGTAAAGCTCGACCCCTCTACGGGTGGCTGAGAGCATCCTCCTTGCAGCAGCTACACCAATGCCAAGCAAATTCAATTTTAAGAGACAGCTTGGGGGAACTAAAATAAATACAAAATGCGAATAAACAAGAAACGCCTTGTTTGCCAATTCTGCTCCAATTTAGCCTTTTCTCCAAATAGATTCAACAAATATACTTGGATTTATTTAATTTTTTTTTATTATTTCTTAAAGCATCTCATTGCTTGCAACAGATTTAAGGGTTTCTCCGACAAACTTTCAGCCAGGTTACCCTAAACCACAGCACCCCCCCGGCAGCGGAAACACTGTATTTATCCCCACGCGCAAGGGCTCAGCACCATCTCAAGAGCCCCGATGCCAAATCCCAGGGGGGGATCCCCGGCTCAGCATCCGGCATTGCCACCAGCAGCGCCACACACCCAGAAATAACCTGGCGCCCGAGACCTTTTTTTGAAGCGACGTGTGCACCAATGGTCTATAAATGCCAAATTATATCGGGCAAACGGCAACTCCCGGCATGTTGTGAAACACCAGCCTGTTCCCGCGCCAAATCAGGATTTCTTGGAGAGGACAAAGAAACGCTACAAGCGGCAAAATCAGTGGAGGGGGACCGGGACAGCCACCGACATTGCTGGGGGATGCTGTGAGGTGCAGGGGGCTCAGCCCTGGAGCAGCGGGGGGGTGAGGGGGGTCAGGAGGCTGTCAAGGATGCTGCAGCTTTGGGGATGATGCTGTACTGCTGCTGGGTGACCCTCGGTTCTGCCAGCCAAGAGGAGCAGAAACACACATGTACCAACTGTACACACGCGTGTGCACACACACACACACGTGTGCATCGCTCAAGGATGGGGAGGGAGCCCGCATCCCCACCGGGATGGGGTGACATCCCAGAGATGATGCTATTTGCAAGGTGGTGCCTCCTAGGGCTTGTTTTATTGAATTAAGGGATTAAATTTAACATAAATCAAAAGGTACTTGAAATAGGAATACTTTCAGTGAGGCTAATTTTCTAAGAGCGATACTACCATTTATGAATATGGGACATCACAGGCAGAAGATGATTTAATTGCAGTCCCTCATGATCCCCCTTCTTCACTGCTGACAGTTACTTTACTGCTATTTTCCTAATTTTCCAATACACTCAAGTTGCAAAATCAGAAATCCTTATTTCACTCACAATTCCTGACTATGGAAAAAACTCATCGGCTCCACACAAACAAGTTACATGAACAACTCGTACATTAGAGCACTCATGGTCATTTCTCTATGCCCACAAACGTACAGCATTAAAATAAAAATAACTTTGCTAAGTAATTTATTATTTTCCTGTGATATGCATAAGATCGGTACAAGCTCCGCAGCTCCCTCAAGGGGCTATAAAAACTTTACATAAATACATATAACTGAGAGCAACTATAAAATAAAATATTAAATAGTGTAAAAGTATAAATAACTGAGAACAAATTATTCTCCAAATACTTTACAGAATATTTCCCCCCCCCTCCAAGGCCAGCCTGGGGAGCCGCAGCTGGACAGAGCGGGGTCTAGAGCCTTACAGCAAACTTTCTCCTTCTACAAGCTGGTAATTAAAACACGCCTAATTACACAGCAGTGATGTTCCTAAAGGACACAGTTTGGTTTTTATTTGGGCATTGTCCTTATTTTCTGGCTTGTCCCAGCAGGGAGATGCTCTAACAGCACGGGAAAGGACCTCAACATAATTCAACCGTGTGCTGGGCAAATACAGCCTTGGGAAGCTACGATTATTTATTTGCTTTTATTTTTTTTAAAAAGGAAAAAAAATAATTGCACAAGCTCTCATCCCAGCAGACACCTCTGCTCCAGGCAGGACGGGCACCACAAGCAGCCCCCATCGTGCCAGCCTTCCCCCCCAAACCCACTCCAGCACTGGTCCTGCTCCATCCTCCAAGCCCAAAACCACAAGAGAGGCCATGTGCCGTCGTCCCTCCCAGCAAGTTTCAGCAGAAGCAATAACTTCTCCACCAACTCCCTAGAAATCTGTTGGTTTTTTTTTTTTTTTTCCACACGATCACACATTTTCTCCAGCACAAGCCCTACCTGCTTCATCACCCCAAACC
>JANZLQ010000055.1:5140382-5164252 GCA_026212715.1 Elanus axillaris
GAGGTATTTTCCCCAGAAGTTCTATGATCAATGCAATGTGATCTGCGTTTTTTCAAAAGAAAAGACAATGAGACACATCCACATAAGACATCTCTATGCCCCAGTTTCCTTCTCTAGGATATAAGGATATAGACATTATCTCCCTTAAAAATTACTTTGAGATCCACCTGAAATCAGATTACACTAAGCAAGGACATAGTCAAGGGGCAAGGGGGAAAAAAGGTAAGGCCCATTTGAGGCATGAACAGTTTGAGAAGCAAGATAGAAAATCCAGTGATAAGAGGAATGGAAAACATCAGAACAAGAACATGGACTTCATTTACTGCATGGTGGTTTACTGCAGAAGCTCAAGCACAGTTGTCCCCCAACACCACTGATTTGGGTAAGCAATCTCTTTGCAAGGAGCCTTTGCATTACTAACTGTAAGAGAAGGCTCATTAGAAGAAGCATCCATTGTTTTTCACATCCCATTTTAAAAAGGAGGAAGACTTAGACAAACACACCTTCATCCCGTGAGTAATCTTCCCCAGAATGAGGCTCAAACAGATAGTCTCCTGTTGCTAACTCAAAGGCCTAAACAAACAGAAATGAGCACATTAAATCACTTTAATGCACTTCACAGATGTACTGCAGGTTGATTCTGCATCTCTGGGCCAGAAGCAAAGCAGTGGGAAGAATAACCTGTAGAACTCTAATACACCATTACCATCTTATGATGTACAATTACTTTGCAACATTTTAATGACTGCATTAAAAAAACCATCATGGGCCTATCCATGATGAATTCTGGATCACAGCATAATGCAGTATGCTTGTGTGAAATTGTACAAAATTAAGGCATTTCACAGGCTTAGCCTCTCTTCCGCCTCAACAGCATTTTGCAAAATGATGTCACACCCAAATTCTAGATTTTTTTTACAAAGATTCTCCTCTCCTTCCAAATTTCAGATACGAAAAGACATTTTTCAAACAGTTAATCTCTGAACATTCATATGAAAACACATTTAAAATGAGAACATTTGCATTCATTTCACCTCACCACTTCTAAATTCCATGATACATTTACCCTTTTACGTATTCACTTTTACTCAAAACAGTACCTCTGACCTTTTGCATTCTTAGTTTTCTTTACAGAGGGCTGTAGTCTAACTATTGAATTAGGCACTTGGAGTAACCACTGCATAATTTTGGCCACACATTCTGCAGAGGCAACATGACCATACTGCATTCTGTTTTACCACATTCATCAAAAATCACAGCTTGTTTTCCAAGACAGCAAAATTTTTTTTTGATTTGTAGAAAACAGAGTGGAGACAGAGGCACATGCAGTAACTGACTAGACTTATTTTTTTTTTTGTAAATCAGCATATTATACATTTGCCAGCCATTACAGGAACAGCTTCAGCCTCATCTCAGCATTACTCAGATTATAAAATGATTCCAAACATGCAGAGGATGCATATTATTAAAATATTAACTTATACTGAAGACATCTGTGAAACAGTGCTGGATGCAGCAGAGAGGCTGTTTTTATATAAAGGTTTTGTCTTCACAATTGCACAGTTGTCTTATTTCTCCACAGAGCATGATGTCAAAGTACAGTTATATTTGAAATCTGCTGGTGCTGTACAACAAAACTAACTTTCAAAAAAAAAAGGAAAGCCACATGTGACAGAAAAAAAATAAAAGAAGCAACTTTTGTATGGAAACATGGTATTCAGCAAGTCTGGAAGTTGGCTGAACACCTGTGAAGGTTTTTTTGCCAGGCTTGGCTACTGACTCAGCAGTCCAGAGTGCACAGCACAGAGGATTTTCCCAGAATGCTCTGCAGAAACAGTTTAAAATCTCCCAGATGACCCCCACTCACCATACATGCCGTGCTCCAGATGTCAGCAGGGGTGTTATACCCTGATCCTATCAACACCTCCAAGGATCGGTACTGTCTTGTCTGGATGTCTTCAGTGAAGTGCTTGTGCTAAATAGAAGATATGTTTTACTAAACAGTTAGAGACTGTTTAAAAGAGGAGAATCAACAACCTAGAAGGTCAGAGCAGATCAAAGCTCATTCCCATTACATTTAATCCAAATTTTAAATCCTCATTAAGTATTTCCTTATGTTCCTACAAGTACAGTTTAAATGCCCTACACGAGACACTTGTTCAGTAAAGCAGTCCAGCAATTTAGACAAAAGCAAGCCACAAAAATAGAGTAAGGGAAGACTGTTTCAGAAGCTGCACCCTCACCTATCTGGTCATGACAGACAGGCCATGATTCAGCTACCTTAAAGCAAATAAGCAACACCAATGTAAGAGACCACCTTGCCAGACACTGCAAGCCTGATGTGCAATTCTGAGTTTAAGTCTCATCTCTCCCATAAGATCTGAAGTATTTTGCCATTTAAGAAGCCAAGTAAAATAGACATTTCTTCTATCTGAAACGTCAAACATTTAAAAGCAGCACAACACAACCATCAAAGAATAAAACTGTGAGTCTCTTTCATGTGCTCATGAATCCACTGAAGTGGTTTGACAAACTAATTAACTACAGAACCAGGACATGAGAGCAATTGTTTGCCACTTTCCTGTTCTCCAGCAAAGCTACAGACTCCTTCAGAAGTTTCACATATGCAGATTTCTACACATTATGTGACACTGTTCACAGGCCTATTAGAAGTAATCTAATGACCAGTGAGGCACCCAGAACACAGGCTGAAATCCTATGTTAGAAGACCATTTCTTTGTGTCCCTGCCCCCCACCTTTTTTCCCCCAACATAAGTTTCAAACTGTCACTACTGTCACAAGCAGGTCTAAGAATGTGTTTTACAGATTCTTTTCCATCTTGGCATACTGTGAATGAATTAGCGGGCTTAAACAGTCAGTGTGAAAAGATTGTAAACTTACCACCCAGCAGGCATTTCCTAGGTCAGCTATCTTCACTTTGAGCTTATCTGCATTCTTGGGCTCAAGAGGATTAAGAAGGAAATTCCCAGCAGTTGATTTTCCTACAGGCAACATGTACAACAGCTGATTAAAGCTACATGGACAGTGTCACCATCTGTCATCCAAATCCTATCACCCTCTCCCTACCCAGGAAAGGTTTTGCTTACAGATCAGAACCTTTCGCTCCCCAAAGCCTAGGTATAAAAATCAGCAGTATGCACTGTGAAAAAGAGAGCTACCACCATTAAGACCTGACCAGTGTTATAAAGCAGAAGGACAAGAAAGCATATGCAACACTTTCCCAGCACTCTTTCCATAGCCTTAAAAAGTCTGTCTATATCTAGACAGGCTTTTTAAATAAGGCCATTGCCAGAAACAAAACAAGCCTCTCAACCCTTAAGTCTTCCTAAATCTTTGAAGGAGAGTCCACATATTATACCTTCTTTTTGACATACCCATCACTCACTGCTGCAACACAGTTACAAGAGCTAAAGTATATATTGGGAGAACCTCAATGACACAGCAGAGAGCAAAAATATTAAGTCACTAAATTACACCCAGCTGTACCTCTCAAGAGAAGCAAAATACACCTAGTAATCTAGCAGGGGCATCCAACTAAATGCAGTTCAAAATTCAAAATCTTGACACTTCACTTGCTACTTTTCATACATGTAACTCCCCAGCAGTACTCTGCCATGAAAATGCTGCAGAAATTTTTTTTAAAAGTACAAATGTTAGTTTCCCCCCTCCTTCTCCAAGCAGATATACTTCACCTGACCTTGACTCAAAGATGCAAAAAAGGACAGTTTTATCACTTGATTCAAATTTAAAAAAACCACACACCTGGAATGTGTTTAAACTGCTGCACGTTATTGTGCATCTCATGTTCTCCTAAACCTACAAGACTTACAGTTTTTTTCCCCCTGAAACAAATCATATTTAAACAAAAGCATTAAGAGTGTTTTTTTCCTATGCCGTATAAGCTTTGTTTCAGTCAAGCTGCATTTCCAGTTCTGGGAAAACACTTGCTCATCTCAAGCAACTGAGAGGAGTTACCTGTACTCCATGTTAAGAACAAAACTATCAGAACACACTAAACAGTACTTATACCAGAATTTAACAGCCAGTGACAATTTGTAGACTTACATTTCTAACTATTAATGAAAATCACATAAGAAACACCTGATACAAAGGAGGGAATGTTCCTATACTGAAAGTCTGATGTATAGCTACTTTCTAAAAGTGGGAATACTTATGCATTCAATAGTCAAAACTAAGGTGCAACTACACTGGAAGCTACAAACAGCAAATGTCTCAGAGTAGGACTGTCAGGTTAATTACTCCTGGCAGTAAAAATCTCAAACAGGCAGTTCTGATCACTTCAGCCTATAAAATGGAGGTTTCTATTAATACTCTGCTCAAGTGTTGTAACACAACTCTCCCACATCAAGGAGAAAGGAGCCCTTTCTCACTGGGTTCCTCTTATACCTTTGTTGTCTGACGGGCTATTATTCTCATTCTCATCCTCTGAAGGTATCTCTGTCCGGATGCTTTCCTGCAAATGGTTAATCTCCTGCTCATTGAATGATTGCTCTTCATTGGATGTGGGCTGACACACCATGGAATCTTCTGAAACTAAGGGCACGAATGAGTCCGACATTGCTTCTTGAGGCCTGTTCTCTGAGTCACCATTACGCTGACTGTAATTACAACTATGGAAGTTGTCCTTCTTCTGTGTGTGAGGGTGATCACCACAGTCATTGGCATTATGAAGGTCATCCTCAAGTCGCACAGACCCTTGATTGCTGGAGTCTGGGAAGTCCGTCATTTGTATCACTCCATTGCAGTTTATTTCTGTTACACATTTTTCCACGGTGCTTTCCATTAGAACAGATTGCTCTTGTACAACGACTTCAGCTGAAAGAGTGGAAAGGAGAAGATAGCAAGGTATGTCTAAACAAAACAACAGCTGAAGCTGTTCGAGGGAGCCCTCAGAAGCAGGTAGTTCTCAAAATGTAACTGAACACAATCATTCATTAATTCAGTTTGTAACAGGACATTTTCCTAGCCTCTTTAGATGGGCAGAACACAATGCAACAGGTTAAATAACAATGGCCACCTCTACTAAAGGTGCTCACTCTACTGATGCCAGCATGAGTGAAAGGACAACATTGGGCTACATTAGCAATATTTTAGGTCCATACCTGTCTTTTTGCTGACATTTTCCTCTGGTGGACTAACTTTTATGAGCATTTCCAGAGGGCTCTGAGCTTCTTCCTCCTCTTCAGGCTGTGTCTGCCCAGGGCTTGCTTCCTTCTCCATTTCCTCTATCTCTTGCATTCGCTTCTCTAACAACTCAGCCTGGCGTTTCTGCTTCTTTTTCAACTTCTTTTTCTTATTCTTTGACATTTTGTCAGCCTACACAGAAGCAAGCAGAGAAATTTGACTTAGCATTTCACATTTCAATAGATCTAAAATACATCAAGTTTTAATTTGTTTTAGAACTGAGGAAGCAGTCTGGGTTGAAAACTCTGGAGACGGTTCTTCTCCCAAATAAAAAGCAGGTATTAAGGTTTTTGGAGCAGTTGTCTATGCCTCTTATCAGTGCATTTCTGTCCTGACCTGAAAAACCTCCAGTATTCTCCAAATGAGGGATCTCAGACTCCACAGACAGGTCACCTTCACAACAGACCTTGAGACCACCAAAAAGACTACTTGTTCTGGTGATATATGAGCTAATACTACTTAAATCTCCAAGACAGCATTGAACCTGATGCCTATGTCTACAGCAAACAAATCACACTTTTCCTTCTGATAGAAGGCTGCTCTCCCTTAACGCTGACTGCATTATGAAACAATGCAGTCAACACTGAGTAGATGGATACTTACGTATGAAAGCTATTACACTTACTGGTTTTGGCTGTGGTGCAGTGCTCACTGAAAGGGAAAGGAAGATCGGTAAATCAGTATGTTTATACTAAAAAACTGCAACTGCATTCTTATCTTAAGGTAAGTTTTCTTCCTATGTGGTTTGGTAACAACATTAAGATATCAGCAAACATTATTTTGAACGCTCATTTCTCTACAGAAGTAGAGCAAGAATAAAAAGAATGAGAAAAACATTAAATGAGTAAATGCATAATTAAAATTCCAGATAGTAGACTTGCTTGACTGATAAAGACTTAAACTTCCTGTCATACAGCTTCATTTACTGCATGTATTATGCACCTTACTGAAAAGGGAATGCAAACGAAAACATTAAAATACCAAAGTTAAGGGAGTTTCCCTGAGCTAAGCTATGCTATGATGGGCTCAGCTAACTGTTGGTGGCATAAGATTATGACTGACTGAGCCTTCCAATACACACTGCAGTAGTTCTTGAAAACTACACACTGGTACAGATGGATATTCTGAGGAGGAACAAGAAGAACTAGGAACAAGAGAACATTCGCTCTCAGATCTTTAGGGACGTTAGCATGTAGGAAGCTGTTTCTGTTACAAGTTGTTCAGACTTCTGCAAACTGACAACAGGTAAATCATCTTGTTGAGACCTTCATGAAATGCATTTCCAGCATCACACAATGGAAAGAAAAAAACTTTTGAAGAAAACGTGAGAACTACCTCACCACATTTTCACTCCAGCACTAGACCAAGTGCATTAGCATTTATGCAGTGTGTGCTATACACAACTAACTGCCCTACCTCTTTATCAGTGCCAGATGAGCTGTGTTAAAAGCAGATGCCAGCATGCATGTGTCCTCCCTCCATTTTTTTTAGATGAACAACTGCCTTCCTGATCATCTTTAAGTTACAACTTATGACTAACTTCACAATTTACAGTTGGCTTTTCAGAGGTTACTTGCATTATTGTTCCACTGTACTCAGGCAGTTTTCCCTAGTGAGATTAGTGATGATTTGGGGGTGTGTGGTGAAAATAGCACCAATTTTCAGAAAAAGAAAGCACCTGCAGAGCCAGATGGTGGCGGAGCCCCAGATCTCTGCCATTCTGTTGCTTCTGCAGCCAGCCTGCGGATATACTGGTCATTAACACACAGAAGAATGTTCTCAGGTTTAATATCTGTATGAATGATTCGACATTTTGTGTGCAAGTAATCCAGACCCTGAAGAACCTGCAGACAGAAGAGAAGGAAATTGATCATTAGAAAAAGCAAATAATGAGCAAACAGAAAGAAATGAAAATGCAAAATTGCCTAGGATGACCAATGAGCCTGAAGGACTTCTGTGTTTGAGAGTGCTCCAGATTAAAGCTAATGGGATCAGTGGTTACTACTTCAGTTCCATAAAATACAGATTCACATACAGATTTTAGCTATGGATTTTAAATACTGTCTCTTTACTCTCATAACATAACTTACGACAGTTGAAAATCTAATCTTAATACCCTACAATAAAATCATGCTTTCCTCCTCCCCTCCACCTCACATGTAGAAAGACGTTTTTTCTTAGGCAACCACCTAGTAGGAAGAACAGGTTTCTCTTGCTATTCCCATCATTAAGCACTGTACTGACTGCAACAGTTTTAAAAAAATACTTGCACTTATGAGGAGTAACCAGGGTAAGAAAAGACTAAAAGCAAAGCTGGCCTCCCATCATGGTTGAAACATCAGAAATAAATATATGTAGCAGAAGTTTTTTGCAGTAGAGAAAGGAAATATTAACCCAAGAATCATTTTCTTGCATGAGAGATATACCACTGATTTTTAACTTTCGTATTCTTGGATCTGCGAAAGATTAGCAAAAGAGTTCTCACCAGGCCGAGGGGAGCAGTGCAGTCAGAATGGACTTACCTGTTTGATGATCTTTTTGACACAAGGGAGTGGAAGTCCCTGATAATTTGACTTGATGATCCACTTCAGAAGATGATGTCCTAGAACTTCAAACACCATACAGATATCTGGAACTCAGTCAAGGAAAAAGATGAACATCCTGACGAAAGGAGTGCAGAGTTCCCAGGACTGAGGATCAAAAGAAATCCATACCAGTTAAGCGTTTTCTATTAAAGAACCCTCATCCTTCTGACACAGCTAAGAGAAGCTGCCTTCCTTAATAGCACCATCCCATCCTACACATCAGTGTTGTTACTGAAAACCTAAAATACAGCAGGATGGAGTTGGTTAGGACAATGGTCCTAATGCAGCAGTAGCAACCTCCTGTTTTGAGTGAAAGCCAGTTACACAAGCAAGTTTGCATTAGTATTTCCTGCTAGTATTGAGACACCTTCAAGCCAACAATGTACGTTTTGGAACTGCCTAGGCTCTTGCCCCAGGCAAGACTCGATGCCAGACCTCTCTGTACCAGCATTACCTGAAAAATTAATAAAATTTCCATTTCATAAGTCATCTTCAGAACAATAGTTACTTTTTCCACCCTCCCTTTCCTCTTTACCAGTAAAACAAACTTTTGACAAGCCTGGACTTCAACAATATTTACATTATCTACTTTTTGTCTGCAAGATCAACAGCTACAGTCACTCTAGTGACATATTCAGTATTTTTTTGCTTTAGAAGCCAAACTTCTAGGATATCATTAGGCTGCTTTTCTTCTACACTGGCAGAAAGCACACATGTGTTTCACAAGAGTGAAAGAAATACAAGACAAGTCAACATTTACTCAGTGCTAGGTACCAGAAAAAAGTTTATTAATAGAGGAAATACATTACAGGGCTCCTGTTTTCTAAAAGTGTTAGAACATTTATAACCTACAGCTTGTATCTCTCAAGCAGCCTAGTAATTCTCACTGAAATAAAATTCAAGGTACCACAAAACAGAAACATGCACAGAAGTCCAACTTTCAAATCTTATGGGTGCATTATTAGGACTTCCCACAGATCACTGCCTATTAGAAGGCTATTCACAGAACTACAGGGGATTTGCAAAGCAATACACTCTAAACATCCTAACAATGTTGATAAAGTTGAAGGTAAGATGCTTCTGTAACTAGGAAACACCTCATTATGAAGTTACAGACTGCATGTGTTTACTATTTTTAATTACTGATCTTAACATTTTGTACTGCTTTACCTAAATTAGGGGTTATTACCAGGCTGCTTACAAAATTGAGGGGTTGAGATAGATGGGCTCTCTTACCACAAAGGTACCTCAGACACCAAGCCATTCAGTCCTGATTCACAAATGAGATGCAGCCACCCCATCTCTCATGTTAAAAGCATGACTAAGCAGTGCTGTCTCCACAACTTAGACATACTATGTCAGGCAGAATCATCAGTCTGGATCTGAGCTTAGCAGGCAGTTTTGAGGCAGATGATTCTACAGCAGGTTTCCTTGGGCAGTGAAAGGGATGCCTGGGCATTGCTCACCAGCACTGACATGACAGCTACCCAGCAAACTCCCATCTTTATGCAATTCTTTGCCTTTATTCCAGAAAAGGATACGAGAACCATTAACTCCTGAAATCTTGAAGTCATCTAATAACTGAACAACTCTCTCTTTACTTGGATCATTTGGATCACTGTTGCGGACCTGCAGAGAAAAAAAGGATTAATTTTGTGCTCCTTGAGGTAATTACCAGGCAAGAACATATTTTGGAGCTACTGCACGACTATTAGGTTCCTATCCAAATCCTCTGCAGCTAGACAATCCAGAACATCAAGCATGTCACTAATGTGAAGTCCTCAAAATGAATTAAAAAAAAAGATTAAAAATTGAACCCCACTCTCAGGCACTCACCGATTTCAGCAACTTGATTTCATCCAGTGCTGTTTCTGTGTAGTGCTCTGCACTCTTCACCACCTTCATTGCCACAAATCTCCTCCCTCTATGCACACATGGTAAGTAAATTGGAGACTGTTAACACTCATACAAAGAACTTATTCTCCAGGATTATCCTAATTCTTTTTGCATGTAAGACAGCTACTTATTTAAGGCATTATGGAAAACTAAGGTTTAAGCACTCACAAAGATTGTCTCTGGGTCTCTTTCATAAAAACATTCACATTAGTAATTTCTCATAAAATAATAGCTCAGAGATTGCTGAACACAAGAGCACTCTTTCCACATATATGGTTTGTCCTGTTAACTCCCTGCCACACAACTGCATGCACAATATCAAAGGAAACTTCTGTGTTAGGATGTGGACAGCTACGTTTTATGTTTTTATCTAAAAGTAAAAAGATGCTTTCTGATCATGCTTGTGCAATGCTCTGCATTCCCACCAGAAACACTACCTAGAACAGAAAGACTTACTGGATGTCCCAAGCTAGCCACACAGTGGAGAAGTGGCCCCATCCGAGCTTCCGAATCACATGGTATCGTCCATTAAAGAGATCTCCTATTTTCACAAGGTGATAACCACCTAGAAAAACAGTGGGAAGTTTATGTATCAAGAGGTCATGCAAGTGCTGAAGAGCAGCTATGTAGAACAAGCATCACAACTTGAGGCAGACTTATTTGATGTGTTTACATTTTTAAACATATTTTTT
This sequence comes from Elanus axillaris, assembly GCA_026212715.1. NCBI lineage: Eukaryota > Metazoa > Chordata > Aves > Accipitriformes > Accipitridae > Elanus > Elanus axillaris. Next base: position 5,150,782 of record JANZLQ010000055.1, read on the forward strand.
GCATATAAACAAATGCAAATACTTCTTTCATTGGACCTTGCTAGAATAAATATACAGGATGTTAGAGGAAGAGCTGTGAACGGCCTTCTAGTTGATAGAAAAGTTTTAATATAGTTGGACTAGAATGACTGACTTTTCCTCCTTTTCAATGTAGGTCATCACTGCAGCATCACAAAAGAATTTTTCCTCAGTGAAAGCATCTGAAGTCTGCTAGGCTGACCACCTTTGGAAAACACAGCTTATGATGTTCAGCAACAAAATCTTACAGCTAAGTATCAGCATTGCTTTTGCATGGTTTGGCCCCATAACATGAAAGAGTACTGCACCCAAGATCCCAACAGTTTCCCTCGCAACTGCTTTCCCAACTACAAGGTACTTTGCCATTTAACATCACCACTGAAAAAAGGAAAGTCTCCTCCCTGTACCCCTAGTATCTCTCAAGCTGCTGACTATGCAGGAAGATTCCATGATGGAAGCAAAGATGTGAAAAGCCAGACAAAGACACAAGGGAACTGGCAGAAAACAGAATGAAGAAAAGAATCTGTGATTGCTAAGGCAAATTTTTGCCAGAACCTGGAATTACACCCTAGATTCCAGGCATTCACCATTCAGTTGTGGTTAGCAAATACCACCCATGAAACGCATGCTTTGCCACGAAGATTCAGCTCTCTTGATTGACTGGTTCACAAACAAGACATAGAATTGTTATCCATTACTTCATTAGCTCAAGCAGCAGAAGTCCCTTTTCTTCACTTAAAGATTTCAGTTACAACAGTGACAGCTGCACCAATTGCTAATTCACATAATGGCTCTATTCTTCCCACTTGCTTTACCACAAAATCCCACAAATACTTGGGTAGCATGCTAGAAGTAATGTAAAGGTTTTTAGGTAAAGCACTGAAGTGTAAGAAACATTGCAATTCAAGTTCCCTGTGCTACTTCTACTTTGCATTTTTTATACACATATATATAATTTGTTACATGATTCTCCCTCTATTTTATTCAATATATACAATGAATAGTATCACAGAAGTAGTCTTACAAAGCGCTTGGAGGTGGGGACACATATTCAAGCTTCAATTAATGGATCAGTTGAATTTGTATGATCAGTGTTCCATCTTTTTCAAGTATTTGCTTTGTTAAAAAACAGCTTGACCCTTCTGATATTGAAATATATACTGTGGAATTTCCATTTGCTCTATAATTAGTTTCTACTCAGAGAAACAGTGGAAGACTATATTTGCAGACATAAAGTTACCTAAGAATGGATACTAAGATGATTATCTTCAGAAGAAAACAGTGGAGAATTTGAAACCGGTTTGAAAGTGTCCTTTTTCTGATGAAAAAAAAAGAAATTCAAGGCCTACTTGCTTTTACCAATTTTGAAAGCCCTCTGGCACAGAGGAAAAGCTAACAGCTTTAAATACATGCATTAAAAACAGCTCTCCAACTCAAATCTAAACTGGTAACAGAGAGAACCTTAGAGAATAGTTTGTCCATTTCAGGTTAGCTTGAAAATGTTATTATCATCATATAGTTTCAAAAAAACACTTAAAGTAAGAAAAAGCCTATTTTCATGCTCTGTAGTAGATGGGAAATCAAGGGAATTTCTTGATTACATTGAAAAACCTGCACCTTAAACAGGCAAGTTCTCACCTTTACAGTAATCATTTGGATCCTCTTGTTCATCGTCATCTGATCCCAGGATTTCTTCCTCCTGCTCTGGAAGATCATTCTCTGAATGAGCAGCAGGGCCCCGATGCTGAGTGTCAGGTCTGAAAGAGAACACACTGCATGTCTCACACACGTTACTCTTCAATTCAGTAGCTTTCATTTCGCATGAGGGACTGCTAATAATAGAGGAGATGTGAAAATAGTTTTTCTGAAGGCTGAATATTGCATTTAAATGCTTTTTGTATATAAAAGTAGATAGAAACAATTTTTGTATTTGAGAAATACAACTTAATGCCCTAGATTCAATTTTACAGTGGAAGAAAAGACCAGACAAGATAGTGAGTTAAAAGCTTAGTGATCCCACCAAAACATTAGTGCCTTTGAACCCCTTCTCAGCCTTTCATTCAGTGAGCACTCTTCTAATGCAAGTTTTTATTTTGAGATGTTACCTCATATAAAACCTGAAGATGTAAATGTTGAATGTTAAAGATTAACACCAATTAATTATTACTCCTTTGGAAAAAAAAAATTAAACCAGCGCTTTAGAATCTGTGCCCTTTGTCCCTTTCACCCTTGAGATCAAATGAGTATTTAACAATCCTTCTGCTTCTAACACTTTAGAACTCTAAAATCCCTAATACTGCCCTTGATTTCTCCTGTCCTCCTGTGGTAGGCTGCATTTCTATTTCATCTCTTCACTGAAGGTCTAAGGTTTGTTAGTTGACTGAACTATGGAGAGTGGGAGTATGCTGAGCAGATACTCTGTAAACCCTTCCAAGAGCTTATGACTGCAGAGGAATTGAAATCAGGCACCAGGATGGTATTTTTTTTTTCACTCCCATATTCATAAATAAAAACAATTTTGTGTGTTTGACTTTTCACCAAATGTGCTACTCGAAGTTCCTGCTTGTGAAGATCATGTTAGCAAAGGCCACCTCATTGCGCTCACACATTTAAGCTGTATTCCAGTTCCCCGAGCTAAAACATATTGCTATCTCCCCTGTGCCCCAACTCCTTCATGGCAGTACACTGCTTACAGCCAAACAGCTCGTGAAATGATAATACTAAACCAGGTAAGTTATTTACTTTAATGCCTTGTAAAGGGAATGGTTAATTGTCTACAAAGTTTTATCTTCAATATAGTTTTGTACAAAACAAGCATAATGAAAACAGTGCCTATAGCCCATTTGCATTAGCAAGATTTAATGGCAAAGTACTGCAGGACATTAACATCAAGCTTTCTTTTCTTGGAAGTATGAGATATTAAAAAAAGCTGAAGTTGTTCAAAGAGGTGGGCAACAAATTTCTTCATAGTAGTGATGTACAAGCACGAGATAACATTCTTTACAATGAGTTTCCCTGTCAGTGTGAATTAGCGGAAGTTTCTTGTATTGACACTATTGTTCCAGTGAAGCAGCAGATATAACCAATGCCTTCCACCACCCTGTTTCAAATTCAGCTAGTTTTGCTCAAAGGAGGAGTAACTGCTAAGACAGCCACTGGTTATGCCAGTGGGTATGCTAATGCATGTGGGCTTTCGAACACAGTTTTTCTAGCTTATAAGCGAGCTGGAGTTCTGTGCATTGTATCATGGCCATACTAATCTGAATCCATAGGACAAATTTAGTATTTCAATTTTGAGTAGTTAGCAGAATAAATGTTCAACATTTACCTACTACACATGCACTCTGCTGAGACTTCGTACATTAAATACATTACTACACGTTAAAGCTACAGCCATCTTAAGTATCTAAGGAGCATAAAAGAGAAGAAATCACACGTTCCAATCTGATCATGACTAAACTTGTAGCCATTTACAATCTGGAATTGAAGTTCATTAAACCGAAGAGGAGCTACAAAGGTCATCCCGGGCACAATCAAACCAGCTGACATTTATTTCAGTCAGTTGTCAGAGCTAGCAAGTTTGCTGATTTTTTAATTCAGGAACAGATAAGCAACACAGATTAGTGGTCCCAAACCATAAAACAAGACTGCCAGACAGTCCATTCCATTGCTGCCAGGCTGAGACATTTATTAACAACCCCACAGCTTGATCCAGTCCCAAGATATTTAGTATTTAGACATTCCCCCCCAACCCCATGAGCCACAGAATTACAAGTCAGGGATAGGAAGAAGTAAACTGGAGGAGGGGTAAAGTCTTGGACGTCAAAAAGCTACCTTAAAAATGCTGCATTCCTTTGGCAACAACTGGATGCTCATACATAACAAACCCTATAGACAAGGTAAAGAGAACCAGAACACAGAATTGGATAGAAAGGAGAATTTAAGACCAGGAGCCACACCCATAGCATTAGTAGTAGAGTAATTCTCCCCAGTGCTGTTTTGCCATTTTCACTTTTGTATCTGCACAAGATGTAGGGGATTAGAACAGATTCAAAAGGAAATTCATCTTAAAAACCACTGATGCAAACAGAAACATCATGTCATTCTGCAGTCCCAATGCTTTTCAATAATAGTAATTTCATGCATCAAGGAAGAAGTTACTGGAAGCACTAAACCCCATTCTCTTGGAAGCTTTCTGCACCCCTAAGAAGGGGCTGACGAATCATGCTGCTGACAACCTCCTACATGACACACCCTATAGTCTGCATCTGAGTCTGTCCTGGGGATCCAAAAGCATTTCACTTCTATATTATAATCTATTATACCAACTAATGTGAGCTGTATTCAGGTCACATACATTTCTACTGTGCTATTTCCTTTATGAAATCACCTCCAAAACACATCTCATTCCTTTGCCTTCCTGCAAAAATTCATTAGAGCTTATCACATCCCACCACCTTCTTCCCCCAAAGTGACCATGTCAAGTGCAGATACAGATTGAGAGACTTAATCAGTGCAGAATATGTACCAATACCAAAAAAACCCCTGATACACAAACCCACAACCCTCATCTGTCTGCTTTGCTCACGCAGACAGTACTCTAAAAGGCACAAAAGGTTGCTAGAGACAGCAGAAAAATCCATATTTTGCATTTAAAGATAACAGCTGAAACAGTTGTCAGCAATATTGCAAAATGCAGATAAAATATATAAACAGGCTACAAAAAACGGTTAATGGCTTACCCATTAAAAATCAAGTGTTCGGGGTATTTTTTTTATAGCCATCTCTGCTCTACTTAAGAACACCTTGATCACCCTCTACTTTTGCTCTCTCAGTGTGCTAATTAATCATCAGAATTAACGGGATTTGCAGGGTCTCTCTACAACTACATAGCAATGTTTTACTTAAGGAAAACAATATGGAACAGCAACGCTAAGGCAAAATGCTAGATCTTTTATGGAATTTGTGAGAATCCATATCTAGAGACCCTCCCCAAAGTCCTTATTCTCTCAAGAATGCCTGAAGAACTGTGAATTCATGAGGTAAAAAAAAATTTTAAAAGAAAGGGTAACCTACCTGCATGAAGCACGGCCTCCCATTGATAAAGATATTCCTGAAGACAGCCCAATAGTTTTCGAAAGAGCCATTAAAAATCAGATGCCACACTGTTCAGGAAGCAGGGGGACATCAGCGGCAGGCAGAGGGGCTGGTTCTTCTCGAACGCAGCAAAGCTTTGTGCAAGAGTGAGGGAGAAGAGGGATTTGCCTCCACCACCTAGCTGCAGATGCACCGCACTGCATTGCAGGTAAAGGGCCTTGCAGCAAGGCTGGGGGTTGCTCTCAGCTGATCCTCCTGCAAATTCAGTCATGTTAGGGGTTGAGCATAAACAGATTCATCTCCTTCTCTTGATGTTTACCTGTCTCAACCTTCCCTCTAATGAAATTAGAAATTCAGTCAAATACTTTGTTTCATCTTCCTGAACAAGCCGGTTTTATTTGCCTATTCAATAGTCCACTGGATTCAAAGCTTGAAGACAAGGATCATGGTAATTGCTGACAGTCCAACCCTTCTGATACAGAAATGCCAGCACAATCACACAGGAGAGAAAGGGCGTTCAAAGTAAAAATTAATTTTCTGAAGTAACTCCAAACCTCTGCATCCAGAGTTACAAGAAAAACTTATCCTTTATGCTTAAAAGTAACAAAAGAAGCAAGAGTCGTCAAATCTTCTTTAAAAAGGTGAACTGAGTATTTTTCACAGCAGCAGGCACTTAACATCACCAGCCATTTCCTGTGCCTTTTTATCCTGATGGTTTATGTAAGTGATAGGGCAAACAAGTCAGCAACAGTGCAACATAGCAAGTAATAGAGACACTCTCTGCTATGAAGGATTGTTTACGAGTGAAAAAAACAATCTGAAGCTGGGTCTGCAGTTTTAAACAAAGAGGTTTAAAGAAGAATTGGATTAATCTGATTTTAGGTCTAAAGTATTTTCACCTCAAAAGCTCACTGAAGTTTGAACATCCTTTTAACAGTTTAGCATTGTCAAACCTCTTCATATTAGAAGAGGTGCTAACAACACACAAGATTTTCCACTATAGCTAAGATTTTGCTCCACATTCATTGAATATATCACCTGACAACTCTGCTCACCTCTGCAATGCATAGCAGGGACAGTAACAGTTATTTGCAGGAACTAAGATTTCAGTCACTCCCTTGTTCCTTACAGAAGGTATTCAAAGAGTTTGGAAAAAACACTTTTGTATTCTCTTGCCAGTTTCCCATAGTAACACTTATCTGGTCCACACATTAAAAATAAGGTTAAAAAATTAAGAAGCCTCAATTGCAGAATCTGTGTTCTCACAGATCTGCACTCGGGTAGATCCAACAGCATCAGGAGGACAAGAAGATGGGAGACTACAGTCATGCCTATTAGTACAGACAGTGCAATGAAAGAGCAGTGTGTGCTGTGGAGTGGCACTAGCAAGAGCTCCTTTGCTGCTCTCTATACCTTACTACTGAAGCTATCACAACAGCCAAGTCTCCATGTGCAACTTCACCATCAAAACTCAGAACTTGTTTTCTCCACCCTGGTAAATTACATAACAAAACATTTGGAGAGGTGTTTGGTTCTCCTATATAAGAACAACTTCTTCAAAACTCTATTTTGTACAGGAAATAAGTATTTTTCCTTGTCCCCAAACAGCAGAAATACTGTCCATGCTACCTGTCTACCTGCTTGGAACAGATACAAAAGCAGACCACTTCCACCTTCAAGCAAGGAAGGCAGCATACATTTAATCCAAATCACTTTTGTCACACCTATCATCCTTATATATGGGCTAACAAAAAAGATGCTCTCCTTACTCCTCTTCATGTTTGCTATTCCCTTGGTATTTGCAGAGATGATGCCTGTCTGTAGGAAACCAAAGACAACTGCTTTCCTCAATGATTTTTAAGCCACCTGCAGCACAATCTTTATAAACACTGTCATTCCTTATTTGTGAGCTCAAATTACACAGGAGGCATCCCCAAACAGAATGCAATTCACTGAACGCATGACTAATGACAAATCCAGCTCATACTGTAGGAGATGCAGATAAGAGTACTGTAACACACTCCAGGACCCTTGCTGAAGGAAGCATTGCTTTCCACCCTAACCATCCAGCCAACGATTTCCAGGGCAGTACGCCCTCTGCAGCAAGACCTCTCTTCAAGTGCTGTTAAAGATTCCTTGTTTTCATTTGAGGAAGAGGAAAAAAAAAGCTCCATATGGCATGGTGAAAAGCCAGGATTTAAAATCTCTTTCCCATTTTCACATCTGTGCATGAAGACAATGTCTCTTTAAGGGAAGTATGCCTGCCAGACTGCATCTCATTACTATTCCTTAATGTGCCTGTAATTTCAAGATCATGTTAAGGCATATCTAGTCAGAACAACTGCTTCTGGTGCCACCCTCCAACGTGCTTACAGGCAGATCTGCTAGCATCCTAGTGTTCAATAAACACTGTAACTGTTCAGACTCAAAGTTTCAGTATGAATTCAGATCTGAAATGATAAAAGTATTTTCCTGCTTGTATGCACTTTACCTTTCTGCTCAGAAAATTTTTAAGTATTTGAGGGGAATTATAAATCATAGATTATGGGGGACTTACAAGCCTATAATCCACATTATTTTGGATTACTGCAACACATTCTCTTGCATCCCTATTTTTCTGAATAAAGAACTGGTATTTTCTGCCAGTAGGGCAGATCCACAATACTTGCTGCTGTAGGGCAGCCATCCCAGAGCTACAGGAGTACCATTGTCGAGAACTTAAGATGACTGGCGATGGTCTCACATTTAGTTTTGAAAGGATGGTGCTCAGAGGCACCAAGACATACTTTAGTGGATCTGTGGGAGTTCAGTTTGAAGATAAGTAATAATGAATTTCACATGAGAATGGTCCTAATGCACAAATAAGAGGCAACTGAGTTTCTCACTCCCCATACCCACACCCCCACATGAACACTTAAGCTGTTTGTAGAACCCTCTGCTATTCCAGCTATTACAAACGAAAGGACTTCCATGGAAATCAGCAGATATTCAGTTGTGTCCTCTCATAGTCTGATAATCACTTCTGTATTTGAATGAAAAAATCCCATGGGCAATGCCTTTCGACTCTACCTTGCATTCCAACTTGACGTTAAACTTATGTTCAAAATACTTAGGAAAGATGTAGCCCTGGTATTAATTATGAAAGACAAGTGAGGAAAACATAATCCAAGATCCTGATCCCAGGCAAAGTTTTGAATAAGGAAGTCGAGGAAGAACCCAAGAGGGCTGTCAGAACTTCAGGGCTCCTCAAAGACAGCAGGAAAGTGATAAAAGCAAGACATGCAATAACAAACTGGAAAGTATCAGACTCTACCAGGAATTTTCTGCTTCCCAGTTTGCACAGATGGAAAGATTACCAACTTCCTTATCTCTCTTCATAGCAATTCTATTGAGGAGGAAGAAAGAAGTGAGGCTTCACTGCATGTTAGGAGTCTGGCCAGAAAATTGCAGATAACTAAACCAGCCTCTCAAAAATACTGAATATTGCATGCATTTGGAAAGAGGGAGAGGAAGCAAGACAGCAGTACTGTACCAACTCAGCTCTGCCACTGCCCTCCCCCTCCAGGAGTACAGGGAGCCAGAAGAACTACTGGAAGTCCCGTGAAAAAGTATCTCCCACTCAGTAAAGCCTGTAAGAAAGGATTAAATAAATTCACAAGTGCATGCAAAATTAGAAGAAAGTACTTCAGATCATGAACATTTTTCAGAACAGGCTACATACTGTAACTGTATGGCTGCCACGACCTTTGTAGTTATTCATACTTAGAGTAATAAAATGTTCTGCTTTGAGGCACAAATGGTTCAACACCTCTTATGCAGAACTGCTGGGTTTGTGCGTGAGTAGGCCAACTTTTCCTGAAACATGAAAGATGGCTGAAGCAAGACACTGGACTTAATGAAACTATTATCATCTGGGCCTGCCAATGAAATACCTATCATCTACACATCACACAGTCTTGTAGCCCAGTTCTAGTCATACACTTATTTTCTTCATTTCAGAGGAAACCAGCTATGATACAGAATGATTTGTTCAGTTTCTCATCTGTTTCCGTAACCGCTTTGAACCTGGATGGGGTTTTTTAGCCTAGTTTTTAAACTCTGGGGCTTAATCTCAGTAGTAAACTAAACAGACATTTTTTCCCAGGATAAAGAACAGTTTGAGGTTCTCAGGGTTTGCAACATACAAAGTAGACAGAAAAAAAGCCACAGCATTTTACTGGCAATTATGATCCAACAGTCACAAGTGCCTGATTCCATTACAAATTACCAGAGCCATTGGTGAAGTACATCTATAGTATTTTAGTTCAAATAGAAGCTTGTATTTTCAAACAGGAGCATAGTTTTGAAGTAAATACCAGATATTCCTCACATATCGGGCTTTCATTCACATAGTACAACAGTCTTGCAATATAGGAAATTAATCTCTTTCACATGAAAGCATGTAGATGGCATATTCCAGCTTCACTTCAGCCAGGAACAGACGTTCTGTCCACACTAGCTAACTCAAAGAACATTCCCCTCCAAAAAGCACGTGGAGGCTTAAAAACAAAAAAATCAAGCTTGTAATCTCCCGTTAGCTTGCACTGCTTCCTAAACAGACACTACCTTACCGCACCAAGGCATTACAAGCATACACGTGGCCTGGTCTGTGCTGCAAGACCTGCAAAAAGCAATAAGCAGCCACCTCGTGGCTGATGAAAGGCTGAACTGTTGGGACAGACATCACTCCCTCCTGCCGTTGTGTTCATGGACATCACCATCCAACACAGCCCATGAGACACCAGAACACAGGAATTCTCTTTTCAGTTCCCTAGAAGTCATATGAGGGAAACTAGCACAAGAACTGCTCCCAGGAAAGCGCTGTGCAGCTCTCCCACCTTCCTAAGGACCAGGGCAAATATTCTGTCTAACACATTTGTCTACCAATGCTGAATTCCAAAGATATTAGTAACTGGTTCAAAGAAAGAACTGCAAAAATCTGCGTTTCTGACAATTGGGCAAAAACAGCTACCTGAATGCATCTCACCAGATAGACTGTAAACTCTTCAGACAGCTGTAAGTCATTAAAGTTTTAGTAAGGAAAAAAGCTTGTAAGCCTAAAGACAGGCTTTTTTTGAGTGCCTTTGGGAATCAACTTACTCTCAGTGCTTGAGATGAGATGTTCACACCTCATGAAATGATAAAATTAATACATCACATACTTCCCAGATAGCTTTCAGCAAAGCTAACTCTTGGCAGCAACACACATCACAGTAGCCTACGTACCAAACTCCCTATGTTTTATTAGCAACTAAGCTCCGACATGCATATTTCCTGACATATTCTTAACATTAAGGAAAAGGCCAAGCAGAAGCTTGCCTCTCATTTTCTAAAAATAATTTAGATTAAAGCAATTTTAATTCTAACTCCTTGCCTTTCTGACAGAAAAGGCTGAGATAAGAAGAAACTGATATTAATGCTTCACTTAAGGCCACAAAGCAACCCCGTGACAGTCAGCATTAGAACTGAGGACCTCCCTGTATCTAGACTTGCTTTTTGTCCCTCCAAGGCATTCAGCTGTAACTCTCCCGGTCCTTCGTCCTCTTCAATTCTCACAGAAATGGGAGCTGGGCAAAGGTACACAGTCACAATATTCTTCCAGCTCCACAATGGCAGACACAGGATCCATGAGCAAGCTGGGCAAGTAGAAGCTTCCTAAGCAAAGATTTGAGACAGCTGGTTTAATGAGTATTCTAGATTACCAAAAGATCTGGAGTAGTTTTACTAGAGTGGGAAGACACAGGTACCTCACCTTTCTATTACCAAGAAACTCCACCTCTCTCTTTCTGCAGAAGAGTATGTTAGGATAAATGCACTCACTCCATTCATATCAAATAAAACTTAAGACAGGAAGGATGGAAAGAAATAGGAAGATCCTGAATTTGTGGAAAATTAAGAACTTAATTGACCTTCCCATTTAAAAAAAAAACAAAAACAAAAACCCAAAAACAACTTATACACAGAACCATAATTAGTATTTACAAGGGTTTTCTGTAAATAACCAGTTTAGGCTGGTCTCGTCTGAACCTAAATACCAGCAATTTTAACTAATGAATGACCAAAAAAAAAGGGTAACTTTCCAGTTTTGTACTATACATAGTCCATTGTGATTACTTTAACCTTTCCAAACAGGTTTTATTTTGGTTTTTTAACCAGATTAGGTTGATAGGGAAACTTAAACCAGGTGTAGTTCATATCTAAAGCAAAAGATACTATGAATTTATTTAAATCCCTTCAGAACATTCTCTGCATTTTTACACTTACCCATAGTAAGGTAATTCCTAATATTCATCAATCTTACCCTTCTAAATTCAGTTATTTCATGCTTTTTACTGCCCTTCATATAGAAAAAATTGCATGTGTGTGATCTAACCAACTACCATGGAACATTAGGTATTAAAAGGACATTCCATGTGGTTTTAAGTTTAGGTTTTATACGAAAAGTCTTGCAACAACCCAGTTAAGCTTATTTTAGAAGATTTAACTAGAGCAGCTTTGTATTTAAATAGCATAAGTGTCGTGGAACTGTACCTAAAGTTAGAGGCTGACACTGGGCTCTTTTCATTGTACAATGTAAAGCATAAAGTACATGCAAGTTTCTTTAATTTCCAAGGCAGGATCTAACAAACCTATGGTACCAGAAAACAGAGTTCAAGCATGTAGTTTAAGAAGATAAACACAGCATTTTACAAATAGTATGGTTCTCCACTCAAATCAAGGTTAGTGGCAAAAGCAACAGCTAACCAGCAGTGCAGTTAACCTGTTCTGGCTACATAGTTAAAAAAAGAATTTTTTTTTAAAAAAACATGCCACCACTGAAAGTTACCATTCAGCAACCTCAGAATTTACACAGAAATCAGTCTTTCCAACTGCAACTGTGGACTCTATTGGCAGAGTCAGTATTGTTTGTCTGCAGGTGAACAAGAAAAAGAAGAAAGTAACAGGTACAGAATTAGACAATGGATTATTCATTCAGAAATTAGGATGCAGATAGTACTATAGAAAGAGGAGAGCTCTCAAGAAATTGTCCTAATGCTATCTTTGAGAAATGCCAGGAGAAGGTATAAAATAGCACAGAAACATAATGCACATCTCCCAAAGGGTTTAGTCAATGCTTTTCACCCCTCAGAAGCCCCATCTTAAAACAACTGAATCTTTGCTGGAGACAACCAGAAAATTTTTTAAAATCCCTGATTTGTCTGAGGAAGTGACATTATTCTAGGCTTAAAGTAAACCTCCTCCAACTCCCACCCCCAAAGCCTTACTTACTAAATACTTTTGGTTCCCAGGCACCATCGAGTATAAAACCTCCTGGGGTACCAGAGATTTTACACGATAAGCAGCATTTTACTGAGCACACAGAACCGGCTCTAGGATTTACATCACCTTTCACTAGAAAGGAATCCACGAGCAGCACTGAATGCAGTACTGAACGCAGTCTGGCGGGAGCCATTGTTTAGTATTTACTCGAGATCTTTTTAATTTTTATATCTGCATCCAAAAGCTCACCACATATTAAGACTTGTGAAATTCCTGTGGTAGGAGAGAAGCCACACGAGAGCATCAAAGTTAGAGAAAGAAGTAAACAACACATCACAGCATTCTTATGGCAAGATTAAAAAAAAAAAAAAAAAGCAGGGTTGGAGGCGGGGGCGGGGGGGCGCGGGGGAGAGAATCAAGAGAAGCTAGTTCCTAAAGCCATCTCTGGAGGCTCCAGAGAGAAGAGGGGACGCTGGCATCCCCCACCGGGTACGGCCTGGGGCCGAGGGAAGGAGCCAGCAAAGACAGATTACGACAGCAGCTCCCTTCACCGAGTTTCGGGGCAGAGGCGGGGAACGGAAAACCTCCTTAACACACCGAGGCAGCTCCGCTCCCCCGTTCGCAGCCCGCCAAAGGAACCACGACACAGGACGGCGAGAAACCGTCAAAATCTGAGGAAAACCAGCCCCGGCGGAGAGCCAGGGCAGCAAAACCCGCCGCCCCGGGCCACCAGCCGCGCCGGCTGCCTGCCTATACCGCGAAACGTGCCTTCAATTAAGCTGGCGTTGTCTAGCCCGAAGGGTTCGCACCCTTCTCCGCCCCGGGAGCGCCCGGCTCCCGCCGGAGGTCGGAGCACCGCAGGGCTCGGCAGCCCCTTCCCCGCGGGGGAGGGCCGGGGTGGGGGAGTGGGTAACAAAGAGGCGGCAGCGCCGGCGGGAGGCAGCGCCGGTGGCGGGAGCTGCCGCCTGAGGGGAGCCGGGGGCCGCACTCACTTCCTCTGGGCCTTGTCCTTCTTGGCTTTGGTCCGCTTCTTTCGGGCCTGCAGTGCCAGCACTGA
>JANZLQ010000055.1:5164314-5176492 GCA_026212715.1 Elanus axillaris
GGGGGCACCGCCCCGAGGGGTTATAGGTGGGTTGGGGGGGGAGGGGGCCCCGCGCAGCGCTCACCTTTCCGCTCCATGGCCGCCAGAGCCGGGAGCCCCGGTTGCCCCGCGCGCCTGCGCGCTCCGCCCGCTCCCCGCGCCACACCGGGCCGCACCGCCCCGAGCACGCGCAGCTCAGACACCTTCGCGCGCCGCCCCGCGGCCACGACCTCACTCTCGCCCTCGCTGCGGGTGCCGCTCGAGCCGGAGCTGTGGAAGGAAGCCATGCCCCCCTGCTCCCGGCCACGCCCCCGATCGCCCTCCGCGGGGCGGAGCTCCCCGGGCACCCGGCACCGCCTCCGGTGGCGGCATGGCGGGCGGCGCGCAGGCGCGGGGCGGGCGGTGAGAGCGGCGCGTGTGACGAAAGCCGCCGCGGCTGTGACGTCAGCGCCGCGCGTGGGACGGCCGTTCGGGAGCCCACGCCGACAGTTCCTCAGCCCTGCCGGGGAGAATAACAGCGGCGAGGCCAAGTCGCGGTCACACGCCGCCACGTCAGGGCGGACGCTCCCGAGGGCTGTCACGCTACGCGCCGCCCGTCACCCACCCGCGTGGAAAGCTCGGGTGGAGGGACGAGCCGCGCCTCGGCCTGAGCCTCGGGGTGAGCCTCGGGGTGCCTGCGGGCCGCTTCTCCTGCTCAAGGGGTAGAGCTTCGCATGGAAGAGACTTGGAAACGCCTCCCCTTATTGGAGTCAAGTGCCCGTTACAAGATTCGTTATTAAAGTATTGATTTAATCATTACCACAAAGAAAGACCTTTTCGTGCTGCTGGGCCACTTGGGCATTTCCCTGTAAGCACTGAACAAATACCTGTGCTTTAAGGTGGTTATATAGTCACCTTAGAACTTTTGCCACATCTGTTCCTATCTGCAGTTTTGCTTAATGCTATTTTACTCCTAAAAAACTTCTCACATATCGTATCAGGTTTTTGTCAGGGATTCTCACCCCCGGTTCCTGCCGGGAAGCCGGCAGAGGGAGTCACGACCAGAGCGTGAGCTCTCTGCTCCACTTTTTGATTTCTAGGACATGGCATTTTAAAGCGTGCCCGAGCGCTGGGCCCTTTGGCATCAGATTATAAGTATCTTCATGGAAAGGCAGGTATGTGTGTGTGCAGTTTTGGCAGACAGAAAAATCCTTTTCATAATTTGCCATTGTTGCTCCCTACAAGCATGAGATGTTTAGCACATCTGCCTGTTCTCCTGCAGAGAGTTGTGAGAAACTACTACAAGATCTTTATGATGATAAGGCAACAGAGAGGGGCAAATTTCAGCCTTTGCACAACTGCTGTGTTCAAGGTAAGTTGAACTGAAAGACCTCAAGCACGACAGAGTCCCCCCTGCTAGCATCACACAGCAACTCCCTACCTCAAAGAAGTCACAATACAAACAGACCACAGAAGCTATTATAATCTCAATTTATAGGTAGCCTATCTCTCATCCTGTATTTGTAATAAATGACTCGTGCAGTTGGCTCTAGCAAGGTGTGTGCTCACACCTGCTGTGACTACTGCTCTGTTTCATACTTCCACTGGCCTACGCTGGGTTTCTTCACATGAAGACATCAAAGATGGCATGTGGCCAGATTTGGAAAGCCATCCAGCAAAGCAAGCGTGCAGGCGGGTACCGTACTCCCTCGAACAGTAGCTGCCACCCTAGTCTGAACAAGGAGCCTCATGCAGAGGTCTTCTACAGAAGCAAGATATTACTGAGCATCTGCACTCTTGCCAAGTTTCTTCCGTAACCCTTCTGATTTGGGATAGAAAAACACAGTCTGGGGTAGCACCCTCAAAGGGTTGCTGAGACAGGCCTAAGCCAAAATACACTCATCTTGCCACAACCAGCCTGGCACTAATTTTTAAAGCAGAATAAATGCCCGCAAACTATGCCCATACGTAACTGGTTTATCTGGTCCTTCCTCATAGCTTCCTGCGAAGTGTGACACACCGCAGTGCATTGCTCCAAGAACTGCTTTTGCCACGCTCTGCATGACTCTTGGGGTTCCTCCCCTGCTTTATGTGTTCTGCAGCCATTTATGCACCAGAGTGCTACGTTAATAAAAAAACAATAGGGTTGGGGGTGGTTACCATACACTTTGCACCGTCTGCAAAGATAACACCGGCGTTTGGGGATCTGTATCCCCTAATTCAATGCAGTGGGAGAGCTGCCTGGGTTTCTGCAGCATGCCCTACTAGGAAAACATCACAGCATCACACTAGCTGGGAAGGACATTAAAAAGTTGCTGCGTGAACAAAACAACTGCAGTTGTTGCAACTAGGTCAGGTGAGAATGTTAAGCTGCCTACAAACACATGATTACAGACAGGCCTTTGAACTCTGACTTCCGTGGCTTTTTAGAGGTATAGGTGGAGTCCTTGGCCATAAAGTACGTGCTTTGTTGCTTCACAGCCTGTGTCCAGGGATTTGTGCTTGGCTAAACACAGAAGCTGTGTGTTTGTATGCGGGAGCAGAGTTATGGCACCGCACAGCTGTAAGGGAAAAAGATCAGGATTGTCTGGACTTCCTCTCGGCAAGATATTTGTTTTGCAACATGAATACCCTTAATTTGAACGCTAACATGCTGACGTCTGAGTTGTCCCCTGGTGTTCAACTCTGCAGAGTCATGGGGGTAGGAAGGAAAGATTCAGAACTTTGCTGAACAAGCAAAAAAAACCCCCCAAAACCTCTTTAGTTTGCAGCAGAGACTTTTGATGGTGCCAACAGCTAGGAATGCCATTTCATCTTAAATCAAGGCTGCTGTAGGAAGGCCAACAGGATCTGGAAATTAGGGCTATGCTTTTCATGGGTTTTGTATTACTCTGTTTTGAACAGTGCTACAGAGCTGAGAGGAGCTTGGCATGAAGCCACTGTCCAAAACAATGTAGGGAAGCATATGTGGTTTGAGAATTACTCAATACCACTTCAGCTTTCAGTTTTTCCTGTCTTTCAATCCAAAAGGTATGAAGGTTCCACGACTCAGTTTCCTCTACAGTAAGCAACTCCACATAGTAATGCTCACTAAAATCCTTTACCATTGCAGTTTACACATGCAGTACTGTGGCTTCCCTCTAGAAACTGCTTGGAATCAATAAGAATTTAAATGAAAAAAAGATCAGAACTCCTCACTGGAATACCTTACAGAAAGTTTAATATTAATATTCCTATTAGCCATTGTGTCATTGCTAAAATTTAGCAGCCAGGAGCAGAAGAATTCAGAGGAGCCACCTTGCCGTTACTGCACATCCAGAAACCACACAATAGCCAGCAGCAGAAGTTAGAGTGTTCGCATGTTAACAAATTTAGCCCAGAGCACAGGATCTGTACACAAAGGATCCATCATTTAGATCCAAGCTTTGCCCTAAAATGGGGTCTAAATGGTGTATATATACACACTGCTGGCCACCCATCTGAATTAAATTCACCTGCAGCTCTTCACACTAGACAATTTGTGCCACGAGATAATCCTCCAGCTGAGGGCATGGTGAAGCCTTGTGATGTGTGTTGCTGGTATAGTTAAATGCTTCTGCTTCAGTGGAATTCTAGCTCACACTTCTGTACTGATATTACTGCATCAAACTCTAGGGCTGATCTACAGAAAATATAACTAAGTTGTTTTTTTTCCTCAAGTGCTAAGCGTATCTAAGCCTACAGTTTTCCTGGCTTTTCAGAACAAAGTGAATACCTTCCTCCATTCTTCAGTATTTCAGTAAAGGACTACAAAAACATGGAAAAATAGTATATTGTTTACTGGGAATTAGTTCTGGTAGATTAGAAAAGGACTGAGGAAGAAATAATGGACGGACACCATGTTATGTTAGTGCAAATAATATCAACTTCAGCATAGTGTTGAAGAGTACTAATGTTTTCTTTGAAGCTTCACATCATTCTAAATACATCTGAAAATAACGAAACTGCCTGCATGTAATCTGTTGAAATATGGCAGATTAATTTTACTTACTAGCAAGCAATAAATATGTAAGAAGTGCTAAGTTAGGACATTTAAAGTTCTACAGAATTTCAGAAAACAAGTGCAAATAATTTGCTAGAACTACAAAGCTAGGAATTGTCTTATACGTTGAAATTTCTCTGCTTTTGGCATTGCTGGGTAGCATATCTATTTGAAAATGCTTGAAAGCAGTTAACATAAATGTTGCTTTCTATTTAGAACAACAGAATTACTGGAGGCATTAGGCAGGCCATCTATTTTAAGATCTCTGGAACAGGAAAAATATGAAGAAGTTTGAAGGCTCTTGCTTAACTGTACCTTTCTCCTCTCTACTGAAACCCCAGTTCCCCAACACTTGTAATTCAGGGAGTGCTGGTATATCTCCATCTCTTCCCCCAGCCTGGGTCCTGCAAATCTGATTGAAAGGGTGGAGTATCATGCTGCTGGAGAGAGCTTGGCTCTGCTTTATTCTGGGCTGAGCATGAGGTATCTGATATTGGCTCTTCATGCAGAAGTTTGTTGTCAGAGTTCTTTGCAGAGCAAAAATCTTTGTTCTTCAAGAGCAAACTTCTTTCCTGAAATGGAGACAAACATTACTGTAAGCCAAGGGTGGCCAATCTGTTGAACCAGTGAAGCGCAGTTCCCATGCCAAGGCAACATCATGTGAGCAGCGAGAGGGCCATGCTGGCGTGGGAGCAGGGTAGTCCAAATCCCCAGCTGCCGAGGAAATGAGCCAGCAGGGACTGCGAAGCTGACATCACAGAGCTGCCGTGGGTCCCATCTGCACGCCCAGCCCAGCCTCATCTCAAAGTGGGGTCCTGGGGAACCAGTGTCACCTGCTGCCTGGTAGCTGCTCCCAACCCTCCCCGCCATGTCCATTAAAGGGAGATTGGTGAATATATACTGTCACCTTCATTCTTTGAAGTTTTTCCTATGGAGGGGAGAGAGTCCAGAAGGTCAATATCCTTGCATTAGACTATTCTGTACAATGCCAAGATAAGAGAGTTAAACAGGTTGTTCCATGAGCAGCAGAACTCAAGAACCCTGTTTTCCTGCAGATCTGGATAGGTTTTTGCCTTCATTCTTGCCTCCTTCAGCTATAGGACCCCAGCCTGGCAGTATGCATAGGATGATTTGCCAAGGCTGGGTTCTTTCCCTAGGTGGGGCAATTACTGGAATCTTCTGCTCAGAACAAGGGCTTTTCCTGGAACTTGCAACCATCTGCCCTATTCAAACTTGGCTGAGATGGCCAGTGAGCTTAAAAATTATTGCAGAATACTGACAGAAAGAGCATGTGCATAAGCTTCAGTTCTTCAGGAAATCAAGCTAACACTGTCCTCCACTTCCCCCATCAGCCCCAAAGGAGCTGGTGCAGTAACCTCTAGAATAAAAAACTTGGAGGTTTTTCTCTGCTCTGGCAGGGTCCTTGCTCTGTCGGAGAAATGGAAACAATTTAAAATGCAACAAAGTCATTCCCTGCCACAAAACTCAGCTGGATGCCTTTCCAGCCTGCAAACAAAGATGCCTTTCCCCAAACAGGAACACAAGACTCAAGGAAACAAATTGGATTATCGATCCATTGCAAAAAGGCAAGTACCTGTGAAAAACTGGAGAGTTCAAAAGAGCATCTGCTCTGCCCTACTTCCTCAGACACGTGACAAAGTTTAAGTTACTGACAGGATAATTTACCAACATTAAATCTTAAATGTTAAGCTAAATATTCTACCTTCTGCTGTTCAGCTAGTGGATCTTCAGCAAACTCTTTTGCAGTAGGTTCTAGCTTGTCCAAAGCAGCCAGCACAGCATCATGAAGAGTTAGAAAGAACCTTTCTTTAGTGACACAGCTGTCAAAGAAATCATGCTTCTCAAAGTCTGCTATCACAGAGGCTATAAAAAATGGGGTAAAATAAATAAAGCAGCAAAATTACACCAAGCAGTACGGCTAAAACATTTCACTTAAGTTTGTTATCCTTTGAGATAAGTCAGTATTAGTAAACAAATACTATACTCACAGTGACAGCCAGTTATAAGGACTGTAATGCCAATATTGTGAAACATATGGATGATCTGTGGAAAGAATTCCACACAGGCATTAGAGCAATTCTGCATTATACAAGTGCACTAGAAGGTAAAACATAAACAGGGAAATAAAACCTCCCTTGTAGTGTTTTATCTCTGAATAAAACCCTTATTCTGGTATCTCAAATCCTGTTTTTGAGTTGAGCACTAAACAGCCAAGTTGTCCAAGATCTTAATGAATCCTTACTCCAGAACCAGGGCAGGTCACAGCCAGACCCCATGATGGCCCTTCTACAGTTCACTATGCAGCACCCAGTGTTATGTCTTCACTTAAACAAAAAGTTCTCACAGGAACAGAGTAACCTGAAATATCTCTCCATACACAGATGCCATGCCCACATGTAAACAAGAATAGGAACCTATATTTTCAAGTGTGACCTGTAATTCTGGTTGCCTCAATTTTCATGTCCAATATTTTTAGATCTATCAAATTAGTGTTAAAGGAATCAGATTTTAGAGGGGATAGATTCTCACCATTTTCTCAATGCTTGACCCTTTGTAATTAAAAGATCTGAGTAGGTTTTTGTTTGTTTTTTTTTTAAAGGCAATGAAACTCATTATTTCAGAGAATCACAGAATTTCAGAATATGAGGATGAAAGGAATCTGGAAAAACTCTTGACTTTATCCCACTTTACCAATGGGAGGGTCATTCAATGGGTGGTAAATAACTCTTCAGAGATTTTAGGGACAACAGCTCAGTCCGCAATTATTCCCAACAGGTGTTAGTCTGACCTGTTATTAAACAAAAATCCTTTGAAGTTGAGCTACAGAGTTTGAGAGCTGACTAAGAATCCATCTGGAACTGTATCTTTCCAAGAAGCACAGCTACATGAAATTCATTTTTGCTAAATATATATCTCCATTGGCTAGGATCCCCACTTGAGATTTAAAAGTTCAAGGCATACTTCAAAGAAAAGGCTAATTAGGCAGTCAGCAATAACAACAAATTCACTCTAGGAGAAGACAGCTGGTAGTTTAATATCTGACACTTCTAAAGAGCATTTTTAAAAAAGTCCAGCTAGAAGAAAAAATAAACAGCCAAAATGGAAAAAACAAATTAGACATTTTTATAAATGTGTTTTTAGTTTACATGATTCTAGAACTGGTGACAATGCATGACAGTTTTTGCATGTCTTTTGTGTGGATAGAGGGGGTTTTGTGTGTTGTTTTTTTTTAAAAAGTGGTTTTATGGGAATTTATTAATTTCTGAAACTCGATAGTGAAGACTTGCACCCTTAAATTGGTAGGTCAATTGGAAGATGAGTAGATTATTATGTAGTAGGGCATTTTAGGCTAACAAGAAACATAAGCCACTGGGTAAACTTCAGGTTTCACATTTATGTGGTTAGGTTGCTTACCTGTCGCAGTAACTCTGAACCTATCAAATCCACAAATTGCACCATGCTGAAGTCTAAAATAATGGTGTGAACTGGACGTGGCAAATGTGTCGATTGTTCTTCCTGATCTAACTGTACTAAGGAATTATCTATTGCAGAGCCTGGTGAAAGACTAGCTTTTCTCCCTTCGTCCTTCCTCTTTTCAGTCATAAGTCCCATTCCTGGGGATGCACACTGCGTATTGGCTGTTCCCACCAAGAGCGTCCTAGAGCTGAGTTTGTCTCCATACTTTGACCAATGTACCAAATTAACTGAAGATGACGAAGAATCGCTGTCTGCGTGATGTTGCTTCACCAATTTCTCTGTATATGGTATCTAAGATGGAAAATGTAGATTATACCAGTGGTTAGAAGAATTAGGCCCAGGAGGTGGAAAATTTTTTGCTGCAAGTAAGACAGTACTATAAATCGTATGATATTGCTTCTCTCATGGTAAAAAAACATCTGAAATAACACTAAATATAGGACAAAGCCACAAGAGTATGCAAAGTAGCAGGTGACTTGGGCAAGCCTCAGATGTGGTTAGCAGAGTACCTTCAGCCACCACATAGTACCTCAGTCTTCCTCACCTTGAAATGGCTTGTGATACTGGAATCTGACTTGTTACTTCTACTTTTCAGAAAAGAAATGAAGGAAAAATAAGATTGCCCATGGCCATTGCCTTTCTGAGCAACAGTAAGCTGACCCTTAGTGGCTGAGTTCTGCAGACCTTTGATTCATCTATTTTCTTGTATAGCAGCTGGTCACAGAATGGACTAATTTAATACATTTTTCTTTCTTAATAGTTCCAAATGTATTTTTTAATTTTTATAATGCAAGAAAGGAAAAGTCACTCTCTGCATTTTTATACTTTAGAAGATAATGTTAAATTATCTATCACTTCAACTCCCTAAACAGCTCGGTGCTACATATGTTTTCCAAATCACTATCTTTCAACCCATTTCTCATAGAAGAGCCTTTTCAAATTACATAAAACTGCTTGAAAAATGTCTTCTGAAGCCAGTCCATTCCCTGAAGTTCCTTCATGTATTGTCTAAAACAATTCAGAAAATTCAGATAAAGAGGGACAAGAGTGACTCTAGAAGATGCACAGTGGCTAGTTACAGTAAAGATGAGAAATCTTCTAATCATTATAATCATAGCTGCCTTTGAGGTATTTTGTACTTGCACTTGGCAGTATTGGCAGAAACAAATTCCTCATAAGCAATGGAATTCTCTCACTTCTGTGGTGAAAGAGGAGAAAATCCCTACTGAAGCACCTGACAAAATTCACTCTTTCAGCTGAGGAGAGGATACATTGAATACTTCAATTGCTAGTTAATTCACCCAGTAAGCCAGTAAGCTCAGCTACTATTGCACTATCACATAAACTATGTGTAAAGAAATACAGTGGTAATGTTTGCTTATTTTCAAACAGGATATATATATGCTTTATATAAATATTTACAGCCTTTTCAGTTTGGGCAAGGTAAAAACATTGTCATCAGTAACATAAAACCAGGCTCCTCAAACAAACAGACTAGATAAATATACTTCTAAATCTGACCCTAGGTGGTGGTAGAGGTGGATCACAGACACAAGAGCATTTAAGATCTCTCCTTTCCACTGTAGTGTCAGACAGACTAAGTGAAATTAAAGCTCTCATTTCACTTTCATCTAGAGGCACTGCTTTCATGTCCATCTGAAAAAGAAACGCAGTTTTATTAGGGTTTTTATCTCCCTAATGCAGGCTCTCAAGACACTTCCGCTGACTGAAAAAGTGGCATTTACCTCGTGTAACAAATAGGTTTTGAAGTGATTCATGTTTGCGAAAGAGATGGAAGAACAGCACTGGAAGATTTTGATACCTTCAATCTCCCTTGCCTGTAAAACAGAAATTGTATCTGTGAGGGTTGTACCTAGAAGGAGCTATTTTTCCCCTCCTGACTGTCTATGTTGTAGTCTGCAGGGTCCTACCCTAAGGACAGCTTGTCTGGTCACATTGTTGACTACACTGCGTTCTGGCAGTGGCATTGGCAGCACGGACTTAATTACCATAAACAAATCTGGTTCTCTGGCAATTAAAAACATACCTCCAGCACATCTATCACAGATGACAGTTGGCTGCTCTAATATAAAATAAGCCAAATTACTTTTAATGCTCATTACAGAAAACATACACTATACCCTTCTCAAAGTAACCTTGTCCTTGTATTATTCCATTTTTTGCAAATCCATCAGCATAGCATTGGGAATGTACCTGCGTGGCAAAGGCAAAGCTCTCTACTACTGTGTTGCCTAACTCTACAGTGCAGGACTTGAAAATAACATGTTAAAAAGGCCTATGCCCTACCAATTTTCCCATCACCGGGAGAACCTGTGAGTCAGTCTAGCACACGCACAGTTGTTATTGTGAAAACATATGTAGAGTGGACAAAACCAGACTGAGAAAAGCAGGTCAGCAAAAAATGCCAAACAGCTCTGGAAATGAAAAAAAAGCAGTGTAGCTTCCAGCCTGGAGACAGCACAGATGGACGTAAGGAGCTCCACAGGCCCAAGCAGGCTGAACTAGGTATCTGAATCACTTCATGCTACAGATACTTAAGCATTCTTCAGTTTTCAAAGTTTTGAGTCAAATGAACTGAGTCTGAATGGTCACCCCAGGCATTTAAGGGCAGAAGCTCAATTACAGAGACAGATGGAATATTTGTTTTTTGTTTCCTCTTACAGCTCTGTAGACGGATAAACTTCTATAAATATTCATGTTTGGAATCTGTCCCAGCACCACCATCTTCATTCTGAAACAAAGATGTTTATTAGGTTTTCACAGAGAACAGAGAAAAACCATTTGTTCCCAGAAGCTTGATCTTCATTTCTGTCCACTGGGTACACCAACTGTAACTTAGAGGGTGTGAGTACAAAAAGTTATTCACTCGTAATTAGGGTTCTCTGAGTAGGGGAACAGTACACAAGCAGAGTCTTCAGCTACATTGGTGTCTTCAAGAATGTATAATGTCCCATTTCTAGCTCTGCAACACTTGGATTATTGATTTTTATTATGCTAGAAAGCATGTATTCCCTCCGTCTCCCCACAGCCCTCCTCAAAGATGCATCTACACAGGCAGGTGGAGGCAGCTATAACTTGTGCTTAGAGCTGGGTGCATGTAGGCTAGGTCTGATCCAGATGTCATGTAGCAACATTAATGCAGGGGTTTGCCTTGAAGGACAATATCCTGGCTTGGGTACTATGCTTTGCTAAAGATGCTGCATGGTTTTGGGGCAGGTTCTGGTCAGTTCAGGGCATGGGTAGAATAAACATGTGGCTGGCTGCCTGGTTGCTGGAGAACTGGAAGGCAGTGGGCCCTGATGTATGGAAAATTGTTGTCAAGACAATCTATTCAAAGCAATCTGTTTGCAGATAACTTCCCATGCTTCTTTGAGTGTTGTTGGCATAATGCTCCCACTGGCAAGAAATTCATAAGCGGTTATATATCCTGAAGATAATATGGACAACAGGGATACTTAACTGAACAATGGCTGCAGAAATGCCCTTTCACAATGCTCATGAAATCCCAAGGCAAACCCAAGAGCGTAACTCTGAGTAGAGGTAATACAGTGAGTTTCAGACAGCAACTGAAATTCTTCCTGAAGGTATTCTTTCAGAGCCACTCTGGATCAGATCACAAGCAGTTTGATATTTGCAGCAACTGAATTATTTCCTACCCCTTTCCATGTTATTCTAGAAGCTTCAGTCTACTCAGACAAGCACCTCCTTATCATGGTAAATCCATGAGGTGCAGCTTGGATTTATGAATGATTTTCCTGTTTGGATTAGCAGCTAATAAACTGAGTAATGTGTGCCTGACATAACCTCCCTCTCCTATCACAAACTGAGTTTATGGAGAAGATGAAGCAATTTGGTAAATGGCAGTGAAGAGTGAGGAAGGTATTTGAAATAAAGGCACAACATCTCATTTTATCCCTATAGCAGTGCGTACACAGATCACTTTTCCTGGCTGATGCCCACACCACAATAAGCAGTCTTCAATAGCACAGTACATCTGCAGAAGGGACCAATCCAGAGCCCATAAACTTGAAACAGGTTTGGAATAGTATTAGAGAGACTCCAGAATGACCTGACAGAATTGTTTACAAACATGAAACAGCTTTTTCATTGTCACATGTATAATGATCTCCAAAACATCAACTCTAAGAAAAACTAGGATTTTGTTTTAAAAGTTACAAGTACCTGTGTGACCTAATGGTGATTATAAGGAACGTAAATCCCATGGCGATCGCTAAACCGACATCAAGACCAAAACAAAGCACTGCAGCAAAAGTTACAAGCCAAATAACCTTTGAACAAGAGACAGAGAGAACATGAGCAGTAAAAAGATGCAGAATGACCTCCAACTCAGCCCCAGCATTTGTAAATTGCAGACAATATAAAAGGCTAGAAATGATAATATATGAAATGCTTTGCTGGCACATCTAGACCAACCCAGTCCTAGAAGTAGTTGCAAACAAGGATCACAAATCACAGCTCAGATCTCCAGACTTTTTAACAGGGCTTCAATTATTAGGTAAACACACATCATATTGGGGGTCTTTCTCTTTATGAGAAATCCTGCACAGGAGTTGACATGAGAATGTGGCCGTGGCTGGCAGCTAGACAATTTCCTTCTGTATTGGGTCTGGCTGAGATGGAATTAATTCTCCCCATAGCAGCCCTCATAGTGCTGTGTTC
>JANZLQ010000055.1:5176592-5190279 GCA_026212715.1 Elanus axillaris
TGCCTTTATCTTGACCCACGAGCCTGTTGTTATATTTTCTCCCCCCTGTCCAACTGAGGAGGGGAGTGATAGAGTGGTTTTGGTGGGCACCTGGCGTCCAGCCAGGGTCAACCCATCACACCTTCTTAGGGGATGCAGGAAGCAACAACAATAATCAGTTTTCCATGTATAGAATTAATTGCAAATTGACTTGAAGAGATTTCAATACATTTCTTTCAGCAGATATTTCAAAGGATCCCTTTTCTAAGGGAATGGCCACTGCTGTGCCTTGCCCTCACAAAACATCCATTTCTTCCTTTAAGACACATTCCAAATCCTAGGTGGCTTTTTTTGTCACTTACAAAATGATACTTATCCTGTCTCCACAGGATAGGAATGTCCAGAAATTTTTCAAGAAAAGGGAGCATGTTAAATACCACAATAGCAGCCAGTATACCCTGTGGAAATCAGAAAAATAGCATCTATTATTTTGTCGTTTTTTTGTTTGCAACCACTAACATGCTAAGGAACAGATATCCGTAACAGAAAACCCGCTTGAAATTAAAATCTTATAATAGCTTTATTTCCATAATTTTTGTAGACAGCAGTTCTCCTCTGATCTGCAAACCAACACGAAACTAGCATATAACTTCTTGTTCGATTTCACAATCACTTCTGCCAATACAACTGGACTTCCTCTTGAAACGCTATGTGTAGTTTCCATTACAGTGTTCTTCAGTGAATCCCTATGCCTCCTGCAGCACTAGGAGAAAGGCCAATACTAGCTACAAAATTAAGAGTTGCTGTTTCAAAGAATGGTTTCAATTAGCACGGGTAGTTCATTGCCAGATTTAGGAAGTTGTTTGACACCATTTGTTGAAACAGCCTCTTAGCAGACAAAAGGAGACTGAAGGTAAGTAGATGGTTAAATTCTGTTTTGTCAGCTAGTTTTGGGAAAGGGATTAATTCTCCCATCTTACAAAGAGGCCAGGAAAAAAATCAGGAAGTAATGCTCTGTCAGTGGTTCCCTAAGAAAACTTAAGAGAAAAAAAGAAAGTCTACATAAAAAATAAGGAAAAACTAGAAAACTGAGTACTCTGAATAATCTATGATAACAAAATGTTTATGTTTATTGCACTGGCAAAATCCACAAAGGCAGTTTAGGAGTCCATATGGTTTTAAAATAAACCTCAAAACCCAAGCTAGAATCAGAGACACTCAACCCAAATTTTCATTTGGAAGCTTTTATTTACCTCTTTACACTAAGGATTTTGAAGCACCCATCTTGGAACTACTTATACTGATGCAAGAGAGAAACTCATGAATTTGTTATACAGATGTGCAGAAGCTTGGAAGATGTGAAACCAAAAGTGAAATACAACATTTAAATTACAGGGGCCAGCAGTGAAATTTTAATCCAGTTTTAGCCAATGAACTTTAGCCTGTACTGATCAGTGAGAGATGGAAGAGATGCAATATTAATTACCTAATACATTAGCCTGCTGAAATTTAGGAGAGTTTAAAGCTGTTGTTTTGGTTTGGTCCATCCCTGAAAACAATTAATTCTAGAGCATGATATAATCCATAACTGTCCCAGAAGAATCTTCATATTATGCTTAGAAAATCTTCATTTTATGCTTAGGAAGTAAATAGGCTGCTGCCATAACTATTTCAGGTTCACTTACATTAGGCATCATCTGGAAAAAGTGTCCTAGTTTCAGTGCAATCACCAGCATCATAGATGCTCCAATCGCTGCTGCTAACTGAACAGAAATACTTTATTAGAGAGGCCTGACAGAACCATTTACTTACTTGTCCTCTCTAAACCAGTAGGTATGTCCCATGTAACACCACTGACTGGGAAAAATAACCAGGGAACAACTAGCAAAGGCCACAGGTATGCTGCAATGCATGGTACAAATTCTAGACTACTCAAGCTGAAAGAGTTTTCTGTACATACAAATTTGGCCTAAATGGACTATTCTTAGGCACAACAGAACAATGCAACAAAGGATTTTGGCTTGATAATCTCACCTGAGTAATGAGAAACTTCTCTTGCAAGTCAGACTTTGGAATAAACTTTATTAAACAAAATTATTTCTATCCTGCAGTGAAGCATGTACAGACATTCAGTTAAGAGATATGATAAAAACATTATTATATATTATTATTACATATTACACCCTCTTTCCCCCCTGAAAAAAAAAAAAAGCACAAAGTCAAGTACTCAAGAGTTAGGAAGAAGCGGCAGAATTAACGGTGCATGAACAATTTTCCATTTGGCTTTTTGGGTATATTCACTAAAATACAGTTTTAAACTGCATGAACATATCGTATTCTCCCCACAGGATGCTAGCTTCCTTCATGGCATGTCATGTGCTGAAAATATCATGTAAGTATAGTACATAATACAACATACACAGAGAGGGTATCTGAACTCATGTTGCATGGGTATGTAACTTTATACCTCACAAATTGTTTAGATTAAATATCAGCCTATACTCCATATACAGTGATTTTCAATGAGAGTTTGGAAGCTTCAAAAATCCAGCCCAGCTCACCTGTGTTCTTCCACCTGTCTTCTCTTGAATGACAGTTCCAGAAATAGCACAGCTGACAACAAAGCTTTTGAAAAATGAGCTGCAAATATTGCATAGCCCCACAGCTATTAGCTCCTGTAAAACAGAAACAGAAGGAAGCAGAGAAAACCCCAAACGAATTACTTACCTTCACAGAAGTAGTTTACCAGGAGTTTGTTTCTCTTTGCTCACACTTGCTAGTTGCTCATTTCTGTTGCTAAGCTCAGGAAACCTTCTGGAAAGCTAGGTGTCCCAAGGTTAAATAAGCTCTCTTAAAAGGCATACTGTTTTCACAGCTGAGGATCTCATGGACCCAAAAATTCAGTTTCTTCTTTCAGAGAAATCCACTTAGAACCCCAAAACTATGAAGCACTGGCTTTCAAGCTAAAATGTGGCAAATCTCAGTACACAGCATAGTACACCTGAACAAAAGCTGAGTGGAAAAGACATTCCCTTTATATTTAACCCCAGAGGCTTTGAGAACTCAGGGCAGCTTCCTTACTGGCTTAGTTCCATTCTAGTAAAGATCCAAAGCCATCACAACAAGCTAAATGTGGAATAGTGCAAAATACCTAATGCTTACTAACTCTAGCACATTGGAAACTAACATGGTTTTAGCTTAAAAGCATCTCAGAGCAATTACTGATGAAAGAATCCATACACTGGGACAGTAGCCACATATAGAGAAGAACTACAGCTGATCTGGCCATTTACAATTTCAGCTATTAATTTATCACACTTTTATAGTCTCATGGATTCATGACAGCAATGGTCCTCAGCGATCAGTTGCAGCACTCTGTGTCTGTGCGAGGTTTATCGCAATCGCTGGGAATATGCAAAGGTGTCTTGGTCAAAGAAGGCCATGTTCTCGCCTTCACATTATTGGCTTATAACATCCACTTTCCATAGGGAAGGGTAACAAGTTGGTACAAACCCATCATCTAGCATATTCACTCCATCCTTGAATTTCTACTACTGTCAGGTAGTTAGCGGCTTTGTAAGTTTAGTTCAGCTTGCTTCTTGGCCTAGGAAGTATGTGTAGTTTTGTTCTCACCTGATTGCTGGCAATACTGTAGTTGTGAAGTGAAGCATACCTCTTCCCAACAAAACCAAGAAGGAAATAGCTTACGATAGCAAGGGAGAAGGCATTCAGTATGATTTTGCTCAGGTTTGATAAATCTGGCAGTGTAGGAGGCAGAAACCTACAGAATCAGAGAACAAATAAATTTAGACCTGTTCTGAGCTCTGTCCACAGTAACTCCAAATGCAGGTTCATCATCAGAGGCATCCAGCACCCCACAGGAGATCCTCTCAATCTGTAAGACTTCCACCTCACAAAAAATGGAAATTCCTTCCTCTGTATGCTAATAAAACCTAATACAGAAAACTATAGTCTGAATTTTGCATATGCTCGGAAATGATGATGCAATTAAAATTCCTGAAGAGTTATTCCTCTAGCTGTACTTCCCAGTAAAAGTCAGCCCATGTCAGATTACAAGGACAGGCTGAAACACCTCTTTTGTATCTCTAAAGTACAACCTTATAAAGAGCATAGATTACTAACCTCTGTGGAATCATACTGACCACAGCACTACTAGATTCAGCGTGAAGATGAATGCGATTAGAAATAATGCTGACTGTGATAATCTGAGAAAGGAAACAAGAAGCAATACCAGAGATTATACAGCATTTACTCCTGAAACTGTACACAATCCATCTAAAGACAGTTGATCTTGTAGGAGTATTTAAAGGACTTAAGCTCAGATTCAGTGCATAAATATAACAGCATCCTGAAGCAATATTTGAAATGTTTTTTGAAATAAAGTATATTATACTCTCTGCTAGTTCAGTTATCACAATGGCAGTCTGGAGATCACTTACCAAGAAAAGTTCCATAGGAAATGCAATAGGACTATAATTAGAAGTTATCGTGATAGATGTATTGACTCGTAGTGCAGCCATGCCAACCAAAAATAGCAATACGCTGGTGGCATTAGCCTTTGGGAGTGCCAGGAAGAAATTAAACAGATTCTGAAAAATAATCATCATAGAGAGGATCAGAGGTAGATACTACAAATATTTCTATATTCCAGGATATTGACAGAGGTTGCCCTGACTCCTGAACTCATTCTTTCTGCTACAATGGTATCTTCAGTTAGAAGAAGAGAGATGCTAAGAGAAAAACAGTATTTGAAAATCTGTATCTTGTCTATTGGTATCTGCAGAGAAAACACTGCCACAAATAGCTCAGATCTAGTACCATTATTCTTCTCTTTTCTACACTACCTTTTTCTCAAGTTGTCTGATTGACATTACTAAAGTAAATTAGGATGAATTAGCTTTAACTTGTCTTTAGCTTGGAGTCTGCTCCTTCTTTGTCAGATATGATAAAAATACTGTGTGCCCAATAGCTTGCCCATGATGATCTATTGAAGAAAAAAATACCTTTTCCTCTAACCTTTGCTCTACTACAATTATAGACATGCTGAAAATATATTATAGCGCTACATAAGCAAGTAAAAATATGCACACAGACTTTTCTTCTTGCGTGTCACAGAATAAGCTCCATACATTGTTCAAGACAACAGGAAGGCAAAGTAAACCACAGCTGAGACTTGCACAAATATCCCTTAGCAACTGACTTAGTTTGAAATTGCCTTCAATTTCTGAAGCTGTTCACTTCTTTCCCCTCCATGAGGCATGCACTTCTTCAACTAATAATGAATTTACTCACATAGAAAATGCCCAGGGGGCCCTTATGGAAGTCAAGCATGATGTCAAAGATAAAGGTAAACTGTGATACAATGACATGTAATGCTGCTGCCGTGAGGTAGGCATCAATGAGAGTCTTCGGCAGGTATGTTGTTACAAACCCCAGGCAAAAGCAACCTAGCAGCAACTGTATGGAACAAACGAGAAGCGAGATGTGATATAATTATCAATGTCTAACCCTGCCCTTCTTGTTTCCATGTTTGAAGTGCATGACTCTTCACTGCATTACATGATGGATATGTATTTGAACACATTATTTTCATTATGCACAATTAAGTAAGACACTGCCAAACCAAAATAGGAGCACTTTACACCAAATGTGTACAGTTATGCAGGACTACCTAACGGTCAACATATTGCAGAACTGGTCAACATAAAAGATAGTCATTTACTTCACACATATTAATCACGGACACATGAATCTTAACCTATCATATCTTTTTCAGACAGCATGAGAGGAACAGACAGACCTTCATGTCCCACTTTGCACAACACATGTATTGAAATGTGCCAGGCTTAGTATTTGTGATAAGAATGTGCAAGCAGTACCAGTTCTTACATCTGTATGAAGAATGGACATAAGGATACATCATTAAGGATATAAAATAGATTCATCTTCTACCTGAATGATGCCAGCCAAACATGTTATTGATGCGGTAAGTGTCAAGGCCTCCATGTAATCTTTCATAAATGTAGGGTCTGAGTTGTCCAGTGAACCATTAGAGGACAGTGTTTCGTTGAAATGAAGAGTCTTCAGAACGTTTGTCACCATCACATTTAGGATGCTGAATGAGCCTGGAACCAACAGAACAGAGAACAGAAAATGGAACTGCATGAGATGTTGCAACAAATAATATCTTAAAACCACACACCCATTTCTTCCCTCCACCATCAGTCTGTGCAGTATGAGACAGTCTATTTTCATTCATATATATAATCCACATATATAATCAATTTTTATAGCTTCTGAGCAAGTACCTAAAATGTCCAAAGTCCTGTATGAAAATTTCAGTTTCCTACCATGTTACAACTGAAGTCTTCAGCAGGTCAGATGCTCAACAAAAAGTTTTTAATGTAAAGCACAAAAAATGGATGCATTACAATAAGCTGCCAGAAAGGCTGAAAAACATAGTCAGTCAGAGAAAGAACTGTCAATTTACCTAAAAGGCCAGAGCTCTACATACCCACTCATCATGATA
The DNA here is from genome assembly GCA_026212715.1 of Elanus axillaris. Taxonomy (NCBI): domain Eukaryota; kingdom Metazoa; phylum Chordata; class Aves; order Accipitriformes; family Accipitridae; genus Elanus; species Elanus axillaris. The sequence continues at coordinate 5,183,122 of JANZLQ010000055.1, forward strand.
ACGTGAAGGGCCTTTGCACAGGTAAACAGCATTTTAATAATCTAGCTTCTGAACAAATTAAGAATGTAAACCCATCAACAGTTCAGTCATGGCAAAGAACTGCATGTAGAAGACCATGAAGAAGACCAGGAGCCAAGTCATGATTCACAGTAACATCCTGGGGGTAAATGTGAAGCAGCTTGCACTGGTCCTTTACTTTATGTAGGAGACGCCTCCATGGCATTCCAGCTGTCTCCTTTGCACTGGTGTCTGTGTGATAGCTCATGTTGTCAGGGGTACAAAGGACTTCACAGCTGAAACTTGACTGACTTGGTGAAATTCTCACCACAGCTCAGCTGCAGAAGTAGAATAACAATGAACTGAGAATCTGAGGGTCTGGATTCTCACCTAAATAACATCTGTGTATTAGATGAAATACATTAGGACATCTTGCCAGTTTTTTGAAGCAGCATTGAACATAATCTCTAAGTCCTGTAGAAACATTTCACAGTACAAAATAAACCTCACCAACTGAGATATGATGCGAAGTCCCAAATATAACGTATGTCATTGAGCAGCAGAATGCAGAAAGGAAGCCATTGATATTCGGCAGAGGTAACCTGGTCAGACAAACTCCCAAGAGCCCTGGAAAGCAAAAATCTGTTTCTGAAGTCAAGCAAATTGGGAAGGCTCTCTATCTTTGGTTACTATTTTTAAGTAAAATTTTGCTGATGAAAACCTGCCAACCCTCATGAAAATTCCATTATATATATATTCACAGAATCACCACACATAGGAAGCATGAGTGCTGGTCTTGCTTACACTACCTGCCACTTTCCACTTTGGGTCTAAACATGCCAAATCAGTGAGCAAGATGGCCAATTCAACTCCCCCAGTTTGTTTTTTTTGGGAATTCGGGACCTGATAAAGCCAGAGCAGTCAGCGACAAAAACCAATGTTGTTTTACGACATGGGCCCTTGCTAACTAGAAATTAGACAAAGAACCAGAACAACTCTTTGTTTAGGCCACCTACTAGTGGGGTGGCTATGCATGTGGGTATCTAACAGACCTGATTTTGCAAGGTGGATTTTTAAGACCATATTATTTTGTTTGCAATATAGGAAAATGCTGCTGTTAAGTCTGTATTTTGAGTTAGTTTGAGGGAAACTTTATTAAAAAAGTAGTGTCCTGTCCTTGAAATTACACCATGTATCATCTGATCATAGAAAATAAGTTCTCCTGCAAATATGCAAATAAATAGGTTAATGATTTAAGCATCTTCCAAGGTTAAAGTTCCTGCATAACCTGATGACATTAGAAAGAACAGAAAACACACACAGGAGATTATGGAAAACATGATATACAAAAGGAAGCTAGAGTGTTTTTTTTCTCTCTGCCTACCTTGAGGAATCTGAAACATCCCAACACTTAGGCCTGCATGTAGATCCCTCAAGATCCATTCTCTGAACTGATATGAAAACAGCCAGTTCAGGATAGGGAACATCTTGAACGTGATCCTTCTGAACCTTCCCCAGGAGAAACTGAAAAGAATCAGATAAGCCAAGCTATATGCGATGGCTTTTACAATCTCCATCTCTGCAGCACTTTTGCAAGGCCTCAAGCTCTGCAGGCACAGAAGCCACACTGCTACGGTTACCTCACTGCAGGCACCATGTACTGTGAACCCACACAGGCGTTAGCCTTCTGCAGATCCAGCTGGCATATAACATGAATCCTACATAGGCACCCCCATGCCTTTGCATGCCATTCAGTTTAATTGCAAATACTCTGTGTGCCATTTCTATGATAGCCTGTCAATGCCGGAGCCCAGAGTGCTAGATGCATCAATTACTTGACCTCATTAACACTGCAGAAAAATAGGAGATGGTATTTTGATTCCTCCTATTCTGATCTAGAGAAGAGAAACAAACAGTACATCTGGGGGGCAAAAATAGGTAAGCCTATCCCATCTACCCCAAAACAGTCAAATGTTTCCTGTATTACATTATTTAATAAGAGGATGCAAGCAGGACTTGATCTACATGATTTATTTTGTGTATATGTTTTTGAATCAGAATGTCCAGTAGGTAAACTCTGACTAAACCCATGGCCCTGTGCTCCTTCTTCCCCTTTTTAATCCCCTGGCAATGTTGGTGATTTTCTACTTACAAACCAAATACAAGTGATATAGTGTCTGCCCAAGGCTTCTGGCAGCCTTGAACAGTGGCTGTGAGGAATGACCCCAGTTAACATCACAGAGCTGAGTCTCTTTCCATCATTTAATTGTCCAAGGTGACTACACACAGGGCTGGCAAGTGGATAAATGAAGAAAAAAATGAGACAAAATGGAGAACTGAGAAAACACATGAGATAGGGAAGTGGAAAAGAAACAGGGAAAAGAGTATGAGGAAGAAGGCAGACACGGTTCTTGAACAATGAGTTGGGGGAGGGAGTAAAGAGATTTTCTTATTAAACATCAAGTGCAATGATAAAGTTTCCAATAATATTAGGTACGACTTTAGAGCAAAATTCTCCCTTTGATCTCTGGGCACGACTTAATTTATTGCAACAGGTGTTTCTGGGTGGAAAGACTGTTAACTCTAGATCACTTGTTATAATTATACACAATTCAAACCTTTCCATCAAGTAACATTGTTTCTCCGACTCCAGAACTTCATCCAATCTCCTTCTTACTTTTTTTTTTTTAAATATATAAAAAGACAGCACTGAGACAGAAGGCTATTGCACAATTTAAGGGTCTCACTATTACAGAAAATAATCTTGATGACAAGTCTTCATGGTGAATGAAAACTAGAAAACACGATAGCAACTCAAACTATGGCTCCATTTGCCTTCATTTATCATCAGGAAATTACTTTACAGCAGTGTAAGTTAGATGTGACCTGTAGTTTTAGGCTGCAGTCCCACACATAGCTGAGCTGATGTAAGAGCTAGTTATACAGAAAGACAGAGGTCTGGATCCCCTACTTTCCTTTCCCTGTGTGATCCTGTCCCTTCTGGCAGCAGCAAACTGTTAGATTAGCTCACCACACCTTGTGGAACCTCACCCATAGCTAGACTTGAGTCTCAAGTCCTGCCATGGTCTCAAAACAACAGTTTAAGTTTCAGTATACATTCACTATACATGCTGAAACAAAGCCCAGATAAATGATGAATCAAGAGATTTTGTATTTACTTTCTTAGTGGGACTTTGTAGAGTAGACAGAGCCATAACCATTTACACTCCACTCTGGATCCAAAAAGAGATTCAGAAAGAAAACTGAGATAGTCAGAAAACTGAGATAGTCAAACAAAACTAAAAGGCAAGCTGATGAATGGGCTTCCTATTTTTTATTATATTTCCCTAGCTGGAGGAACATCAGGAATTCTCCTATGCTGCCAACAAAGACTGCCTTCTGGTGAGCCTGCAGCCTGCAAAGCTCCTCTGGCAGAAGACATGCTTCTACTCCCAGTATAATGGCCAAAAGAGAATTTTGGCAGATGGGAAAATGAGGCTGTGGAAGCATTAATGCTTTATCAGTACCCTAGCCTCACCAGTTCTTCTCAAAGAACACAGGAACATAGCTCTAAAATAACGCCAAAGCAGGTCAGTCAATCTCAGTCATACCATTATGCAACTTTCCAAGTCCCTAGCTAAGAGGGAACAGAAAAAGGCTCCTGAAATTTAAGAAATAAAAGTATCAAAAGGCACATATCAGAAAAAAGCAAATGAAAGCCTGTGTCTGACAGCTGGGCTGAGGGAAACACTGGAGGGAACTACAACTATTGGCAGTTTCTCTTTACAGTGCATATATCCTTCATGCTATCATAACCTCGAAGTTAACAGACACGTCTGCAGATGGTAAAGAGTAACTTTGGTAGTGCAGCACTAAACTGATCTTGCACGCTTCAGGTGCCGAGTTGCTGTAAGTGGGTGTTCTGCTTTGGTTATCAGTCAGTGCAGTTCAGCATTTTAGTTACCAGCTGTGGAAAAGTTAGCACCTTTTTTACACTTGGGCTTGAAGACTGTCCTTAAGTTTCTTTACACCTCATAAACTCCTGGCATAGAACTCACCTGCAGTGTAGTTGTCTGTTCTCTCGAGGTATCTGTAGTGCTCCACCCAAGGTGGAGGACAGTTTTCTTTCAAAATATGCCTGGAAGATCTCCTCAGTCTGCATTTCTCTCTAGACCCTGCAAGCTGTCGGTTGCCTGTTAAGTACCAACAGTATCCTTGTCAAGCGCCATGTTTTCCTTCTGACCACAGACAGTCAAAGACAGAGGAACAGCAAATGCTGGAGACCATAATGAACGCTCTATTTCTTGGTAGTGAGATTGGAAGAAAGAAACAGGGTCGCTGACTGAAGTATCTACTAAAACCAAAACAAAAAGCATGATACATGATCAGTCCATCCCAACATCACTTCTGTGAAGCCAGTAGTTACAGCAGTATTAAGCAAGGCTCTGGAGAATTAAATCCATGAAAGACATGCTGCTCTTGGGATCAAAGAAATCAACTGCCAAATCAGTTGTAGGAACACTGTGTCCTTCTGGAACTTGCCTTGTTCCTACTCAGTAGGAAAGACCAGCCTGGAACCCCTCCATTTTGTGATCCCAAAAGCAGGCCTGTGTTTAGGGAACTAAATACAGTCCCTCTCCATAAACCTACCACAGCTGAGGAAGCAGTTTGAATTCTCCTTGTTTCCAATCCTGGAGGAAAAAGGCTTAGTCTGAATCAAACAGAGAGCCGCTAAATCTGAGGCTGTACAAATGCCACAACTTGCTGTATAAAATTGGTATCTGATACCATTCAGGTCTTTAAATCGCCCAAATGTCTGACTTGCATTCCTCAGTATTTTATTATCAGGAAGGGGATCTGAATTCAATCACTATCACTCAGAGTAGGTAAAATGTGAATTCCCAGAGTGAATACCGAGTAAGCAAATGTTCAGTGCAAGAGCAGATCTACGGCAAGTTCTCATACTGACAGCTGAGGCAGAAAAAAAATTCAAATCCAGAGCTACCAAGTGAAAGTATATTTAAGAAGGGTGGTGACATGTAGGAACATATTTTTTTGCTACGAGCAGAACAAAGTCAGAAAAGAGGAAGTATAAAATAGCTGTGAGTGAACAGTTGAGAATCTATGTAGAATTCAATCTAAGTTTAAAGTATCAAAATCTGCAAAAAAAATTAATTGGTATTTAAGTTTTCTCCTCATATTTCCTTTCCTGAACCACCACAATCAGTTTGTACAGGTCTAGTGCCCTGCATGACTGAGATCTGCTACTTCTGACACAGCAACAGGGACTCCAGCATAGTGCTTACTGTCTTGTGATACATCTACCAACACGTACACATGCCCCAATCATTCTAAACCACAGAGAGAGCTAGTAGTAGGCAAGTTTCAAACACACTCCATCCCTAGGGCACAGTTTCTCCTTCTTTTTACAGAGAAGATAAATCAAGGTCTTCCACAGATGAGTCTAAGAGCCATTTTGTTCATTAGCTTTTCATACCCAGTGCAAGCTTTTGAAGCCTTAGCAGTTTCTAACATCTTTGAGCACAATCGCCTCTTTTCAAGGCTAAGTAATACAAGCAAAATTAGCAAGAAGCTAGGGTTTGCAAATTAAAGGCATTAAAAACCCCAGCATGCCAAAAAGTAGTTACTGTTTAGATGTAAGCAGTGGTAACCTTCAGCTGTTCACTCCTGTTATTTGGACTTCAGTGATGACTCAGCAGCAAAGGACAGGGTCCCACTCCATTACGCTGTGTAGAGAAAGAGAAGGGTTTTGACATGGGAAGCCAAATGGTTTAAAAGCAGGCCCCATATGTGTCTGTCTTGGATAGTACTGCTAACAAGACTCATCTTCCTCAAGCTTGAGATCAAAAGCCAAGTGGCCTTAAACACAAATCCCTAACATTGTTTATTTGCTGTACACAAATCCCTAACATTGTTTATTTGCTGTGACATTCTGCACTTACTACCTGGTGAAGACACCATAGGCTTTACTCCAAATCATGCTTAACCTGCAGCACTTAATGACTTCATCGAGCCTTAGGCATGTACTTGAAAGCAAGCACGTATGTATCTTTGATATTGCAAGGCCTATTGCAGTACTGAGAAATAGTTTATTCTCCAAACATGCAGAGAAAAATCAGGACACTGGGAAATCTGGGCAGGGAGATCTTAGCTCTCCCCATCACTCCTGGCTTGAAGCCCCTGGAAGGGAACAATGCGTCCTTAGGAAGTTTACGAAAGCAAGTAATACTGGCTCATAAGGCTTGAGAAGCACGAGAGCTACGGTTACTCATGATACACCGTGACAGGGCCTTACCCATGACCCTGACAGGATACCCTGGGCCTCCAGAAGTGCTGCCTTAGTTAAGGTTTTTTTTCATCCATTTTCTTTTTCACTTAAAGCACACCCTACGGGAGACAGCGCAGGAAAGCCAAGCAAGGTTCATGAAAAGACGAAAAAAAAAAGACATCAATTCCAGAATTCTGCCTTATTTGCGCCGGAGAAGGTTTATATGGGAACCGCAAGCCCTGAAACACCCCCACGGCACCGCCCCGCGCCGCGCTTCCCGGGCGCCCCGCCCCCCTCCCCGCGGGGCAGCTCTCGCGAGAGGTGGCCGCGCTGGTTCCATATTGGGTCATCTCTGCCTTCGGGGCCTCAGCTCTCGCGAGAGTGATCGTGATGAGCGATTGGGCTCCGCCGTCGCGGCGGTCGACGGGGGTGGAGGGGAGGGAGGGAGGGAGGGAGGGAGAGAGAGCGGGGGGGCCGCTCTGTGTCGCTTTGGGGCGGAGCAGGGGCAGCGGCTGTGGCGTCGCCTGCGCCGTGTCCTACCTGCGACGGGAGTGTCTCCACACACCGCCGCCCCGCCCGTCAGCCCTTCTCCGCCCCGCTCGCTGCCGGCTGGACAACAGCCCCCCCCACCCCCTTCACCTCACCTCACCTCACCTCACCTCACGGGACTATCCCTCCCTTCGCTATCCGGGGGAGGGACGGAGGGCGCCGGCCGAGAAGGGGGGGGGCGGGGGGACAGAAGGCGGTGACAGGGCCCCCCGCGCCCTGCTGTCACCGCGCTTGCCCCCTGAGGGGAGGTGATAGGCGGGAGGGGAGCGCAAGCAGCCGCGCGCGAGGGGGCGCGCGCGAGCGGGCGCGCGCGAGCGGGCGCC
>JANZLQ010000055.1:5190692-5221281 GCA_026212715.1 Elanus axillaris
GGGGGTGTGGGGCGGGGGTCGCGTCCGCCCACCCCCTCGGCTCCTGCCCGGGCTCTCCGCCTGGAAACCTGCCCCGGCTTGTAGGAAGCCGCGGCGGGATGCGTGCAGAGCGGTCATCGCGGGAAGCTGAGGGAGGAGGAGAGCGGGGCTCGCTTGTTCTCCGGGGGTTCCTTTCCCCCAGCTTTTTCTCCTGCAAGAAACATTTTTCCTCCCGGTTTAAGAGCGTTACTGCCGGGAAGCCGCAGTCTTGTCTCTGGAATGCGTCGGGGATTGCACCACATGGCAGGTGGCACTAAAACATTTTTGCAGGGGAAGATAATCATGTCCCAACCCCACCCCCCACCCTCCCCCGAATGATCTCATATAGACATACTTCACCGTGCCTTCTTGCAGTTAGTAGGTGGGGGGTGGAGGGGGATGGAGGCTGGCAAGTCCCCCGTAGCTGGCTTTGCAGAGCTGAGGGCCTGGCAGCTCTTGTCCCAGTTTCTTTCTTGGTCTGAAGGATAGATTATATTTGAGGCAATTGTATTTTTAACTGGAATCTGTTGATAGGCAGGGAGGGTAGAGGGAGGGCTGCGAGGACTGTTTTTGCATCCCTCACTTGTAATAATAGTGGGTTTACAGGTACCGATGTTTTCTTGGCAATAGCAGTTCAACACAGGAAAAATTGTTTTATTGCCGTAGAATGACAGAATTATTGCAGTATGCACTACCTGGGAGAGTAAAGTCCTGGTATGAGACCTGCAGAAATACAGAGAGCTTGAAGATAAGACTTTAGTTCTTAATGCTTACCTAATAGGAGCAAAACATATGACAAGTTACACGTGCAATATACAGTTCTTCCTTAATTTGTAGTTTCTCTGCTGAAGTATGTTGGATCATTAAATATAAATGAACTGGGTTGCATGCCTTGTTTAATCTTAAAGACAAGGTTGTATTCAAATCAGTTTTACAGGTAGACTTCAGCAGTCATATAGCAGAGGTGTATAAAAGTGTTCACAGATTACTGTGTCCTCTTATTAAGAAATGTCTTTCATACAAACATACCGTTTTTATTCTCTGTTCTTCGGCTCTGTCAGAGTGTGATTGGAATTTTCAAATATGGGTGCGTGATGATTACACATCTGCTCTGCTGTTGTATTTGAGCAGGCATGCATATTTTTTCATTAACATAATATGCAGATTTATATGATGGATATCATTTATGTTGTATCATAAGGAGGGACGCATACTGCACTAGTAAAGAAAAGGAGTTGCTTTGCATGTGCTGCAGTGTTAAAGTTCTCAGCTGTTCTTAAATTACTGTTGTAAAATTTTTAGTAAGTTCATCTTAAATAACATGCATTTCTTAAAACTTTAGTGCCTCAAGTATGCAAATGCTTATATTTCATAAAAGGCAAAGGCTGGTCAGTTCTAGTAGCAAGATTAAACAATATACTTGCCAAGGTTTTTTAAATAGAAGGGTATAATTCTGGTGAAAGAAGGGCTTTTGCTGCCACAGCTGATAAATACCCCTGTAAGTGCCACAGTTACATAACTCTCTGAATCTAATAGGAAATTAATTCACTCAGTGCCTTGTCTGTTTGTATTTTTAGATTGACCCTACACCATCTAGCCCATTCCTCTTCTGTTTTCCCTCTCCCACAGTCTCCACGGTGCCTGTAATACTTCCAAAGTTTGTTTTCACAACCAATAACTAAAGAGTTTGCATCATGAATTTCCTGCTTTTGCTGTGTCAAAACTTTCAAAGATTGTGCAACTGTGTTCAGATCAGATGAAACGGTTTTGTATTGGAAGCAATTTCAGACATGTGGCACATGAGTTTTTTCAGTCCATGTTAATGGTTTTCTGTATGTTCTTCTAGAAGTATGTTTCAGAAAAGGTACAGTTCAGAAAGACTAGTGGTATGGAAACTGTCAGTTAAAAACAAAACAAAACCAACAAACAAAACCCCTTGCATATATATGTAATTCTATTAAGCTGCAAATTGTGATGTATAGTATTTAGGATATTCCTGCAATGACTTGTTCTCCGTCATGACTTGCTCTCAGTCCCTTTAGAGATTTTTCTGCCCATTAAAAAGTTACCTAGTTTCATTTGAGACACTTGAGTTTGGTGTACCTCTGTGTTAGGATGGTAAATTGCAGTATTTTAACCACCCTTAAAGTGAATGGTTAATTGTACTTCTGTGTATGTCTACTGCATTACTATATTAGAATGTAATAAAATGCTCTGTTTATTTAGTTGTCAAGATGAGGCATTTAAAAATGAGGAATTTCTAGACAGTGGGGGGAAAATGAATAAAAAAGAATTAAGACAGCAGATTAATTATTTAGATTATGGAGCTGTCTCTGTAGGCTGCTTTAAATGTCTAATGTGAGCATGACTTGGAACACCCTAATTTAAGAACCTGACTTGTATTTGTAGTCAGTGGATGGAGAGAGGGAGGCATGTTCTGCAGGCAGCTTTAAGCACGTGCCTCAGGTGCCTTAAGTTAGAGCAAATATTCCAGTGTTCTCTGAAGTATTGTGTGCAGTCTTGGAAGAATGATGTTCAAATGGCCAGCTTGGGTATTTTTCAGGATCTGTGTTTTAAAAGCTGGAAGTATGTGGGGTGCAAGTAGGGATTCAGTTCCACAACATTAAGAAACATTGATATCTATCCTCAGATTGATCATTACTAAGTCATGTAACAACTGCTGTAACATCTGTTGTGTGAAATGCTATTTCATTTATTCTTGCAATAGTTTTGTATATTTATACAACATAGTGTTTTGCATGAAAAGGATTTAGTAACCAGGTCTACATTAAAAGCACGCGGGTTTCTGAAGTATCAGTCTTGTAACGCTTGATGTGAGGAGGAAAGGGGCCTAGATAATGCAGCATCTTGCAGTGGGGAAGTTGCTGAATGGAGATGGGATCAATCGGTGACTCACAGTTTAGCTGCAGGATCACTTCTTGTGTGTGCTGGAGGGAAGTCACAGCAAACGGCATTAGTTCAGCCAGCTCTAAGCTAAGCAACGAGGTGTTTTGACTATCTTTGCAATCAGTTTCTAAAATGCTGTGAAGGCAGACTCAGTGACGAACTCTTAGGAGTTTACTTCATTGTATTTTTTGCAGCAGTTCTTTGTGTGTTGTATCAACACCTTTGTAAAAGAAGGGGTTTGGTTTAGTTGCTTTGCAGGCTCTCTGTATTGACCTATTTAATTTGGAAAGGAATCGAAGAGCCAATACTTACTCTTCCTCAGAATCTTGCATAAGAATTTTTTAGCTTTTTTTGTTTGTAGACTGTCAGATTATATAGCCCTTCCAAAACCTGTGATTTCTTCCCATTTTGACCCGCAGTTGTACCAACACTGGCTGAATTTCTTGGCTATTACAAAGATACTGAGATAATTCCTCTCTTTTTAAACTAACAGGGAAACACTATGGATTTAAGAAATTTTAAAACATTAGGCTCCAGAGGAAATGAAATAACAACCCTAAATATCACCTTTGCAGGAACAGTTCCTCTGTGGATTTTTTTTTTTTTACCATTGTGTGTCTTTAGGTTTAATAATCCCTATCAAAGCGTGCAAGTGCCTCCCAAGTATGTATGCACTTGGAGGGACAGGTGCCTGCTTCTCCAGTAAGGTGTGGTAGATATGTGAGGGGTGATGTGAAGAGAACTGTAAAACTAAGTGGGATGAAGCAGCTGTACAGGTAGGATTAGCAGCATGCATGTGAGGAAGGGGGATTGAGTTGGAGGTGGGCATGCACAGAAAAGCCGTGAGCAGAGTTCTGAAAGCAAAGGCAAGTAGTTTGAACTTCATGGGAGCTTTGTATATTAAGAAATGAATTTAGTGTGAGCACATCTGTCCTACAGGGAGATTTTTATTGCTACTTTCTTAGAAGCAGAAGCCAATGTAGCAGAGGAGAAGTAAGACTTAAAACTATTTATAGTGTGTTGGGAGGATAACTTATTGAAATGCATGTATAGACTGAACTCAGAAGTGACTGGTGTTAATGATGAACTGTCAGGTACTAAGAACTGTGGTTTTTCTATCTGTAACTAGGGGTGCATAAATTAACTCCGAAGGTGCCACTGAAGAGATTCATTTAGCTTGGGTATTTGCATAGCTGCTAGTGATGAGCCGCATACTATTTAGCAAAATAGTCTTTGCACAAAAATTAACATTCGGATTATCTAATGTTCAAATAAATTGCCCTCTTAAGTAATTTTGCATGTACTTCAGTTCCTCAGACTACTTCAAATGTTACTTCTAAGAAGATGTAAGTTGAATCAGTGGATGGGTTCGCTGAAATAATTGTTTTATTCTGGCTCTTACGTTCTGGATTCAGTACAGGTTAGCTCAGGATTGCAATTTTAGCTTACTTAGGGTGTGGTGGATTCAGTTCGTGTGCCATAGTGTAATACTATGCAAGAGGTTAAAAAATGTGGAAGCTGTGATAAATTCTGAATTAGTGCTGACCTTGTTTTAAAAGGGACCTAAAACTGTGGATCGTGCAATTTTTTCCGAATTGGGCTTTTTTAGCTGAAATATGATCAGTGTAATGCAGCTGTTTTAAGTCTGTGATGAAAGCCAGCTTAGTGTTCCTTAAAATGTTCTCCAACATGACAGCTGTTCTGTAGCTGTGTGTTCTGTACTCGTGAAAACCATTAGGCAGTTATCTGTATTGGCAGAAAATTACTCAGCATGCCTTTATGTGTAGGGACTCTGTCTTTAGGCCTCAAATGTGACCTAACTTAGAATTCTTCTGACTTTGAGAGTAACTCTAGATTGCGAATGTGCAGTAATACAAAATTTTCTTTCCTGGGCTTGTGCATAATGTCACAGTGCTGGTTAAACAGTTTCTCAGTACTGCTGATTGCAATTCTCCTTGGAGGTTATACATCTACTACAGCAGAATGATGACTTGATATGACCCCAAAAATGTCATTAAAAATAAGGTGAAATTGAATTCCCTTTGGACTCTGAAACAGCTTATTTTATGTCTGGTAGTTCTGAAGTCTTCTCTAAAGAGAATCTTGTGGAAACCAAGAGAGAAATATGACTATGTAGCTGTGAAGGTGGTTAATATGCAGGGGGATCCCCTTCTCTTCAAGACGAAAGAAATACTGATGTATGCTGCCTTTTGTACCCAAAATGTTTGAAAGCTAGTAAAGATTCATTAGTAATTCACCACAGCATGTGTTGAGAATTATGATGACTCATCTTACTTTTGCTCCAACTCTTAGAAAACACCTTAAGTATCATAAAAATATTGTCGTATAATGACAGCCTGAATTAGGTATGTTTGTGTGCTGCAAAATGTACATGAAGCTTAAAGTTGGATTCTATGTTTCATGAAGTGTTGCAGCTTAAATATTGGTATTCTAGTGATCAGGAAGACTTCGTGAAGATCATTTGAAATCAAGATTAAAAAATGAATGCTTAAGGGTTCTTTTGTCTGCCCAGGCTGAGTGAGGTGTAAAGGGTAACTCGTGTGGAAGTGGTTGATAGTGGGCATTCTTTGAGGGAATATGGTGGAGCTTGAGTAATTCAGCTATGGCAGTTTGGTGATTGTCTAGCTGTATTTTTGTATCTTTTCCAGAGAGCTCTTCCCATTGTGTGTATGCAGGTGCCTCTTTATAGAGAAGGAGGTGCTCTTCTTCCATCATGGGTAGTGGGTTTTTCCATTCTGTTGCCGGACCTAGGGGAAGGATCACTGTTCATAGAAACAAGCTTGTATTTTGTTTTATATTTCTCATAAACCTTGAAGAGCAAGTTCCTTGGAAACTGAGCAACTTTGTGATAAGCAGTCTTTTTGCAAGTTAATTCCAGTTAGTTGCTTTAAAAATAAATGACAACTACAGGTAGCTTCTTTGGCGGGGGTGGAGGGTAAGAGTTGTATATGCAATTGTGGGTTTGTTTTAGGACTATGTTTGAGATTGGTTTTGAGCTTTCTGTTAGTTAAGCTGCTTCACACTTCATAAATGTATAGCTTTGCTTTTCACTTGATGTCTTGTCAAGAACTAGTGCATACTCGCTTTTAAATGGAATCAGTTTACCCTGAATCAAAATGCAGCAGGAAAATATTGTCATTCGCTGACTTTCTCCATTCCATACTTTCCCCTTGTTTATTATCTTGAATCAAATGTGACCTTGATTTCACATCCTCTCTCTTCCTCCTTCCTTTTTGACAAACCAGAGCTGTTTTAGATAAGAACATCAAAGAAGAGAAGAAAGAGGAGTAATATAGTTTGCAGCTAAATACCTACTTTTCTTTAGTTACTCACATGTAAGCCCTAAGCTCAGGAAGATTTTGTGCAGTGTATCAGAAATTTAACATAGTTCTTCATCTGTTTAATTTTTGCTTGTTTCAAAAGTATCAGGCTTTTGCTTCTTAATATTACAAATAAATAGGTTGCAATAAGACTTAATTCAAAAGATGATTTTACAGTGCAAAATATCTATCTATTTATATGAAGTTACCAAATAGGATGGAGTTAGTCTTCATGGGTTCCAAGAAGAAACATTCTTTATATATACAGGTTTTATGTATAAGTTTCTGCTAAAGCGACAAGTTTTAATAATGTACAGCTAAATTCACATGCATTTTTTTATAACAGCAGTTTAGAATTAGATGTGATTTTCCAAAGAGGTTTGATTTCAGCTTCAGTTGTGATTAACAGCCATCATAGTTGATTTTACTAGACACAGACCTTGGATTTTTTTATGGACTTAAACCATAAAAGATAGTATCTTGAGCATAGCACTTTGTGATGAAGTCTGTTTTATGAGAATATGTTTAGGAATACAGATAATATTTACAAGTACTCTTCTTCTCTCCAGACTTTCATTGCCATATTTATGTTTACAAGCAGAACTGTTTTTAGACAGAAAAATCATAAACATTTTTTTTTCTACAAAATTTCCCTTTACTGTGTGAACAAGACGCATCTTTTAAACATTTGCTGTAGAAACCAACAGTTGTGTAAAAGACGTGGGGATTTTGGGTGGGGGTGCAGGTTGTGGACCAGGATACCTAGAAATTATTTTCACTGCAAAAATGGAGAAATGGCATTGAGTGTGACTCAGTGTCCAGATAGCTGCTATCTGGAGTTGCTAAGTGTGGATTTAAGGCATTTATAAATAATTTCATTTTGATAATTTGATTACTCTTTGTTGTAGTTCTGCCTTTGACACAAAAACTGGGTTGCGTGTGGCTGTAAAGAAGCTGTCCCGACCATTTCAGTCTATCATCCATGCCAAAAGGACCTACAGAGAGCTACGGCTACTTAAGCACATGAAACACGAAAATGTAAGTTGAAGGAGATGGTATGAAAATTTGGTCTAAAGTTGGACTATCCAGTGAGTATCCATCATGATTGCATTTAAGGATCTTGTTGCCTGCATTTTTTTCTGATACTAAATACAAAGCTTGCTGTAGCCAAAGGGATTATGGTTGTAGAAGAGCATGCAGATAAAAAACCCAAACCCGACATAACCAAAACAACATAACCAATTTTGTATGTAAAAAAATCTTAATATTTCCTGGAATAATCTAGAAATGACTGCTTAGCAGATTCATGCTGTGTTAAGAATTTAGCACACGGGTGATGTTGCTTACATTCTCCCGCTAGCTTACTGTAGTAAGCTGTGGGTTTTGTTATGCTAAGAATTTATTTTAAAAAATAAAATATCAAAGTTTGGTTTTAGTGTCTTGTGGAGGGTTTTTTGTATTTGGTTTGGTTTGCCTATGTCAGAAGGGTGTGGAGTAGATGTTAACTAGATTCTTTTAGGTAAAATAGGGAGGGAAAAAGGGGGTGTTGAGGGGGTGGAAATTGGATGGCTTTCTATACAAGCCATCCACTTAAATAATCAACAGAGAAACAAAATAGGATGTGACAAATGTTATGTTGAACTATTTTTTTTTTATATATAACCTCCATTTGGTATAGAAAACAGTTGGTTGACCAGTTCTGTGTGTTTGTGGCATTAACCCACCAACATATTTATACTGCATGCTGTTTGGAGCAAAAATTACACAATGGAGCAATAAGTCCCATAACATGCCCTCAGTAGAGCTGTCAGAATGTCAGGAGGAAAGGAAGGCTCTTGATTTCTTTTTTCCAGGCAACTGTAGCTTAGCAGAAGGGAAATACTGTTTGGGAAGTGAGCTGAGCAAACCTAGCACAAAAAGCCAAACAAGTGTAATTTTGTTGGAAGGTTCTCCTTGGATGGTCTGTTCAGAACTTCTTCTGTTGTGGCATTGGTGGCTGTGTGTTGTGGCTTCTAGCCACTGCAGTCAGTGGCTGGTATCCCGTAAATCTTGATGGTTTTAGCATGGCTAACATAATTGGATCTTTTGATGCATATGTGTACTATTGTCAAAAATTCTTCCTCAGTACCTCTGTACAATACCATTGTCTCAAAAGTAGAGAAGGTAGCATTTGGTCCTGCTTAATATCCATCCCCTGGAGTTTTATCTGGACCTTCTCTCATAGCTGAGATATTCTCCAAACAGGAAAGCCTTGAATGTCTGTTACAAAAAAAAAAAAAAAAAAAATCAGCATATCAGTCCATTTTGTCTAAGCTAATAAAGTTAAACAATGAAAATTAGATTATAACTGGTGCTACAGCAGTTTTGTGTCTGGCATTGATAAATATTTTTGGGTTAGTATTGCAAAGAGCCTATGTAGCTTTAAGAGTAAGGCATAAAAGGAAGTTGTTTATATATAGAAATATTTATTGTCAGTTTATCGTACTGTCATCTATCTGCGGGAAGTTTATCTAGGTTGTGGTTTAAAAATCCTGCAGATGCAGAGATGTTCAGAGCCAGATCAGGCAGGCTTATTGGTGCTAGTGTCTTGACTATTCAGATCTCAGTTTGGAAGTGCAACACTTGCTTTTACGTGGCACGGAACATACCAGCAAATCTGAAAGGTATGGTGGTTTAAGGGGCTTGAGCATAGGATGATTGTTTTCTATATCCTGTATCTAGTGTGGTTCATGATGATCTTGAGCAAATGGACCTGCAGAGCACTTGAGTGTGTCTGCATTATATTTTCAAATTCCAGGAGGCCTTGCTAGCTTGCACAAAGCACAACACTGAGCAGATGGGAGAGCAAATGGGTTTTCTGTCATATGAAGAAATTAATAAGCTCTGTGACATCCTAAAATGCTGGGAGGGGAAAGCAAAAGGTTAAGAGTTGGATTCTGAATCTGCTGTTGTTCACACTTCCTTAGAAGTGATGTGCTGCAGAATAACTGTATTTAGTGTTTGTGAAACTCGATGACCGATATGGATGGTTTGATACTGTGCTTTGCAGTGTAGCAAGATAAAAGTGATAGATGAAAAAAACCTGAAGTCTATGACAGTTTTTGCCTCTCCATGCTAAACTGGGTGGATAACGTTGAATTTTTCCATAAAAACTGATACAGAAGAGTTCACCGGAGAAAGAAACTGTAAGCAGGAGAATTATTATGCAGGATGGATCTGAATGTTACAGTTTGAAGATGTCATCTGTCTAGAAGTGGATTTGCTGCGATGTATATCAAGAGAGGCAGGAAAGTGTTTTTTCTCTTCAGTTTCCTCAATAAAATGTAATCTATAATGTATAAAATAGATTAGACAGAAGCTTTTACTTCCTACCCACTTGCTCTCTTCTGAAAACATAGTCTGGGCTCCCCAAAGATTTTGGCTTTAATTCTCTGCTTAAAGGTTACTCAATTGACTGTGACATCCTTGACAAGTGTAAACAATGGGATAAAATGAATGGTGCGAAGGGGAACACGGGAATCCAACTCTTGGTTTTGTATGCACGCTTGAACTGTTATTGAAGTTGCTGAAATGTGTGTGATGCTTGTGTATCCGAGACAAGTGAGATGCTGACTTGAAAAGGGAAGAGGATTTTTGTAGAGGTGGATGAAGAGAACCAGTCTCTTTATCTCATATATTCATAAAATAAATTATTATTTGCTATTAAGAGAGGAAAATAAGGTTTAAAAGCACATTTCAGTGAAAAACAGAATGAACTTTATTGACCAGGTGGATTATTTTTTTTAAATGCTGTAAATCACCTAGAAGATAATTATGGGATAAGGTATAGTTCTTCTTTTCCACAAAGTTAACACATGCATGTCCTCTTACTCTCTACTAATAGAACAGTTTAGCTATAAAATGAAAGGTGGAGTAGCTGCTCATTGGGTAGAAAATACAAATGACAGTGTGAAGCTGTCAGTTGCTTGTGAAAATTGGGTCCTCACTGCATTGCACTGTTTTCCTGACTTATTTTCTGGTGCAGTCATTATTATTAATTGCTTGTGTTACAGATCCTCAAATTTTTCTAGCCATTACTCAGTACAAGTAAAACAAATAATAGTCTTCCAATTCTGATTTTTAGTATGTAGGCAACAGTATAACTAAGAATTGAGCAGGAAGCAAACAGTTTTGTCTGGTGGTAGCTTTTTTGTTTCTCTCACCTATTTATTTCCTGAACAAGCTTTAGCTGGTTTTTGAAATAAGGTGTTCTAAACCAGTGTTTACACCTGCCTTTTGTTGTGGCTCCCATTTGATGCTGTAAGTGGATGGCTGGTGTGAAGACAGCTGTATATTTTTAACTTTTTTTTTAAGACAAGAATGGAACATTTGTTTCTGATCTTGTATGAATACAAATTTGTCTACATCTGAATGATTAATGTAGTTGGAAATGAAACAGCTACTGGAATGAGTACTTTCTATTCCACAAAGGATCTTAGTAACTGTATCATGTTATACTACAAATGTATTTCACAGCTTTTTCACTTTACCATTTTCTTTCTAGGTGATTGGCTTGTTGGATGTGTTCACCCCTGCCAAGTCACTAGAAGAATTCAATGATGTGTAGGTAACTTCTCTGAAGACTGCAACAAAACATCTTTTTTATCTTCCTTGCATCTCCCAGATGATTATAGAAATATTTGCCACCTTAATTGTCTGCCATCAAACAATTCTGAATTCCAACACACAAGATAGTAGGACATCCTAAACTATTGGACTCTTCAAACTTGTTCACTTGTCTTTTATTGACCAGTGCTCTAGGAATGGTGTGCTAATCTGCTACGTTATTTATTTAGTGTGATCTATATTTCATTCAGCAACATGCTTTGGGACAGTCAGCCCTGCTACTGGACCTTCATAGAGAATTTTTATCCTAATCCTGTTGAAGGGATTGCTTCATAGCCTGCTTGTTTCCTTTTGTTCGTAGGTACTTGGTGACACACCTTATGGGAGCAGATCTGAACAACATTGTGAAATGCCAGAAACTCACCGATGACCATGTGCAGTTCCTCATATACCAGATTCTTCGGGGCCTGAAGGTACTTGCACCTGTCCTACCTGAACATTGATAGCTCATCAGCAGGAGGTGGAAGTTCTTGATGAATGTCATATCCTCAGAGATTCATATGAGTACATACTGGGGCTTCTGTAACTTCCCTAATGTATCATAGGATAACATTTTATTATTGTTCTTTCACTTCATACCTCTTTGGACCTCTGTATCAGTAAATTTATGTATCATTTAAAAAGATATCTTCATATATTCCTATGGGCAGAGTCTGGAAAATTAGGAACTAAGCTGCTGTCTGATCTGCGCTGGCAGTCCTCCTGGGTGTTCCTAAGGAAAGACAAAGTGAAACACCTACCTACCTGAAGCCCATAGACACACACTCGGTTCTTTCTGCAGACAAGCTATAGCATTTGAATTGTGTGGGATGGCTAGGGCAGTATTGTCTAGTGAAGAAATAAGAAGGAGGCTACTTGGACTGTTGTATAAAATTTGTTATCTTGCCTTACAGTACATTCATTCAGCTGACATAATACACAGGGTGAGTATTTATCCTAAGATTGCTTCCTGTACTGAACCAGTGTCTTTAAAAAATGTAGCACAGAATCTTACAATGCGGCACCTATAGAAACAAGAAGAAATTTTCCGAGAATTATTTTGGTTAAACAGTCAAAAGGTTAAACATGGGAAGTGCTTGTCAAGATCCTTAGTTTCTGTTCCTGCCTATATTTGGCTTGTATCTTTGTGAAATAGCTTCTCTATTTATTAAATATACATCTACATCACTAGTGTTGCACTAAGCCTTTATGCATTTTTGCTTCTTTGTGACACCTCTGACGACCACAGAGGAGATGGCTGACTCTGGCATAAAATAATTTTCCTGAGTATGCAGAGTTGATATTTACAGCCAGTTGAAATCTATTTTCTATCTGCATTTACATTTTTTATCTATGTTAACTTGTGAAACAACATATATACCACTGTTAATGCTGATGTTTAATTTTTTAGGATTTAAAACCTAGTAACCTAGCTGTAAATGAAGACTGCGAGCTGAAGGTAATGCAGTCACAAGGTCTGATTGGTTTGACTGTGATTTGAGTGAATGCCTTGTGGATGTCCCTTGGAATTAAAGGGACAAAATAATTCCTTATGGAAATATTTTTGTGGCCCAAAGTAATAATGTCCTTCCCAGCCATAAAAGGCTGTAAGGATGTTTTTTCCAAATCTGTTCCTGTGTTTTTAATGAATCATTGTGAAAGTGAAGAGTTAACAGCTTTAGTTTGGGTTTAGTTGTTTCAGAGACAAGATATCCAGATGTAATTCTGATTGTTGAGTCCTACCCTGTTCTAGGCTAGTTCCTTTTAACGGGTTGTGAAATTTAGTTTCATAATCTACTTTTGTAGTTGCACCACCTGTCCTCCACCCAATCCAATAACTGCCTAGTTATTTGCTCTAACTAGTTTGCATTGTTCCACTGCACTAGTTGGTGGGTGTCTTTTCTCTTCTGTAGATCCTGGATTTTGGCTTGGCCCGACACACGGATGATGAGATGACTGGGTATGTGGCTACCCGGTGGTACAGGGCTCCTGAGATCATGCTGAATTGGATGCATTACAACCAGACAGGTAACACATTTAACTAGCACAAGGCTTTTCAGTTCCTGAACTGTGGAAAAAAGGAGGTCGTCCTTTTGTATGTTATCCTTTCCATTTGATCACATAAGGTGGCAGTCATGATAATTACGTCTCAGTAAGGGTGATTGAAAAAAGAAAGGTGTACAAGTATTTGAACCACGGTCTACCAGATGTAAGTTAAGAATCATTATGATAGCATTCACAAGACTTCTTTAAACTCAAACCTTTGAAATTGCAGTCAGCAAAATATTGTCAGCACTTACCCCCTATTTTTCCTAGCACAGTGGTTTTTAAAGTAAGTGAACGGAATATATCTGGATGAAGAGGAGGTGTGTTTCTAGGAAGCTGCTGGGAATATGCTGAAGAATGCCTGGAGTTACGGTGTGAAGAAATGCTAGAAAGTATATAAATCTCCGTTCCTTTCCTCTCTTCTTAGCCACTTCTTCACAGTTTTATCTTCCTCACAGTTTGCAGTTATCTTCTCGGCAACATGCTGTGCTTCCCTACAATACTTCCAGATCAGGCACAGAGAAGAAAAGCAAATACTGAGAATGGTTCTTATACACGAGAGTATATGGATCAAAAAGAATAATGTGCTACTCTGATTTCCTCCTTCGCTGTTTGTTCTTCTTTTCCTCTTGCATGTATATGGACTTGTATCTGTAGTATAATAGTTGGTGGTTGGCTGGGTAGAATTTCTGTAAGGCCATATGCAAATTCATTCCTCAGAGTTGTCTTGAACAGGTCTCTTCCTCTTTGTGTAGATTCCTCCCCATCTTTTTGGTGTTCAATGCATGTTATGCTCTGGAAGGAAGATTTGCCAGATCTAGTATTCTGTTATTTGGACAAGTCTTAGATGATGTGGTTACTGAACAGTATCAGCTTGCAACTTATCTCAGATTGTTTCAACACCATAAGACTATTTAAGGATAAAGTTGTTTGTATTTGTTGGATAGAGTGATTCTATTGAGACTGCATTTTTCTGCATTACGTTGTTTTGTTTTTTATTTTATTTTGTTCAGTTGATATTTGGTCAGTGGGATGCATTATGGCTGAACTGTTGACTGGAAGAACGTTGTTCCCTGGTACAGACCGTATCCTTTAAAAGTAATACATTTTTTGAAATGGAAGTTAGAGATCTTCTTTTTCACATGCTTTACAAGAAAAGAGGTTCTGGTTTGGTTGTGGGGTTTTGTTTGTTTATTTTTAAATTAATGGCTTCTTTTACTCACAGTACAATGAGGTGAGTTATTGATTTTGCTGCATGTGCAGCAGTCACAGTGTGCAAGAAGGCAAATCTATTCCTCTATCGTCTGTTAGCATCACTAGAATTACTCACATGTTTGTTTCTCGGAGTTACTTTCCTTTGAGTTTATTTAAATTCATTGCTCTTTGAGTTTTTAGAAAATAACTGCATGGAGTAGGCTGTCTGCTAAGAATCCTCTCATGCTTCAGGTTTCTAGCAAATGTGAAGCATCACTTCTGGCCTCTCTTCTGTATCCTGGTGGTATGCTGTGAAAGCAGTGGGTTTGCAGATTCTTTAGTGCCAAGGATCTCATTCCAAATTGCTCTGAAATGTTTAGGCTCTACTTCCATGCTTGAGTGTAAACAGATTGTGAGCCTTCTTTCCCTGTGTGCTTGTACTGATGTGAAAAATCAAGCTTAAATAATATCTTTTTCAAAATTACTTTTTTGCTGCACCAAAGTGGGCTGGGTAGGACACTTTGGCAAATTTACAAGAGAGCACTTTGTGAGAATTGGTCATGATTTTCCCCAGGAAATTAGAACTGAGATTTCATGCAAATTGTTATACTTGGAGCTTTTATTCGTTCAGCCACACAACTTATAGGGGCAATTTACTATTGGTAAGATTTTTTCATTGCCTAGAAATTGGACTTTATTTGCCAGAGACTTTACATTGCCTACATTTTACCAAAGTTTATTCTTTCAATCACAGTTTGTTTATTTTAATAACTTCTATTAATTTATTAGTATTTTTATCTCTTAATTCAAATATGTTAGCATTTTATTAAAAGAAAACTAGTGTTGGAAGTGCTGGCCTTCTGTGTACTATGTTACTTCTGGAAAGCATCTAGATTCCAGAACTCTTCGGCAGGGGGAAGGCTTTCATTCCAGTTTTGACACAGTTTCATCTCCCTTTTCAATGTACTTTAACTTTACCTTTTTTTGTCTTTTTCTGCCTGTCTCCATCTCATAATCTCTCTCCAAATTTGTTGAACTTGCTATATGTTACTGTTTAGTCATCTCTGCCGTATTTTTCTGTTGTCAGGGACAGAAGCAGAACTAACAGGGAAGTGGCTTAGAAACTAGAAAAAAGTTGCCATATTTCTATTGGCTGATTTAGCACATATAATTTGGTTGGGGCAGATTTTCGTTCTGTCAAGAAAAAATGAGAAATCAGTAATAGTGGATTCAAACAAAGCAAAAGTCTGTTTAACCCTAATAACACTTTACATTTTAAAAACCTTGATACTTGCACATAAAACATTTTCTAATAGGATTTGCAATATGTAAGAAATGCTTCACAATGTGTTCTTTATGAATTGAACAAAACAGTTACCTCCCAAGCCTGAGAAGATTTTTCTCCAACTGTGTTCTTGCTGTGAATTATAGCAAATAATATCTGCAATGCAAAATAAAGTTTACTTTTAGGATCTAAATTGTTTGCTTTGACATATCAAGATACTTTACTAATTTTATATCTCCTAGCAGATGCTTGTGATTTTTTACCTTAAGTGCTCAATTTCTTTTGCAAATGATAGTAACACTTTTGAATTAAATGCTTTTCTGTTCTGAATTGGTTAGATTTTAAGAAAAATGAGGCCCAATCCTTTCCCATTGTAGATAAAACTTTGTAGTACTATAGTTCTTACAGTTTGTATGTGTGTTTCCCCACTTTAAGTAATATACGCTGTTTGATCGTGAGGTTAGAACTATAAGGAGAGCAAGGTTTGTGGTTATGAATCTTGTTTGTGCATGTAACACTTATCCAAGGATCTAGAAAGGCAGCAAGCTGTCAGCTTTCACTGCAATTTTGCTGACATCTAAAGACAGCAAGCAGAAGTAAGATAACAATGGGTTCTAGCTTCTTCCTGTCTTGGAAGGCTCTTTGAAATCTTTATATATGCATGATTTTCAGAGAAAGTTTTAGAAATTTTCCAGGTGCGGATCCTGTTGGGTACTTCTGGGCTCTTGATAATTGCTACCCACAGATTTGCTAAGGCTGGTGTTCCTCCTGCAGTGTCACTATGCAATTGCTGACTTACTGACTTTGCAATTAATATTAACGTGCTTAATTCAAGGTATATTTGCCATGCTTCTAGTAGCTGACGATATAGTATATCGAAATCCACTGCCATTCTAGGGAATTCACTTCACAGTTGGAGGCAGTGTGACTGTATTCTGTGTGTTCAGGAAGCTGGAAACTGCTCCTGTTTGGCAACAGAAAATTTGACATTCTTCTTGCTTTTTTGTCTCAAGACATTAATTTTCTCAACTGTGTAGCTTAATATTTACAAAATTAAATAGATAGTGACAGAATAGGAATTGCCTCCTGTTCAGATGGTTCTCTTGTTTGAAATATCAGTCCCTTTCACCAAGTATTTAGCAGAAATGGTGTGATGTTATTTACAGTCCATCAGGTATTTCTTTATATGGCCTGGAGATACATTACTACTTGTAAGAGGCTTCAGTACAGGCAAGCTGTACAGTTAATTTAATCTGGTAAGTAATAAAGTTGTATTCTAGGATGATGATTCTGCCACTGATAAACTAATGCTGAATTTAGTTTTAAGTTCTGAAGGACCTAACCTGTAGTGATTCTGAACATGGCTTGTCATTGACTTAAAGCAAGAATTTGTCATGGTTTAACCCCATCCAGCAACGAAGCACCATGCAGCCACTCACTCGCTCCCCCCACCCAGTGGGATGGGGGAGAAAATCAGGAAAAGAAGTAAAACTCATGGTTTGAGATAAGAACTGTTTAATAGAACAGAAAAGAAGAAACTAATAATAACACTAATAAAATGACAACAGTAATAATAAAAGGATTGGAATGTACTAATGATGCACGGTGCAATTGCTCACCACCCACCAATTGACATCTAGTAGTCCCTGAGTGGCAATCCCCCGCCACCAGTCCCCCCAGTTTATATACTAGATGTGATGTCCCATGGTATGGAGTACCCCTTTGGCCACTTTGGGTCAGCTGTCCTGGCTGTGTCCCCTCCCAACTTCTTGTGCCCCTCCAGCTTTCTCACTGGCTGGGCATCAGAAGCTGAAAAATCCTTGACTTTAGTCTAAACATTACTTAGCAGCAACTGAAAATATCAGTGTGTTACCAACATTCTTCTCATACTGAACTCAAAACATAGCACCCTACCAGCTACTAGGAAGACAATTAACTCTATCCCAGCTGAAACCAGGACAGAATTGTAGATGCTTTTAGGAAAAAAAACTGTGCTTAATATGGGCTTAGGTCTGCAGGATTGTTACAATATTCCTAACTTAACACTGAATATAAGCTAATTGAATTGTTCCTATTGCAGTCTATGGGTGGAAATATTTGGATGAAAGATGGATTTCTAATGTAAAATCCCTGCCAGGAGGTGGAGAAGGGGAGCAAGATTGTGGGGAAAGACTAGTCAGAGACAAAAAAATTGAGGTAATGAAAATCGGAGTCCTTTGGGCTTTTAATGTGAGGCATAGCTAGGGGCTTTCTTTTTGTTTTTATCATATCTGTCTTATGCCAAGATCAGTTTCTGTTAAAACATGTATATTCTTAATTTTGTTACAGCTCTTACAATGTGAACGATTCATACAAATAAGTAGGAAAGTTGACTAAGTTTGACAATTTGACTTGCATAAAATGATACAAAGTACCAGTAAGATTATCTTGAATGTTTTGTACTAGTTTAGTCAGTTTTCTTTTTCTGTATGTTTTAAGCTGACTGTATTCCCTTTAAACTCTGAAGAGTATTTTTATTACTGTTTTTATTCAGTAGTATGAGACTTCCATGATAACTAACCAGTCTGAAATTACATATTCTTCTGATACATCTTATTCTTGCTTATGGTGGCAGCTAAAACAACTTCTGAACTTTGCTTGCCTGCATAAGCTCTTACAACCTTGCAATGCCTGCTACTGATGGTGATGGCAGGTTGTTTTCTGAATTTTAGAATCACTGAGACTTATCAGTCATTGGGGTACCTTGGTGATAGCATTTGGGGTTTGTATGCTGCGCTTTCCTTCTCCGTGCACATGTGTGTTCTTTTTTCTTTTGTTTCGTATTTGCCAAGTCTTTTTTCTGTCTTTAATTGCTTATGGCTCATTTCTCTGGGACATGGTAGGCCCTGTAGTTAAGTGCATACTGCAATTTAGCAGGTTATATAGGTGGCAGGCCTGAAACTAGAAGCAGGGTTGGGTTTTGGCATGCCTATGGCAGTGCAGTTCCACATTCTGTGTTTTCTCTTGTTTATCTGAGAAGACACTGAAGCATATTACACAAGTATCTTCCAATAGCAATTTTCCCTGGGAAAAGAACTGACAGCAGACTGGGCAGCAATATTGTTTGCACACCTGGTGCACATGATTTTAAATGCCTTTAAAAGAATGTAAATATTTAAACTGAGGTATGGCATGTGACTTTGAGCATGTTAGCAGTCTGAAATTTGCACAACTGTTTCTTGCACAAGAATGAGTGAAAGATGTAAGGACTGTTTTAAATGGCACTGAAGAAGAGCCAATTTAAATGAGCTAATTGTGGTTAGTATGGCACCCTCTGCTAATTCTCGTACGCCAGTGGATATACTGATTTCATTTTAAGCATTGACAATTAAGAGTTGGCAGTTCAGCAGCTAAGCTAAATCCAATCCAACTAGGTACATTGGATTTACTCTTAAGTTTTGAGTGTTTAAGTAGGTGGGAGTTGGCCAAGCAACTTGATAAGTGAGAAATTAGTTCAGCTGTTCTGACAAAGTGCTATTTCCAGGGCTTTTAATTAATTTTGTATGTAAAACTTTAGACCAAAGCTTACATCAAAAGATAAAGGTTTTAGCAAAGTATTGGTGATTTCCTTCATATATACCGTTTGTCAGTATTACAGGAACTCTGAGGCTTTTTTAAAAAACAGGAGTCAATTTTTGAAGTTCTTGAAGTAGTCAAATTAAAAGATATTCTAACAAAGATTGTAACTGGATCTTAAAACATCAGGAAAGCTTTGATCCCAGAAGAAACTTTGTCTAGTAGACTACTCCTATTGAAAGGAAAACATGTAACTACTTTGATATAATTTTAAGGGCGTATGTAAACATTACGGACACAGTCTGAAATCACTACTAGGTTTTGAAGGGCTGCGTGGAGGATAATTCAGAGAAGAAGGGAGATTGTTTTTTTTCATGGTTTTAAAAAGATACCTTGTGCCTCCTTACTGTCTTGAGTTTTAGACATAAACCGCTGTCTTTAGTGGATTTTTTTCTCTCAAGTGTATGTTTTATCACTTATGCCAAATGTTTTAACTTTTCTGCCTTGTTAAAGAGGATAGCTCAGATTGGTACGTGACCTGGTGGAAGCTCTGATCTGGATAAAACATTCTTTGTCTCTGCAGTGTTATGTCCTGAGAGCTTTCTACCTAGGAATTTTAAACCTGAGCCCATATCCTGTTTGCCTCGGCCGCTCCAGCGGGTCTGTCGGGCAGAAGGGAGATCCTTTGGAGGCTTTGGCCTCCTGCCCTGCTGGTCCTGGGGAGCTGGTGGGGGATGAGCCCCTCTGCCGGCGGCTCTGGGCCTCGGAAAGGTGCACCCTGAGTTGAGGCGGAGGGATGCTGTAGGTCATGAGCAGGGTCCAATCATTTTCTTACTTTCAAAGTTTTAAAAGTGGCTGAATTGCCTTGGAAGGTGTTCACAAAAGGCCCTGACTTCTTTTTTTAATATTAGTGCCTACACTTTTCAGCCTTCTGCTTTACTTCTTCTGTCACTAATGCAAGCTAATCCTGCTAACTGCTTCTACCTTGGTGTGGGGCCTGAAAGGGTGAAGTGAGCATGTAAACTGATCCTTTGTCAGTGGGGCGAAAGCTTTGACTTCTGCTTTGTGATAGTTAAGGATGCAGCAACAAATTCAATGCATGTGGTGTGTTTGTAGACAAGTTGTTCAATCTGCTTGATGTGGACAGAGCTGTGTTATATGGGGGTATTCAACTGTAAACAAGAGGAATGAATACAGTTTGCTTAAAATAGCTTTTCAGTCAAGGCCTTGGCAGGTGTTAACTTTCAATAGGCTGATATGTTGCGCTTTTCATTTTGATTTGTCCCAGCATTTTCCTTTATGGTCCATCATTAGATATTGATCAGTTGAAGCTCATTTTGAGACTCGTTGGAACCCCAGGGCCTGAGCTTTTGAAGAAAATCTCCTCAGAGTCTGTGAGTTTACACTTTGATTGTAATATCTGCCCTTTTGGAAGTCCCAAGTTTGTGTGTTGCCCTCCTGTAGTCTATCTGTAGTATGTGTTGGGATTTATTTTCTGTTATTTTTCTTTGTCGTTCTTTGTTCTTGGACGGCTTTGAGTTCTTATGCTGTGTGTATCTGATCTTTATTCCTCTTACCTCTGCCTGCAGTATGATTTCTTTCTTCCACATTCTCATTTTACTGCTTCGTGACTTTTCTTTCAGTTTGTGGGTTTATACTTCGTGATATATTGTATGATCAGATGCTGCTGGGGAAGTATTTTTCACAGTTAAGAGCTTGAGGCTGATCTCAATTATTATTTCTCCAGATTGCCTACCCAGGTATCTTTCTTAACAGGAGCAAGTGTGTTATCCTCTAAACACACACAGTCCCTTCTGTAGTATGATTAATTCCTGAAACATTACTGCCACCATCTTTGTTTTTGTAGCAAAGAATCCAAAATGCCTTTTAGGTGCTTTTATGTGGCAGCTGTTTCCAAGGCACACAGTATATAGTCTGCTGAGAATATTGTGCTGTGTATTTAAAGGGTATTGCTGTATGGGGCCCTTTTATCAAGGTAATAGTAAAAAGTTTTCTCCTTTTTAATGGGTGACCTCTATTTTCAGCCATACTGCCATTTCTGTATCATTCTAGTCTTGAATTGTGAACTTCTGCAAAGAAGTATTAAATGGCATTTAATTTTACCTCTTTCTGAAGGTGAGGTGCATAAAATTAGAGCAAGAGATGCTGTGACAGTATGGGTTAACAAGTTAATACATAGTGAGCAATGAGCTTGCATAGAGGTAATTAGCAGCATACTTTAGCAAGTCATTCTGCTGTTTCTGATACGTAATAGAGGATCAGCGTGGTGGAGAGTGCTGATAAGGTTATGTTGTACTGCAGCTTATGTTCTTTTTCATATAACAGTGCTGGTATATGCAAAATGTGAGGATAGTCTTGACTTAGACTTGATGAAGGTAGTAGATGTGGGGTGCAAGTTGGAATCAGTTGGTCAACTTGCTGAATATAACACCCATTTAAAAAGCCTTGGGATGTTCTACCCTTGGAAAGGTTAGAACTGAATAAAGGAGGTTGCTTTGCCTGCCCTGTGAACTGACCTTAAGGGTAGTCTGGTATTTGAAGTACAGGGGATTAGCGAGAGAGAGAAGCTTAAAGGTTGACTAAGTTAAGCAAAAGATTAGTTTGCATACGTAAGATTGAAGTGGGTCTTTTTTTTTTTTAACATTGCAAAATAAAAAGAATAATTGCTCTTAGCCAAGGCCAAATCAAGAACCTATTTAAAGAAAAAATGCTGTAAAGTACTGTTTCTACTATTTTTTTCCATTAGATGGAGATAGCAAAACAAGTGTTTGAGGGCCTTTAGTGTTTTTCTGCTGCATTACTTTACTTGCTCTTACTTTCTCTGTCTGTTCACTGACATCAGCTAACTCTGTCTTATGCAATGCTAATGTTTTGCTAATTTTGCATTTATTGCCTTCTGTCACCTCACCCACGTATCAAAGTGCATTCAAAGCTGTTTAGAAGGAGGTGTTAGTTGTGAGCCAATTTCACTTTGCACCACAAGGAATTTAAGTATTTTCTATGCAGCAAGGAAAAAGCTGGTAACAAGAGCAGAGGATGCAATTTTTGTTTCTGTTTTAATTTTTGTTCATTTTCCTGAGGTTGTATGTAGCTGCAGCAGCCTTGGAAAATTTTTGAGGAGTAGCTTCAGCCAAAGGAAATGTCTGCTCTGGTGGCTTAAAACTGCTGGGAAATGTGAACACAACCGTGTTGCAGTGTATTGCTACTTATGGCAGACAGAAATACTTTCTGTACTGACGCTGTTATCAACTGACCAGTAATTCTCCATTGTTTTAAGTGTTCACTAGTGCAATTGCTAAACCTTTCACAAGTATTTGAAAAGATTAGTGGACCCTGCCTGTATGGCTTTTGCCTTGTGGTTTGCAGAAGAGATGCTTTGTATGCAGCTGTTTTCTGTTTAAAATGGTTTTTGCACTGTTTTTAACAAAGCCCTTGACTAGGCACTTAAGATATTAACCAGCTTCAGCAGATCATGCGTCTGACGGGAACACCCCCTGCATATCTCATTAACAGGATGCCCAGCCATGAGGTGAGACCTGAGCAGATGAGGGGGGTTTGCAGGGCAGGTCTTCACTTGCAGTGTTTGCTGCTTCTATAAATTATGTGCTCGCATGTGGCATGGGGTGGGCAATTAACTACCTGCTCTTCAGCAAGATTTTTGTACTAAATGAAGAGTTGAGATATGGACAGTGCATACTCAACCACAGACTTTTGAGACTTGGGAGAGCCTGGATGTGAGTTGGTTTTGCATTGTGTGCCATGTTGTGCGGCTTACCAACAGACACCATAGTGCACGCAGCCTTACCGGGACTCCAAGGCAGTCAGCTCTTGCAGCACCTCTTTGCTTTTCAGTCTTGCATGAACCCCAAGTAATGTCAATCTTCCTCTGCTGTCTTGAGTGGCCGTTAGTTGGGAAGGGTTAATGCTGATGGGCTTAGTAAGTATCAGAGTAAGTAAAGAGAAGGCAAAGTGAGGAGACAGACCATAATAACCAGTGCTTCAGGATGATTGAAATGTACTTTGTCTTGGTGGCTGAATTGTATTATACTTCAGCAGAGCATTTATTTCCACAGGCAAGAAACTACATTCAGTCTCTGTCTTACATGCCGAAAATGAACTTTGAAAATGTGTTTATTGGTGCCAATCCACTAGGTAAGGCTTGCTTTTTAAACATGGTGCTCTTCCTGAAGCTGAAGCTAGCATGTCCTGGGACACTGAGACTTTTGTTTTGACTGCAGAAGTAGTTCAGAACAGAGCTATGTACCATTTTCAAAGTTTACAAAGTATATGTGGGCTGAGGGTATAAGGAGAAGAAATTGTGGATGACGGGTGGGTCTTGAGAAACTGCAGATTCCTCATACATTGGGCTTTTATGAACTTACATTTCAGAATTAAGTGTCACACAGCTCACAAAATGTAACATCCTTTCTTTTCTGTTTTGGTGCTTTTGCAGCTGTGGACTTGCTAGAGAAGATGTTGGTACTGGATACAGACAAACGAATTACTGCAGCAGAAGCTCTGGCTCATGCCTACTTTGCTCAGTATCATGACCCAGACGATGAACCAGTGGCAGACCCCTATGACCAGTCTTTCGAAAGCAGAGAACTTGAGATTGAAGAATGGAAAAGTGAGTTTGGGGGACGGGAGAGAGAGCCAGCCTGCTTCTCTTGTGGTCTGTTCCATAGCTGTGGTTCAACTAAGCCATGGTAGTTAGAGGCACAAAAGAAACTAACAAAAATGTGGGCATCTTGTTTGTTCTGAGGTCCTTATACTGACTGAATCTATAACATGCTGCGGAAATAATTAGCATAATCCCTGGTAACTAATTATTACTATGAGCATACAAACATGTAGGTGACATAGTTGCTCATGTCTTTTATGTTTTCAAACTTACATCTCCTTAATGCTCTGGAAGTATCTTTTATTGTGTATGTTAGTCTGAGAATGGTGTAACTGTTCTTTTGTTTTTCTTCTTAATTAAACCATGGTTTTAATTTAAAATAGTGTTAGAACCTGTAAGATTGTTGCAGATTTTCTTGCATGCGGGATGTCTTTAATACTGCCTATTAAGTTTCTGTCATGCTTTTACCACCAGGCCTGACTTACGATGAAGTAATCAGCTTTGTGCCACCACCGCTTGACCAAGAGGAGATGGAGTCCTGAGAAACTGCTCTCTTCTGTTTGTCCCACTTCACTGTGAGGGGAAGGCCTTTTCATAGGGACTCTCCAATTCGTTCAAGTGCCTCGTCACAACAATATTCTCCTTGGTGGAGGGGTTTTGTGTGTGTTGAATTGGGGAGGGTGGGGGGAGGGAAGAAAGCTGAGTCTATGTAAACATGCTGCATGCTCTCTTGTATTCTGTGTACAGCCTAGGGCAAGCCTCTGAAGACCTGTTCTGACTGCTCTTCAGTCCTTCCAGAGTAACAGTGCTCAACCTGTTTGCATTGCTGGGGTGAGGTGGGGAAGCTGGTGTTTAAAGTTTGGTTACAATCCTTGCCATTTATCAATTCTTCTACAATTAAGTAACCTCAACATAATGGAAGTTGTTTATAGGCTTAGAGAGTCCTCTGTTTTCCTCAGGACTGAAGGTGGGGTTGAGGGATGACCTTGTTCAATGCCAGACAGCTGATTTACATCCAGATCTTCCTTGGTACAGCAGACTGTACAGGCCTACTAATGTCTGATTCTTGGAACATGAAAAGGTTTTGTTTGAAACTGTAAATATGTTTGTGCCTTAAATGAATGGGGAGAGAGGGGAAAGGAAGTCTGGAGTGGAAATCTCTGACCCACTGTTTTTCAGGGTGAAGGCCCCCAGATAGCCAGGCATGAACTCGATGTAATCAGGAAATAACTTTCTGAGGCGACAGCCTCTACCCCTGGATTTAGGTATTCCTGGTTTTTTTCCTCTTCCCCTCCTCTCATTCTGAGGCTTCCCAGCATTAGCTCCCAGGAGACAGAGGCTGGAGAAGATTCTTGCTAGCCACGCATTTGTGTATTTTGTTCCTTAAAAGGTGGGGTGTTTTTGCATGTCATAGCTGTATGTGCATGTAGAGCTGCTTGATTTTTGTCATTACTTCTTGGGGATGGCACTAGGGCAGTTAAATCGTCGGTGAACTATTTTACTGAGTACCTCAGCCAGTGCCGTGAAATCACAGCATCCTTCCTCTTGTGCTGCAGCTCATTGTGAAATGCCTGCCATTCTGGAGGCTTTGGTGAGGAAAGGATAAAATATACAGCATAGAAACATGCACCTTTTTCTTTGCATTCTGATCTTCTGATTTTGGAGAAAGAGAGCTTGGGATGCAGGGTTTCTTGTGAGATCAAATGTAAAAAATGTTCTTCAAAGAAACAACTATGGATTTTGTGCCAGAACTTAACTTATTTCTGGAAAAGAATTTTTTTTAGAAGTATTGGAATCCAAAGCAAAGAAATAAGCATGGATAAACCCACAATCTCCCTTTCACTGTCTATATCTATAAATATAAATATCTATATATATAAACCCCTAACATTTACTAGAGGTTTTTTTACCCTCTCAGATAAGAGCTTCTTGGCTGTTTTTTAGCAGGTTGATCTCTGCCTGAGGAAACATGAAAAGCGAATATGTTTGAAAACAAACATGGTTCAGCTATTTTGTATTTTACAGGACTGTGTGTGAAGTGAAACACCCAGAGTTAGAGACTGGCAGGAGGGAGGTTTCTCAGCATGTTTGTGTGCTAGAACTGTACCTGGGGAGCTCAGGAGCCCAATTTTAGGATTTGCAGAGGAGATGTTTTTAGACATCTGTTTGTTGCAGGCATCCTGTGTGGGCAATGTACCTGTGTATGTGAGGAGAAAGGCTTTTGCAGTATTTTGTATTCATGTTACCTATGGGACGAAGAGGAACTGTTTGTAGTGTTTTTACCCCATGTTTGAAGAGGCGCCACAAAGGGACACGGATGACAAAGCCATTGATTCTTCCTAGGCTACTTTCCAGTGATCTCTTCAGGTCAAACACTTAATAAAGGTCTGGGGTGAGACGAAGAGAGCAGTTATTTCATGCTCTGGGATAAAACTCGCCTCAGACCAACAAAATCAAGACAGAAAACCTCCCTTTTCTGCTGGACCAGCAGTCCAGGTATTCAAATGAAAATGTAGATATACTATGTAAACCTACAGCAAGATTATTTTTATCAGCCATTTTATGTGTAGATGCTACAGTGTGATTTCATGCGGAAATATTGCTAAAGATTTTTAAAAATATAGACGTTGTGTGTGAGCGTGTGTGTGTCTGTGCGTGTGTGTGAGTGGGAATGTTTCATTTGGAGTCTGTACTCTTACAGGAGCCCACGTGGCATGCACTCCCTACCTTTAGTGCAATGCTGTTCAGCTGCCTGCAGCCTGAACAGGAGAACGCACTTCAAAGAAGAGATCTGCTATTTTGTTTCTATCCATGAATTTTGCTGTAATTGGTAATGCCAGATAAGATGTCACAATACCACTGGTTAAAAATAAAACCTATTTTTCAGACTTACTGCGCTGATGGTACTTAAAAAGCTCCTGCACTAAAGGGTTAGTTTTAGGACGGTGTGAATTTGAACTTCTCCCTCATGCTGTGTGGATCCTGTCTGTGATGGTTGGGGCGGGGGGGGCAAGGCTGCATGATGTGTTGACTGACTCTGATGACACTGGGCTCCTGTACATACTTATCCCAAGTGAATTTTTTGCTACAAAACTAGCTTAGAGCTTGACCATGAGTCCTGGACACAGAAGAAAATACTTTTATTTTCTGTTTAGTATAGGGAAGTGCTTATTCAACACAATAGGCCAGCGTTCTGCTATTTGCCCAGACCTGGGACCTCCTTCCCCAGTAGTACTGGTTTGTGTTTGTTTGCTATTTAGTGATTTTTTTTCCTTCTTCAGCTGCCATCTAGTTGGTGGTGGAAGGGTGTTTAAGGGAGCAGGAGCATCATGGCTCTCTGCAGTGGAGATTTTCCGACTTCTGTAGGTATTGGTGCCCTTTGCTTGGAAAAATGATTGACCAAAGCTGTATTCTTCACACTAACAAAAGCCTCAGTAACTGAAATTCCCAGGCCTTGATAAACTGAGGTGGTCCGTGTTGATCCAAGTCAGGTAGCTGACACCCACAACCTGTATGCTCCCCTGTCACAGAGCTGTGCAGCAGCTGATTTGAGTAAGTACAAAGAAAAGTGTGGGGGTGTTCTCTCAGCTGTGCGGAAGCTGCCTTCCTGCTTGTTTTCACCTGCTTGCCTTGGCAAAATTGAGGGGGAGGGGGGAGAAGCCTGAAGAGGACCTGTCACTTACTGTTTTCTAGGAGAAAAAATATAATCCCCAAAACCCAAGAGAGACAATTCAGAATGTGGTCAGTTACAGTATATCCTCGTTAGCAAAAAAAACACCTAAAACCACCCCACTAAAATCAGTGAGAACTGAATTGGGGGGAAAAAAACAAACTACACCTACAAAATCAGGTTACTTAACTCAAGGTTTCCTATTTGATTTGAATCGGTCACTTGAATTAATTCACCTTTCTACAGCCAAGACATGCCCTAGATATTTAGAACTCCTTAATTGTGTGCCGATTACCTGCGTGTGCACATGTAGTTGAGCAAGAGTCGTGTTTATAGAATAACAAATGAGTTACATGTTTGCTTGTGTACTGGGAGTTTTTGCTGTGACACCTCTTGCTCACAGGTGTATTTATAGAACCAAGCCGATGGTCGGTTTATTTCCTGTGTGCTGTTGCTATAGCCAGAGCTTATTTACACATATCTGCATAGGCAAGGTTAAAATTTTAAATTCCCATAGCACCTTGTCTCTAGTTTGTGTTTTATAAAACAGCAGACTTTACCATGGCTATCTGAAGAACAAAAGGGCCAAGGCTAGTATGTATTGTGGCTGTTGCCTGTAAACAGGTAAAAAAAATCTTTTCCCAAAACCCTGATGGTGCTTTTTCCTTAATTCCTATTTATCAGGTAACTTGGCTCTAATCCTGCTGCACAGACGTGCTCAGAGCAGGGACAGCTTTGCAGATGACATGTAAGGAGGGAGCAGAGAGGCTCTGGGCAGGGTTGAGGGCTGGGGGGGTAGAGCACAGTGTAAGCAGCTGGGCTGGCTCAGTAAGGTGCAGCTTAGTCACTTCCTTTGGGAATTATGTAGGATACACCTACCTCCTGTGTGGGAGCCCCACCTGAGCCTCCTAAAGTTGGAGCAAAATGTCGAGGCGTTGGCTGCTTACCGGGAACGGACCTTCTCGCAGGCTGGGTTTGCTGCTGTGGCCTGGTGACAGGAGGCACAGCAGTGAACTTGGGCTTTGTACTGTCCGAGAAGACCCGAGAAGGGGTTGGACCTGCTGCAGGAGATGAAACCAGACCCAGCAAAGCCTTGGGCACAAACAGTTCTCAGGATGGTCCCATCTCGCAGCTGCTCCTGAACCTCCTCGCTGCCATCACCTGGACGAAGGTGGAGAACCTCAGCCTGCTTTCACCATGTCCCTGGTCTGCTGGGAAGCCAGGCTCTGGAGAAAATCACCATTGTTCCCTTGCTCTTCTGTGGATGTAACACCCTGGGGTCCTTCGTCACGAGCCTGAAGCCACCCTCCTCCAGCTAGAAAGAAGAATGTCCTCGCGTGTCTGACGAGGTGCTGTGGCTTGTCCCCCAGATTCCCCAGCTCAACGAGTCCTTACTCATCTGCTTGTTCAGGGACTTCACGAGACCCCCTGTGAGCCCCACGAGGACATTTTTCGGCTGGTGGCCCGGTGGAAGCAGCAGAGCGAGAGCTGTAGGTGACGGTGGGGCTCGTGGAGGTGTGCCTGCCACGGGGCTGGGCGCTCAGCTCCTATAGCAGCGTCTAGAGGCACCTGTACAAGAGCGAGGCGTGTCGGAAAACCTGATGCCTCACCTCTGCCAATGTGGAGGCGGAGGGAGGAGGGCCCAAAGACATGTCCCTTCACGCTCACAACAGCTGAAAACGGAGAAGGAAACTCGCTAGAGCCTTTCTTACCAGCTCAGGAGGCCTCGCTGTCCCACTCTCACCTCAGAAGCCCTCCCATACACCAGTACTCTGGGGGGGTGGCAGTCCCACACCCGCTGGGCGATGAACATCGCAAGGAGAAGAGGCTTTTACAGACAGGAGGTGAACAAAACCCTCTGGGAGCTGCCCAGGAGATACACATCCCTCCACCCGGTGGGGTCCGGAGCCTACGGCTCAGTGTGGTGAGTGGGGTCCTGCCTGCACCCCAGGCAGCAGCATGGGGTGAGCTGGGGGTGTTTAAAGTATCGCGCCGGGATTGAAATGAGGAGGTGCTTGTCAGTACCCCTCCATTAGGAAAGGACATTTGCATGTGTGATGAAGGCAGTTTGCCTCCCGCTCCAGTG
Source organism: Elanus axillaris (assembly GCA_026212715.1). NCBI lineage: Eukaryota > Metazoa > Chordata > Aves > Accipitriformes > Accipitridae > Elanus > Elanus axillaris. The sequence continues at coordinate 5,220,081 of JANZLQ010000055.1, forward strand.
TGGGCAGCGGGTTGGAGGCTTGGTCGCTTGAAGAAACAGAGATGTTTCCTCCTGTAGTCACCCTAGGTGGGCAGAGGGGAGCGTTTCCCATCCGAGCTCCCCTCCACAGGTGTCCTTAGGCAGCGGCTCCAGGACCAGGTAGGCAGGGCTTGGCCGGTGCAGCGAGGTAACTTGGGGTGTCACCTTGATGTCGGGGGTCAGGCAGCTTTTGAGCTGCCTTGGTCTCGAGCTTGCATTAAGATTTCTGTCTGGCAGCAAAAGGGGTGGAAAAAATACCTGGTTGTCTGAAAGCAATTTGTAGGGGATGACAGAGGTGGGTACTGGAACAGGGGTGGCCGCAGTGTGTCCTCTGCAGTGTGTCCTTGCTGCTTTAGTCCAAGGCAGCTGATGATGGGCTGCCTGGGGAAAGGAGCTGGACAATACGACCCCCACCTTGATGCTGCTTTCCAGCTTGAAATCATAAAATAGATAGAAATCATTGTAAACCAGGATCAGTAACAGATTGGGACATCCTTCCCGGCTGATGATAATCCTCAACCTACAAGAGAGCAGCATGAGCTGCCTTGAATTAATTAGTTGGGCAAAGGTGCCTGTAGCGAGAGAAGCAGAAGTCAGAACTTGCTTGGTTTACATTGGCGAACCAGAGGAGACGGGCGACTTTCTGAAAGGTTAAATATGAAGCAGCCCATTGATAGGATCTGAACGGAGCTCTTGTTTCATAACACACCAAGCTAAAAAAAAAAAAAAAAAAAAAGGTGTGTCCCCTTTTGTAGGCATTGGGCAAAGTCTATCTGACGGCTGGCACTGCTCGGATCCTGAAACCCTGGGGCCCAGGTTCTGTCCTTGTCCCCTGGCTGCCCATTTACAAAGGGGCACCAGCGTTTCCTCTCCCTACTTTGCTGTCCTGGTGCATTTAAGCTTCTGAGATGCTTAAATGAGTCCTGCAAAATCAGGCAAGACTAAACGTGATTTTTTTTAATATTTCTACAGTGTTTTCTGGTTTTTATCATGAAGGAAAGCCAGAAATCTAAAAGAAAGTAAAGAAAGGGCAAAAAAGGGAACAGGGAAGTCCTTGCAAAGTTTCCTTGCCCACCAGAAAAAACCCAAACAACAATAACACCAGTACCAGTCTTTTACTGGTCCCAGGGAAAGTCTCGGCTGCTCTGGAGGCCTGGGGAGGGAGGGGTGAGTGTTACAACCG
>JANZLQ010000055.1:5221381-5252511 GCA_026212715.1 Elanus axillaris
GCTGATTTAAAACACCCCCCCCCCCTTGATTGTTTCAGAGCATCACTCCTTCAGAGTGGATGGGTCTTTTAGTAAAAATCAACATAATAGCTGCAACTCTGAGGAGATACACAGCAAGAAAATAATTTCAGTTACAGACTTTTGTATGTGATTAATCGGTCTGGCTTCAAACCTATTTTTAAAACTCTTCTTGTGTTTTGGAGTAACAATTGTAAAAACCCACTTAATTTCTTTTAATGGTCTTAGGCACCATTTCACTCTTACCTCAAAAAGACAAATCTAAGACACAAATGTGCAAAAGCTGAAAATACCTTAAACAGCCTTTCAAATTGCTTTTGACATGAATAAAGCATTTCATGGAGTAAATTTCAGGTCAATTGAAATTTTCCATTAAAATGTTTCTCAACTCTATCCGTAACACACCCTGTATGCTGGATTTTGACCAATCACCTGTTCAGTGTCCCCAGTTCCAAGATTTCAGACAAAATTGTTGAAACAGAATGGAAAAGGATGACCTTCTAATCAAATTATTAGGCGTTCCTCAATGTTTTCCTGCTTTTGTTCTTTAAGACAACGTTTTACAACAAATTAGCATTGTAATGGTAACGGGAGCGATACAGTTTAGGGATCCAGCACATTATCTTTGTTTGGAGCTGCATTTGTCTTGGGGGTGAAATCATGTTTCAGTACTAGGAGTCGATACTACTATGGAGCTTAGTCACTCAAGAAGTAGCGTTAATGATACATCAGTCAAACTCCTGCCTGTATAATCCCAATTTGGTTCCTTTAGCGTGTTTGTCAAAGGTGGAGGTAGGAGGCTCATTGAGTGGATTTTAAATAATAGCAGTATTTCTGCGTGGATTTTTAAAACTTATATTGAAGGTAATTGCTTTAGGTAGGAAACTGTTTAAAATAATTCTTGGTATGAATGTGCGTATAGCAGAAGTGGATGTGATTCGGCTGAGCCTCTGCAGTAAAACGGCCCAGGGGGTCCCTGGCAAATCTGGTTTTTTTGGGTTCCTGGGGCCACGGCATCTACAACAACTGCAGTTTTGTCAGCTAGAGTTAAACTGTCACTGGAGTAAGAAGTTTCTGACGAAGCCCCTGTGCAGCTGTCCACACCCGAGATCTGCACCCCAACCCACAACTTAATAGTAAGAGCAAACCAGCCCCATGCCAAGGGGCTGCTCTTATCTCCGGTGTCCGCACTCGACCTGTGGTAGGTAGTCGTCACAAGCTCTGGGCGTCTGTCAAGATGGTGCAGAGCAGAGTCCTGCAAACAAGCAAATGCTGTGTCTTATGAATAGTCATTTTGTGGTCAAGCTAACCTGAGACAGAGAGATTAAACCACCATAATTTTCCTGCAGCCCTTATTCCTGTGATAAATGTGCAGCACCGCTATGTAAGCCTCGCACAGTTTTACTCTCAAGGAGGATCCGCTGTTAAAGTGTTTGCCTAGGAAAAAAACCAAAAGATCTTAAAAACACCACTTTACCCACTGAAACTGCTTATCTTGGTGAACAATCGTGCCGAAGTTAATAGGACAGCTCACAATAGAGAGCTCTGCAGGCTCTGTGACATCAAGATATGAAATCAAGTAATGTACTTGTAATTTAAATTTATTCAAAGAGTATTTTATTAAACGCTTCAGCATATGAATCTCTTAGAACCCATTGTGTCTACCGCTTTTAGTATTCCCTGTTTGCCATTTACTTTTCAAGTGGTGCAATTGGTTATTTAGTTCACATGCAACCACATGTCCTTCTTGACTGGGTGGTTGGAACATTTATAACTGGGAGGAAGGATCGAGTAAATCATTTATGACTTGAAAACTTGCACAAACGCACATTTGCACAATAATTTGCGAGTCTTCTGGCCTGGGTGAATGCACACAACCACGGGAGCTGCAGCACGCGCATGCGCTGCTTCCATGGATACTCTCGAAAACAAAATAAAAATGCTCATACAAATGTTTGAGGCAAGCAAATAAAGGAAGGCTGCTATCCATCACTCCTGCAAGTTCACAGCTCATCCAAAAGGAATGAATATTCTTTAGAATTCTCAAAGCAAAGCTGTGAAGTCCTAGCACCACCACTGTTTGTAATAAACTAAATACAATGCAGACTTCATATTCAAATGCTGTTACCGAAGTTTTATTTGTCAAAGAGCAAATTTTAAATCACTTCAATATCAGACATGACCTGCCTTGGAGGTTATATCCACAGGCATGTTAAGAGATGGTTGGTCTTCCCCGTCTTTACAGACATGTGAGCCTGTATTCCCACTGTGAAAGAAAGTAGCTGCAAATGGAGCATACGCAAACGGGTGTCTCTGCTAGGAAAAGCTTATTCTGCGTATGCTGTAGCCTACTTCTGGGACAATTTGTACATATTTTGTAGACGCATTATAGGTCCTGCAGAATGAACTTTCATCCATGAATATTTCACAACAAATGTAAACGCGTTAGAGAAGGACTTGTCTGAGATTCACCCCATGTTTTCATCCTTTCCTTTCATACATCCTGCCCATGCCATCTCCGTCTCCTTGGTAAAACACGTGCTGTTGAAAAAGTGCCTGTGCTGCACTCATTGCTTTTAAAAGCAGTTCTTAGAGCTCCAATGTCATTTTTGCAAGTGTTCGAAGCAGTGCGGTTTTGCCAGCAATTGATGGAGTGATTTTTGACAGCCTTTCGGGGTTAATTTTTTTCAAGAGCATTCCATTTGCTAGAGAGAGTTTCTGAATCTGGAACAATCTTTAGGGATGCAGTGTTTAAGCTCTTTGAAATATTGTCCATAGTATAACATACTTTAAAGTACTGAGAAATTTTGTGCTGGAGGAACTGTCAGCAGAAGATGGGTTAAAGCATTATCTATTCTCTTCCCAAATAAAAAAAGCACAGATCTCCTAAGTGCACCTCTTTGAACATTTATAACAGAGGGTCTCAAATGACTGTATTGATGTAACAAAACATCCATTCTTCCTGAGACGCGCTAGGAAACAGGGATCTGAAGCTAATTGACTGAATATATGTCGCTTTAATGAATTAATTTGCTTTCTTGAACTCAAGCTACTATATAGCCAGTAGGGAGCTATCAGGCTACAGGAAGGTTTTGGTTTTTTTCTCCGTGGCTCTCAGCATGTCAGATATCCCAGTGCAAAACTTAGAAGCCAAAGACTTTATGTGCGTTAGCGATACTCCCCGAAGGCTGTAAACCAATGAAAGCACATTTGTAGTCCGGCTGTAAAGCTTCTTCATCTGTGCAAGATGTAGTGTGGATAATATTAATCCTACTAGGTTTCAGAAATGCTTTGTAAAGAGTCAAGGAGGCATTGGGCTGTACAAATAGGGTACCTGTGGCTGTGTTGTGCTGCAGTTACTTTTCTATTCTGTATATAATTATACTGCACATTGGAGGTGGTTGACAGATGGCATTTGTGGCAGTATCTGTCCGGGCCGTAGCGAGCTGTTTTGGGGTTTGTGGGGAGACCTTTGCAATGTAATGTCTTTGGGCTTCTTCCAGCAGCCGGTACCTTTAACTGACCTGCAACCTTCCAGGCCAGGCTGGACGGGGCTTGGAGCAACCTGGTCTAGTGGAAGGTGTCCCTGCCCAGGGCAGGGCGCTGGGTCTAGGTCCCTTCCAACCCAAACCACTCTACGATTCTGCCGTGGGCTTTTATTACTCTTTTATCTATTGGCAGGAGCTTCTAGCCGTTGCACCTCGTCAGGGCTTGCCCTGCCTTCTGGCCCCTCTACTAACCCTCTACCGGGGTAAACTGATAAAACAGGCAAATACAACAATGTATTTCTTTTGTTCCTGTAAAATTTCAAGACAGCGATTATTTCTCCTGTCGGTCCTGTCCCATTCTCGGGTTCACTCTACGTTACTTCTGCCCAGATCGTGCTGTCCAACCTGTAGCTTTGGTCAGAGTCTTGCCAGGTGCAAAACACGTGAACCTTCTTAAAAAGCTGGGGAAGAAGGGGAGTATATCTGATCTCTCCATTCTGTAGCCTTGTGTATCTTTACAGAAACAGAGAGAAAAAAAGAAAAAATATTGGGAGGGGAGGCTAGTGCTTTCATCTCATTTTTAATTCTTTTGAGGAGGTAGGAGTACATAGGCACAGAGTGCAATTTGAAATCTGTTATTAATACCTCTCAGCACCCAGATATTTAGTTGGTGTCCGTGCGGTTTGTGTGTCAAAGACCTGAGCAGTGATTTCTGTATCCCCAAACTGGAAATGGAGAGGGAGGAGGAGGACGGATGGGCTTGGGGGTCTGGGCTCTGCTAGGTTTCCTGCCTGATTTGGGGCCAGTTACTTGATCTTTCTGCCCCTGACTAGGAGGGATAACTGTGCTTCCTTCCCTCCCCCTTTCCTCTCATACTAACAATAAAAGGGAAAAGAAGATGTGGAGGAAATGGGACACGGCGATAGGGCTGCCCAGCTCAGAGAAAGTGCATGAACGCTACTTTAACTGGGTTTGAAGCATTTTGCTTGCAACTTATGTTTGACACATGCAGTATTTTGTGTTTAAGCATGTCTTCCTTGAGGGACAGGATTACATCTGATTCTCCACCTACGTAAATTTAACTGCTTTCTAGGAAGGCGGTGGAATTATGCCAATATGAAGCCAATATGAGAGAAGGGATCATAGATCTGTCCCTTCAGTTGGACCTTTTCCTGCTGGTCCTTCTTTTCTGAGCCAAGACTCATCTCAGGAAATAAGTCTTACTATGGAACTGAAAAACTGGTCCTGCTTCCAAACATTGCTTTGTGCTTGTCTTCATTTTAGATTTCTGTTTACTGGTATTTATTATGTCGCAGACTTATGGTTCAGCATCCAGATTCTTACCAACAGATGGCAAGGCAGGATGCACAGGAGTAGTAAAATAAACAGGATAAATGCACAACTGCCCGTATGTCTGAGAGGCTGATACACATTTATGACTTCAGAACAAAAGGATGTTTTCAGTAGACAGCTCCGGTGCTGTGCAGGGCTTCTCGCTATTTTCTGCCTTGTCCTAAAGTCTCTCACTTCTTCAGCATATTTTGATCAGTTAAATTACAATATATTTCATCCTCTCTCTTCTATTCCCAGCTAGTCGTTCTCTTTGGTTATTTGTCTCCGCTCCCAAAGTACATCAGTTCATTTTACCTTCAAAATTTTAGAGTGGAAGGTAGCTCTTTCTTGGGCTTTGGCTCATATTTTTTCTTTCAGAGTGGTTGTCCTCCTGGCTAGTTTGAGTGGCACACAGGGATGCTGGGGACCACAGCAACATTTGAGACAGTGACTTTTGCTATGTAGGGATTTATTATAATAATTATTATAATAATAATAATGGTAAGTGGCCTCTCAAAATAGCAAGCCTCAGGGCCAGCTGCCTGCAGGATGGATAGCCCAGCCTAGACAGACTTTAGCTAGATTTCCCTTCAAATCTGGGGGCATTTTTGCCAGTTGTTGCATGTGTGTGTCAAATGCAGTGAAAGCATTGAAGCAGTTCTTGATTTAGCCTGGCAGATAGTCCAGCCCCTCTTTCTCCTTCTTCCTGTGGCATCCTGTTGTCTTTCTCTTTATGCCTTTCCTTGCTGAAATGTTATAATTTTCCTTCTGCTAAAAAGGTACCTTCTAAATTAGCTTTTCAATGACAGTGTGAGAGTCTTTCTTTAGGAAACTGGTAGATACTGCCCCAGGTAGAAAGTTAGGATTTTTTATTTCTCTTCTTAACCCTCGAGCATCCCTGTGCCATCCTGCCAATGAAAAATGGATTATCATGTACTTGTCAAAAGGTATGAGGTTTGGGTTCTCTTTTCTCTACCTGTTTTACTTTGTTTCCCATATGTTTATCCAGGCTCCTCAATAGAACCGAGTCATTTTTTGTCAAATGTTGTATGTGAAGGAATGCCAGATTATAAACATGCGGTCATGATATTGAGAGACAGATGAAGGAAGAGCGCATTACGGAATTACAGTATTTCCTGTGCAGATTGCCAGACCCTGATACAAATTAACCTCTTTTATTATTCTTTTTCAAGCATTCCACCTTTTAATTGCTGTTTTGGAACTGTGCCACTTAGTTACCACCCTTTGAATCCTTCCCACTTAGCCAGTCCTGTTAGCTTGATAATGCCAAATATTTCAAAGATATTCAGAAGGCACAAGCATCCCCTGTTCGAGTGGGAGAGGTACCCAGTTCAGCGAGAAATTACCACCCTTGTTTAGCTGCCAGGGTTTTTTTCTGATTTAGTTAATAAACATTTTTAAGTCACTGCCAATTCTCTACCGGAGGTTTCAGATCAGTTTTCTCCCATTTATTCATTTAAAATAATGCAATTTTGTGTAGAATATGGATGACTGAATATTTTCTCCTGTCCAAATATATAGCATTCAGTAATGTTAGGATTGTTATTGTGTCTTACTTGCATCCCAGAGGCAGAGTTTATCTATTGTTGCTGTAAGGCATTAAAAAGGAACCATGACATGTTGCAATTATGACTTGTAATAGGGTCTTGCCAGAGGTACGTTGCCTAAATATAATCGAATCTAAAATACAACTTATTGCACATACCTATCTTAGAGCTGTGCATACCTATCTCATGGTTCACTGAGTATTAGCAAGACACTGGATAATTTTGTTGTAAGAATTGCCATGCTGTTTGGTTTTTTTTTAAAGCTCAGCCCCCAGCATTCAGCTGCCTGCAAGCACATGAAATAGGAAACTCTGAACGCTGGAAGATCTTGTGACTATTTAGACTGTGTTTTCAAAGGTAGCTAGATATGAAAGTTAGTAATGTTCCTTTGTATATGACTCACTCATGGCAATAGTGGGCTTTAATCATCTTTGTCCAGTGGATCTTCTAAACTCAGGTAAACATAAGTGATGCTCCTTTACATACTTGCATACATGTTAATGCAAAATTGGCTAGAGTTGGTGTCTTTCTTTGGTTTTAGCAGGCTGATGAAACAGCGGGTCGCATTATGTCGCATCACGTTTTTATCCACATGGATCATGAACAGGGTCGAAGCCTGAACTCTGAACTCTGTTACTTGAGCCAGTGGAGTAAATAGCCCAAAATAGATTGTTATTCTCCAGATATTCCTCTGCTGACGGTGGGTAGGTTCTTTGCCGGCAATTGTGAACCACCAAAACTTCAGGAACTTGGTTTCCAGTGCAGATTGCAGGGGGAGAGCCCCAGACTTTTCATCTGCTTCCTCCCAAATTTAACATCGCCTGGTCCCACTCTGCCACCTGACATACACCCAGCTGACAGCAGTTTATTCCGTATAGTTCAAGCTCGGCAACACTATTAACAATTTCAATTGGGTTTTATTGGGTGCATTATTGGAAAACATCAGTATCAAGCAGAGCTATCCTAGACATGATAAAAATATCAATTAATAAAGCAGGGAGCTAAGTAACAGTTTGGAAATGGCTTCTCAAAACTAGAGTTGCTAACCCCAACCAGTTGGGCGCTTAGCTTTATCCTCCTGCCGGCAGGCAACAGAGCATCAGCTATTTGCCATTACAGCAATTTCGGGTTCGCCAGTGTGCTCTTTGCAGACAGACCAACCTCTTCCAGACAGACCGGTAGGACGCGGACGGCCCCAGTCCAAAAGCCCCTCTTACATTTATGCATGCACTGAACCCAAGCCAATAAACCTGGCAAGAGGCTGAGTTTCTTGGCTCAGGCTTCGCGCTGCTTGGATCTGCCCACGCTGCGTTTGGAGCAGAGCTGGCCCACGTCCCCCCAGCTCTGCCCACTGCGAAAACACATTTTTGTCTGTCGACAAAGGATGCTCCGAGATGATGAGTAGTCTTTTCAAAGACGGTGGCTTATGATCTCTAATGGTATTTCCAGTGAAGCTTTGCCTTTGAAGCTTACGTTGCATTGGGAGTCAATTTTTTTCAATTTCATTTTTTGAGTTACGTAGGTGTTTCCAAAAATATTTATCCAAGACTATGCACTATCTGCTAATCATGAGATTAAGCATGCTGTGGTTCTCCTCCATAGACTGAAGGTTTGCTTCAGAGGTTGGTAAGCGTTTCTCTTTTCCCCTGCACGTTTTGCTGTACTCTTGTCCTTGTCTTTAGCACTGGCAAATGCAGATGGTTTTGGAGATGCTTTGGGATCCTTAAAGACGCAAGACCTGAAATAAAACAAGTAGTATTTAGGAATAATGCCAGGGCTGTATTCACAGTATCACTGTATTCATAATCACTAATTATAGCCATTCAAACAATTCATTTGCAATGTCTCACTATGGTAGTACTTATTAAAATAGAATCCTCTTTATAGTTTGGTAGCAAATTAAGAAGGAAAGAAAATAGCTATCCCATTCCATCCGATGTGTTTGAAAGAGATTTCCTCTCATAACTTGCTTTCTAGGGATATTCCCCTTGTTTTTGCTTGGACTCCTGGTCTGATTTTCAATGACTGACTTCGTGTCTCTTGGTAGCCAATTCCCAGTGACCTTTTTCCTCATTTTATTTTAATTTCTGTATATAAATGGCAGCGTTCTAGCTGGAGACAGCCTTTGGGCACAGCAACAAAACCCCATAGAGAAGGAAAACCAGGCCAGATATTTTCCACCTGAATTCTAAGTCTTACCCAGGGCTTTGGCCACGCAAAGAGCCAACGCGCTCGACTGCAGGATCAGAGGAGCACTCACACGCAGAAGCTGGACGAAGGGCAAGTGGTCCAGGATCAGGGCCAGACCTGGGCAGCCAGGACCTCGCCGTCGGCATCTCCAGCTGTCAGAGCTGGGTGCAGCTACTCCCAAACGTTATCCCTTTTTCTGGTGTGACTGCTCTGCCCCGTGAGGGCTGAGCAAGTGGTTGCAGCTGGCCAGAATATGGGTACACAGTTCCTAATGCTGATTTTATAGCATTAATGTGCACCTGTTTTGGTGGCCAACTGGCACTGTGTTCAGCCTAAAATGTGTGTGTAAGCCCTGTATTAAAAGAGGCATAAGAATTAGCATGTATCAAACATGTCATTAGACACGTGCCTGGTAGACATAATGTAGGATAATGAATATGATCACAAGAATAAATTAATAACTGAAAATATTTTTTATATGTATGCACACTTAAAACAGGATAAGAACTAAGTGACACTCGTGTCACCAGTTTATAATTAAAATGCAGTGCTTGAATGAAAATGTAAGCTTCAATTAGCCAGCACGACCCTGCTTCCGGCTTTACTTCCCACTGAAAAGCAACGATAACAAGCTCACATTTATTATCAGAGTTTTTCCTGGAGCTGTGCACTGAAACATGCTCACATCTGAGCCCTTTCACTGAAGACATTTTTTCGCTTCAGCAGTTTGGCATGCCATACAAAGGCTCTCTGATTTTTAGTGATGTTCACCTCCTCTTACATAAAAATGTTTTCTGTGCATATTATTTGGTTTTAGTTAAAGTCCAGGTGCACGGGTTACTGAAGAACCAAAAGGGTGGCTCATCACATAGCACAATGGGTAATTATTGCTGAGCTTCACTGTATTGCACAGACAAATCCTTTCTCGGAGCTCAGCATTGTAGCTGTGAGAGAGAGAAAATACCTACGATCTAGCCCAAAGTCCTACAAGAGTAAGGACAGATCCTCCGGTATATGCTTTGCCCGTTAATTTTTAACTATCTCAAGGGACAGAGCTTCACAGTTCTGTTTAGAGACACTATTTTGCATTTTAATTTCACCAGTGGGAAGTTAATACATCTATAAGTTACGAGGTCTCATGTGTTCCTATTTTCATCCGAGGAGTCTCTCTAGTTAGGCTTTCTGTAAAATGGTTAAATAATTCTCTGGGTTTGGCCCCCATTTAAGCCAAGATTTATCTTGATTTATGCATGATCCAGACAAAGTTTGGTGCTGCCCTGCCTCAGAATTGAGCTTCTGCTTTCTGCAAGACAGGGCAGGGTCCTTGCCTAGGCAGCCGAGCTCCTTGGGTAGGCAGGGAGAAAACCCAGGTGCCTTGAAAGAGCCTTTCTGGAAATGTGTGTGCGGGCTGGGGACCTGCCTGTGTCAACTTGCAGGGGGTTTAATGCTCTGCTACATCGTGGCTCCTGCCCACCTTTGCAATTTGGGTACCTGGCTCGGCGCTCCACGCAAGGGGCAATGCCATCCGCTTGAGATCCAGGTCCTTGAGGCGCCTCTTGAGAGCGGCTGCCGGCAATGGTGCCTTCCCAGGCACTAATCTTGCCAGTGCCAGAAAAACAGGAACCTTTTAGTCTAGGACTTATTCAGCCTGAAGCGGTCTGTCACAAGGACATGCAGTAGGTGCTCAGCTGGACATTTTTGCACCCTTCAAATTGGTCTCTATGTGCAGACAAGGCTACAGGAATCGGAGTCCAAAATAAGGCGGCTAGGGAATGCCCTTCTCAGCCAGGGCTTAGGACAGCTGGTGAAAGGGACGCAAACCCTAACCAGCCCCAAAATGTCAACACAGAGCAGGCGAGCCTCTGAAAGTGTAATTAAGGAATATGTCCTCTCTGACGGAGATGGGACCAAATGTCCACATGGATATCTTTTGCAATGCCCCCTCCAATATTTTAAGCAATTTCTACGGGCAGAATTCTTGTAATGTAGGAGGGGATGTCAGGCCAGGATATCTCAACTCAGAATAGATATGTGCTTTTAGCTTTGGGTCAGGCAGTGATGTGTGGTGTGGTTACAGCCCTCAGGGACTCTTCAAGTTGTAAAAACTACAAACCTTCTGGTTTTTCACTGGTGCTATTCACATGGGACAGAGTGACCTCTCCAGAAAGCCTTTCCAACAGCAGCAGCAATCTCTCTCAACAGCATTTAATAACTACCCATGGAGAAAATTACACTATTTAAAAGGCCAGAAAAATCATCTTCAGTTTAACTCTGCTGACTTGGGTAGAATTACACCAAAAATGAGTTTTGTCTGATATCCTTTCCCATACTAATGTTCAGTAGCTGGGTTGAAGAAGCCTTTCAAAGGCAGATTAAACGAGTCCGAATGGTGAAATATTCTTTTAATTTTCCTTTGCACACGTTATTTTAGGTGTAGCTTGGAACGCTGCCCTTACAAGAGGCATCCCTTTAAATATTTATACAGCATCAGTATGTAGCCACCTTCATACGTTTTTAATGATATGTTCCTTTTTAAATTAACCATTAGCTAACCCTGTTCTATAGAGTGCCATATTTTGCACTGCCTTTATGCTACCCTTGGATTTTTATTTATTTATTTTGCTGTGGAACAATGAAGATGTCAAGGCAAGGCCCAGGGGCACCGTGGAAATCAAATTCTTGGAGCACCACTGCTGTTGCCATGGTGGACACGCACTCAATAGCACACTGTGCTGCTCTGCAAGCCAAGGGGATTAAAACCCCGGCTTCGCTGCTGGGCCATGTCCGTTCACCGCTGCTACAATGGAGGCTCTTCGTTTCCGTAATTGTAGTTCCCAGGATTGGGGGGGGGGGGTGGTATGGCAGGGACAGCGCTCAGCAGGGAGGGCTTGGTGCCGATTCCTGTACAAAGCAGAGGTGGAAGCATGTGCAGTTAGGATTTGCTGTCCTCTGCTGGGAATTGCTGGGAAGCTTTCATATCGCAGCATTATTGGGAGCTGCTGGCTTTTACACCTCCTTGAGCAGCTGAGAAACTAACTCGGGAAAAACAGCAAAGACGTGTTTCTTGCCTCATTAATTTTGCCAAAGTCTGTAGTGATTTGGCTTCCAGCTGAAGAGAATTGTGGAAGAAGAGTCTTCTGACCTCTCCAGCACTGGTCTTGCCGATCTCTGCCTGCCCAGTGTCATCCTGAACTTCAGCCGTTCATTAAACCTGTGCTGGAAAGAATGTGGTGGGGTCTGCTGGCTGCGTCAGCTGAATTAACACTTAGCTATCTATGCCTTATGGACAAGGGTGAAAGTAGTGCTGTCAGTGTTGGGCAGGCTGAAGCTCCATCACCCAACTCTCCTGTGTTGGGTGGTGGGGTTAGATGCTTTGTCAGCCAGCAGCTGGGAAGGCAGGTAAGAAAATGCATCCTCAGATTAGGAAATCTGCCTTGAATTCTGCAGAAGCTGTTTGACTATCTGGTCCGGGTCCCTTCCTCTTTCTTCCCTGGCTCCTCCGAAAACTTGTCACTGTGCTGTCCCCTCTGCCGACACTTGCTGAAATCCTGAAACTGAGACAACTCTTCGCTGTCCTCCTAAGATACCCTATAGCTTCTTCAGTGCTGAAGCTGCCTTGCGTAGCTCTTCCTGCGCCTCCTTTGCTTTGCCCAGCTGAATGCGTTGATGAAATCGCCATCATGCTGAAACTCCCAAAGGATGTTTTTTTGCTCTCATCGTGGACAATTTAGAGCAACGGGAAGGGATTTGGTGGCCAAGAGCAGGGAGATTGCCCAGTGGTATTGGGGAGGTTGATGAGAGCTGGTGGTAGCCCAAACTGCCGCAGGATGGACCACAACTGATCACTTGTGGCTGACAATTGGAGAAAGCTGTGCAAGAGACTTCCAAGATTTGCAGCAAGGAACTGATAATCCCTCCTTGGCATGGAACCAAAGGGAAAGCCATGCAGAGAGGGATATTCCCACCTCTCCTAATGCAATCAGCTCTAAACCCAGCAAAATACACTGTCTGATTGCATTATTATCGATGGCATTTCCCTGCTTGTTTATCAAGTCGTTGCTTCTGAGCGACGGCCCTGGAGGTCACAGTAACATTGCTTTACAGCTTTATGGTACCTGCCTCTCCCGTACTCGGGTCTTCTGAAAGCCTGGAGGAAGGAGTGGTGGCTGGAGCCTGGCAGTCGGGGACCGTGGTGGGGTGAATGACGTGTCCCTCTGGAGAAGGAAGCTGGGGACATGTGTCTGTGCAAGGCAGGAGGATGCCTGCAAAGAGCTAATGCCAGCTTTCACGTGGGCTTTGTTACCCTGTGTAGCTAAAAGCCGCTGTGGGAGCGAACGTGCTGATTTATAGCCCTTCCATTTCTCCAGGAGATGAGATAAGGATTTACAAAGCAGTAGGAACTGCTCTGGAAACCACAGCACAGTTTGGCAGGGAAAACCCTTTCTTCATCTGTTTGCCTCTTGGAGAGGTCAGGGAAGGGCGGAGGCACCAATAATACAGAGTGCACTGACAGCCCCCTGGAAAACACCACCGAGAATCCCAAATAACAGCTACCTCTGCCTGAGGACCTCTCTCCCTGTTTCTTACCTGGTGAAACCTGGGGCCGCCTTTGCAATCTGATCAAAGAGCCTGCAGAAGCCGAGAGGGTGTTGCAGGATCACCCTGTCTAGCTGCAAACAGCAAACGTGACCAGAGGGAATAACACATCAAGTCTTCAGCACAGGCTGTTGTACCATGTTTTCATTAGCTTTATAACACTCTTGTTTTCAGCTAGACCTGCTTTTACACAGAAGCATCATCAAAAATCCCAGATGCAGGAGAATGAATTCCAGCAGCCTATATTTTCAGTGCATGACATCCACTTTCTTTGCTCCAGAATACAGTGAAGGCAGCTGACATACCTTAAAAGACAACAACCTCCAAGCAGATGGCAAAGCAGAAATTGCTTTATTCCCTTATCTCCGTGAGTTAGGGAAGGAGAAGGCAGAGTTAGAACTAATCCTGACCTTTAACCATTTGTGTTTCCCTCTTCTCACAGCTCCATTAGCTCCAGCTCATTTCTGCAGGGTAAGGGGAATAAAGACAAGCCACTAATAGTTTGCTTTAGGTATTAGGTATTTAGGTATTGTATTTAGGTATTCCACCTAGTCGTCCAAAGAGCCCGGGCTGTGGTCTGCTGCCCTGGGTCATACAGGGTAACACCTGTGTGTGCAGAGCTCCACTGGGTTTCTCAAGGGGCCTTTCTTTGCTGTTCTGTGAGCTCCAGAATTAGCTCTTCTCTAGGAGAAGACCTTTGGTATTGCAAAATTTGTTAAAACATACCGCCAATGTCAGAATTGGGTTTTATTTGTTCGCTGCAGTTCAGCCATAGACAAGAAGACGGGGGAGAAGGTGGCTATCAAGAAGCTCTGCCGCCCATTCCAGTCGGTGATCTTTGCCAAGAGAGCGTACAGAGAGCTCATGCTGTTGAAGCACATGCAACACGAGAATGTAAGTACTAGTTTCTCTCCGTTCCTGCTGAAACCAGGAGGGTTTCTTGCTACCTGGTGTCCTTTCTGGTGGCATCACCTTTATTTTAATTGCGAGGTCCTGACATTTGGCACGTGCAGGCAGTCTCGGGGTTTAACTGCTTACTTGTCTGCTGCGCCCAGTTGGCACCACGCTGAAGCAGATGTGTAATGGGTGCTCCCACGTATTAGTAAGAGGAAAAGCAGCTGCACAGCATAGCGAGGAGTCCTTGGATTCCTCAGATGGAGTTCTTGGTGCTCACCCATGTGCGTGTGCCAATGCAGAGCTGCTACCCAAGTCCCACGTGCACAGCAAATGCTTTCCAGGTTTAAACGTGGATTTCTCTTCTCTATCAGGTCATTGGGCTGCTTGACGTCTTCACCTCTGCCACCTCCTACCAGGGATTCCAGGACTTGTAAGTTTGGAGTTTGTGTTCGCTCTGTCTAGACTCAGCTGTTGCCCAAGACACAGGTGACTTAGCAGCAGCATAATGGATCAGGCTGAGGTGCAGCTCAACAGACTGAGTTGAAAAGGGGCCATACTAAAGCCAGACATCCCCAAATAACAAAGAGAATCAAAAGCACAAGTCAGTTCCTGATGTGGTTTAACCTCAGCCGCTTGGAATGGGAGAAGTAAACTGAGAATTTTAAAGATCTGGCTTTCTTTTCACCTTGATTCTGGCTGCTCTTTTTTTTATTTTTTTTTTTGCATTTCCCTCAGTGTTGATAGTCAGGTTGGACGAGTCGTTTTCCCTTCCCCATCCTCAGGCAAGAGCAATGTGTGCCTGATGGCTGGGTATTTAGCAGCCTGCAGGAAAAGTGTTTGAAGGTTCTCAGAGCAGTTCCTGCTGGAAGACAATCAACTAATTAGCAGTCTCAGCAGGCAGGCCAAAGACTGAAGGAAGCTAGATGTTGTCTTCTGAGGCAGGGCTAGAGAACATTACAAAGATAAATTTGGGAGCCAACGCAGCAGTTTTGCAAGACTCTTCAAAGCTATGCAAGGTGTTTCAGCTCCCAGATGGTGTAAGGCTGTCCCGAACTGAACATCACTTGAGGTCTAAACTAATTCAGGATCATTAAAGTTTGGAAGATCCTTGTTCTTACCTGACATCAGATATCTGATTTAAGGGGAGGAGAAAGAGCAATTTTCAGAGCAGGTCGAAATCCCAGCATCACTACAGGCTATGCTAGTTAGCCAGGAACACTGTCACAACAACTCGTCATAGTTACAGAAAGCTACACAGCCAAAAAAAAAATCCAAACCCAAGTGAGAACAAGGCTAGCCTGGTTCCCTATGTTTTTCTTCTAGACTCAGGGCCTTGTCTTACTGCCTTTTAGCTACCTGGTGATGCCATACATGCGGACAGATTTACAAAAGATCATGGGACAGGAATTCAGTGATGAAAAGATCCAGTACCTGGTCTACCAAATGCTGAAAGGGCTGAAGGTAGGTGGGTCTGGAGGAGTTTAGTGACTCCCTGTGTCTCCTCTACATGTCACCTCTGGGTTGACCATAACTAAACCCCCTTCCAACACTGTATAGGGAGATTTGGGGGGGTTATGGCATTGCCTGAGAACAGATATTTGCTGTTGAACTACTCTTGTTCCAGCACACATCAATAAAATGACTGCTTGTTCACATCAGTCAATCGGGTATTGAAGCAATCAGCAGTCATAGACCTTGCGATGTTTTTTCTGTGACAGCAGCTGTGTCGCTCTTTGACTTGCCAAAAACCTCAGCAAAACTCTGTGTAGAAAAGAAGAGGCTGGTAGCAATGGGAGCTTCTGCTGAATTCCTAACAGAGGCTCTCAGGGGAGAAGACAGGGGGAATGATTTTCTATTCAATAGAATAAGGAAGGAATATGCTGCTGTAACTGGCTTTGAGAGAACAGAAAGAAATCACTGCAAACCTTGGGATGTAGAGACAGTGTCTTAATGCTGCCCTCTGTAACATCCTTCACCTGGAGCCAAAGCAGAGGCTTAAAGGCATTCATGAGTTCACCTTAATAACACCTTTCCCCAGATCACTGTTATCTTGAGTTAAAATAATGGGGGCAATAACATATGGGTTTAACTGGTGTGATAAAAGCCATGTAGCCAGTTTTTGCAATTTTGTGTTTTAACAATAAGGGTTTTTTTTTTATGTGGTTTAACACCCAAAATAATAAAGTTTTCATGTCATCTGCTGACCATGTTCCTTCCTGTAATCCTGATGCCTTTCTTTGATAGTTTGAAGCTGTAAGTGTACTTGCTCTAAGGAACTATTGCTCCATACCTCCTCTTCTGCTCTATGCCTCTTCTTTAGACTGGGAATATCATTGTCAGAATACAGTCATATACAGTCAAATACTGTCAGAAATTCAATGCAGAGATTTCTTTTCAAACTGCTGCCCTGGGGGCCAGGGTCCTGCAGCAGTCTGCAGAGTTATGCTCTCAGCAAGCTCTTGTTCGCAGCTCTCTTTTCTCTGCTGGAGAACAGAAAGTCTTGTCTGCTGGTGCTCACATTGTGGCTCCTCTTTTTATTGCAGTATATTCATTCAGCCGGCATCATCCACAGGGTAAGTCCATGCGTGCTCTTACTCTGGCTTTTGTCTGTTCAGGAGAAACACAGCTTGGTTGTAAAGTTAATAAATACCTAACCATCTTTTCACTAATAGCCTCATCTACTCTAAGGTCTCTCTGGCATCCTCCCTTTTTCCTTCCTACACTCTATATGTGTTTGGGTTTGCTCATTTGTGCAGCATTTTGAGGAAACGCAGTATTTTCTGATGAGCTGAGAAGCATTTTGTGATGCTTTTTCAATTAAAATTGTTTCAGAAAAAATAGAATAGTAATATAAAGCTGTACAGTAGAGCAGGCATGGTGTCTTTGCTGTATCAATATTGAACTCAGGATGTTATAGGACCCTATCAAAGGCAAGCAGAGGTTTGGCTGAGGCTCATGTTGATGCATTGCAAATCAAACCATCCTTATTATTCTACTCTTGTCCACTGTAGGACCTGAAGCCCGGCAACTTGGCTGTGAACGAAGACTGTCAGCTAAAGGTAGGTGTAAAAGCACCACTTTGTAGCATGTAGTATATCGGATCGCAGAGAAACTGCTCTGCCAGCAGGAATTCGGCACCATCATGTTTCCTCTTGCCTTCTGAGACTCAGTTCAAGGCATTTCATTACTTGGCAGTTGCAGACAGTGGGAAATACTCACCTGCTGATGTAACTTGCTGAATCAGGGCCCAAGACTTGGAATGAACATCCTGTCGCCGTAATTCCTGTGGCACGGCAGTTCGTAACGACTTCCTAAATAAATTCAGTACTGCTGAGCAATGCTTGCGTTAGGTGAACGATCCCTGAAGGATAACTGGATTAAACCACGGTTACCCTTTGGTTCTCATTGACAGGATGGTTGTGAATCCAGACAAAGTTATTTTCAGTATTTCTCTGAAGGGTTTGTTTGCAACTTGCTGGTGCAGTGCTCTAGCACATATTTTCTGTGATGTTTATTACAGGGAATGGTTCCGTTGCCTGTAAAGGTTGGGTCAGGCTATGTTCATCTCCAGTGTTGAGGGAGAGGCTATTCCCTACCAGCTGTAAGGTGTTTTTATGGGAAAGGGTGAGTCGTGGTGGCCTGGGAGCATGCCTCTGCCGTCAGGTTATAGAACAACTCAATTAAATAAAGGTCATAGAGCTGAAACTTAAGCTTCAAGAAAGGAAGTGACCTTCCAGGTAACACACAGCATTGATCCTTTCAGCAGGCTTTTCACACAACAACTGGTTTTCCAGCCGGCTTGCAATTTAGGTGGAATTAAGACAAACCTGTTAGTTCTTTGAGTCGTCCCGTGGGTGGCTGTGGTGTAGTTGGAGCTTCATTATTATCTGATTGGATCTGCTTCATTTCCTCTTAGAAGTAGATTCTCACTTGCCCGTAGGATTTCTCTTTTCTTTCCTGCCCTTCCTTCTCGCTCTTCCTTTGGTGAACTGCAGATCTTGGATTTTGGCTTGGCCAGACACACCGATGCCGAAATGACTGGCTACGTGGTTACGCGCTGGTACAGAGCTCCAGAAGTCATTCTGAACTGGATGCATTACAACCAGACAGGTGAGTTGTCTTGCTTCAGTGGTGTGACTGTCTGGTGACGAGCCCCGGGATTCCGCTGTCATGCCTGGGTCAAATCTCACGTAATCCTTCAGATGTTTTTCTTCTTTATCATCAGTGTTCCCTGGAGCAGAGCGAGTCCCAGAGCTGTTGCACAACTCCCAAAGCTACTGCCTGTGAGAAATGATGAAAGCAGAGGTTTTAGCAGCATAGAAAGAACAGGGGAGGGTTGAAAATGGGAGTGAAATTTAAATCGGTGCCTGCTGCAAGCAACAAAGCAAGCAACAGCCCCAGCAATCATTGCTACCTTTTTACTGTCCCTTTTTTTTTCTTTTTTGTCCTTTTTCTCTCTGAACAGTGGATATCTGGTCTATTGGCTGTATCATGGCAGAAATGCTGACTGGAAAAACGCTGTTTAAAGGAAAAGACTGTATCCTTTCAAGTGGAACCTTTTCCCTGGGGGGAGTAATAATTCTTGGTGTGTCTGGAAGGGCTTTTATGAATGAAGCTACTGAGAAAAATAGGTGTCAGTCTGGTTTACCAGGAGGGAATTGCAAGGACCAGTCTTTTTAGTGAGGAAAACAGAGAGGAGATAGGAGGGGGCCAAGCCACCCTTAGAAATACACCTCTGTGCTGGCCACATGTGCTCTACATCAGCAGTCTAACCTTGCATGGCCATAGCTCCATCCCCAAACCCTTGTGCATTCCCCAAGCCCATGGGTACATCCCCTGGCAGAGTTGTGCCAGCAAAATTGTCCGTTGATGAAAATGGCATCCCAGGAAAAAAGCCTCGGAGGTCTCTTTGCCAGCCTAATGTGTGCTTGTGTGTGGCTCTGTTGGGTTTGTATCGTAACCTACTCATAGCTGCCACAGGTCCTTGGGCTTTCCGGCACCCAGTCCACAGGCTGAGCTGTTGGGGGGTGTCCACAGCTTGCTCCTAGGCGGGTGATCTTTAACACAGCCTGCCAGACCTAGATCAACTGACTCAGATCCTGAAAGTAACGGGGCATCCAGGAGAAGACTTCGTGGAGAAGCTGGAGGACAAAGCGGTAAGAAAGGTCACTGTGGATTCAGGTCTCACTGGCAGAGGTGTGGTGGGGAGAGGTTAACTTGGCCATGTCTTTACGATGGGAGAGGTGTTGCTTCTAAAGCAGCAGCAGTGAAGAAGAGTGACAGCAGTCTTTTCCCCTTGGCAAGGAAGATGTTTCTTTTTGCTAGTGGCACATCTGATGGATTTGGCATTGCATTGGGAACTGGTGTGGCTTGCAGGCACTCCTGGGTGAGGTGCCTTATACCCCAGCAAGCCACCAACCTCCTCTGTTCTCCAGTTTGGCCCTTAAAGCAGGAATATTTCTGTATCTCAATTGATAAAAATAGTTCCTTGCAAACTGGTCACTGAAATGTGCCATCTGGGATGATTTGCTGTTCTCTTCATTTACCTTTGCCCATCTGAGCCATGAGACCCCAGAGCTGTATTTCACAGCCCCTTCGCACTTGTCCACATGCAGTAAATGTGCTTTCCTTTCTCTTTCAGGCTAAGAATTATATCAAATCCCTTCCTAAAATCCCCAAGAAGGATTTGTCTGTGCTTTTCCCCAAAGCCAATCCTCAGGGTAGGTCATCTCCAGTGTTCCTCATGAGTTTTCACAGCTGGAAGGGAGGCAGGCTGACTGCCACAGCTCCAATCTTATTTTTTCTCTTTCTCATAATTTCTTGCTACTTTCTCCCTTGCAAGTTGTGCTCCTGCCCCTCCCCAGGGCAAATATGTATGAATGAAAAGCAAAATGATTCTTTATTGGCATTACAATGGTGATGTTCTGCTATTCTTAGCCACTTACTTTTTTTTTTTTTTTAATTTTAAAATGACACAGCCTATAACATACAGTATTTAAGGAAGAGATAAACTTCTGACTCTCGTATCAACAAGCCAGAAGACAGCAGGTGCTGGATATAATGGGATGTCTAGGTTGTAGGATGCAAATTATGGGATGAGGACAGTTGCATATATCAGCTCCACTTGGTATGAGGGTTGGGATGAATTTTGGTTGGCTGATATTGGCTTCCAGAGGTTGTTGCTTGCAGCCAAGCAGGTGACACTATGATCAGTAGCATTTAGGGAAACAAAGTAGCTCTTCTTTGTTCATTATTATTTCCCAGCCCCACATCTAAGGCATCATAGGTTTTGATAAAGTGCCAAGAGAGCCCCACAGTCCACTCCAGTAATTTTTTTATTTTGTTTTTTTTAGAGTACAGCTTAGATCCTAACTGTTTGTTGAACACCTAGATCTATCGATACTTAACAGGCAGCTGAGATGTGCAATTTTCAGGGTAAAAATTGATCTCTTACAAGGATCTCTTTTCCCAAGTAGATTAGGGGTGAGAGCGAGCAAAAATCTTCTAAAAGCTGAAAGGAAGAAAGCATTAAGATGTTAAAACCAAGGGGGAACAGGGCTGACGGACTAGTTGGTATCTGAGTTTCCTGCCTTCCTGTTTACCAGGGATGTATAGATTTCTTTATAGATTACTTGTGTTAAGACTACTTTTGAGTTGCGGGGCTCAGAGTGAAAGCAAATGATTAAAACTGAAAAATATCTTGAAGTTACTGGTATGCTCTTGCCTCATCTGTGCAGCAAGGCTTATTCAAGACTAATTTGTTATTTCTGCACAATTTATACCTCCAGTTCTGTTAGCAAGAGCTCCCTGAGGCTGCTGTTGGGCAGACTTTGCATCCCCACTGGCAGGAGCTCCACACTACCTTGGCCAGGTTGAGGAAACTCTTTCATTTT
The DNA here is from genome assembly GCA_026212715.1 of Elanus axillaris. Classification (NCBI taxonomy): domain Eukaryota; kingdom Metazoa; phylum Chordata; class Aves; order Accipitriformes; family Accipitridae; genus Elanus; species Elanus axillaris. The sequence goes on from JANZLQ010000055.1 coordinate 5,242,364, forward strand.
CAGGTCTGGAGATGTAGTACTGGAAACACTAGTCCCGTCATTTGCAGGCTTCATGCACAGGGTGTCTGTTCTCCATCACACCATGCTTAGCCCTGTTCCTGTCTTCTCCTACAGCAGTGGACCTGCTTGACAAGATGTTGCAGCTGGATGTGGAAAAGCGCCTTACGGCAACAGAGGCGTTGGCTCACCCCTACTTTGACCAGTTCCGAGATGTCGAGGAGGAGACAGAAGCGCAACAGTCCTATGATGATTCTCTGGAACATGAAAAGCTTTCGATAGATGAGTGGAGAAGTAAGATATTTATCTTCTTTGAAGTTCCTGTCTAGCACAGGACTCTCCTACCTCTCTCTTTCCTGTGCACATATGCTGAATTGCCTGCTGGTGCCTCGATCGCGCACATCTCCCTTGCCTTGCTCTTGCTTTTATGCATTCAGCACAGATCTCTCTAGCTCTTCAGACTTTTTTTTGCCTCTCTGCTTTGTCTATCTCTTCCAGCTTGTACCTGCCATATTGTCTCCACTGAATACCTCCTCTCTGCACATATAACATTCAAACTCTCATTTGTGTCCTCTAAAATCACTCACTCATGGTTATTTTGTTCTGTTTTTCAAGAGCATATTTACAAGGAGATCTTGTCCTTCAGTCCCGTTGCACGGAAGGACTCAAAGAAGCGAAGTGGGATGTCATTATAGCAACCAGTGCAGCTGTGGCTGGGATTTACTTCTGGATGGCAGATCGGATTTACTCCACGTTGCCTTGCTGGTGGCCATCGTTTGACCTGTGGGACTTCTCTGTGTGCCAACACAAGGATGACACTGCGCTGCGGGCATTGGACTTTGTTCTACTAAATGGGGAAGCACCCCAAACAGCTTTCAACACAAAAGATATATTCTCACTGAAACTTTTAAGTGGGAGAATTTTAACTGGTGTTTCTTCTTTTTTTTTTTTTTTTTTTTTAATATATTTGCCCACTTGAGAGAGCAGGAGTTTCATTGCTCCCTTCTCATTGGTCTTTCCAAGCACAGGTTTTAGTATGTTAATTATGGATAAGGTAAAGAAAAAGGTAAAATTGTCTGGGAAGTGAGTCCAAAGCAAAATAATCAGAAATAGTGAAATTCAGCATAATAAGACTTTATCCAGTCTAACTCTGAGTGTATCACCTTTCCCTGAGCAGTCAAACAGCATCCAGCACAGCAAGGCTGCTGGGATGGTGTCGGCTCCAGGATACCACGGGAATCCAGCCGACCATGGGATCGAGCTGTGTTCAGAGCAGCTCCAGATGCTTGCTATACACACAACTCCCTGCTAGGGTGCTTCCCCCTCTGGACAGCCACTGCCTTATCTTTTTTTGCTCTCCTTATTTCATTCCCTGGGCTTTGATCAGTGCCGTCTCCTTATTGCTAAGTGCAGACACGTCCTGGGAATTCAAGGCCACTTCCCACATTGATAGACAGGTATCCCAAGGAGCTAGGTTATAATCTAATAGTCCTGCTGCCCTTTCCTTTCCCCAACTGTTCTCTCTTCACCATGCTTATCTCTTGCTGAGCACCCTCTTCCCTGCATCACCCTGCCTGCCTGCCTGTTCCAGGATGCCTTTATCTCTCAGCAGGGCTGGTGTTTCCTTACACAGCCCAGTGACGTGACCCCTTATATTCTCATTCCTTCTGTCCTGTGGGATCAGTTAAACCAGTTCTCTTTAACAGCTGCTCATTCCTCAATATGAAGAGGCATTTAAACTGATAGTTTGGAAAATAGTCTATTGCCAATCCTAAGGCTCAGCTCTCAAAGTAACTAAAAAAAATGTCATATATTGGGGGGAAAAAATGCAGGAAAGTATGTTGCATGACCAATCTAACATTAGCAGAAAGAGGAACACAATAATTCAAGTTGATGAGCACAGAAAATAAGTTCAGATACCTTAGTTTCTTGGTATCAGATTAGCTCCTTCACTCAGCATCATTATAAATTGCATCTAAGATAATCCTATTAAATAGAGTATCTCACAAAACCCACTACAGGCTAAAAAATATCCTTGTGAATAAGTGCTTCACAGATTCCTTTTACTGCACTTTCATTGAGGTTTTACGTTTCTTATTTGTCTAGCAAATTTTTAATTCATTCACCTACTTATTGAGTAATTCTTGATGGCTGCAAGAAATTGGCTTTTCCGAGATGCTCAGAGTCCCCGCGTGTGACAGGGTGGGACTGTGCAGTGCTGCTGGCACTCAGCTGGGGTGAGTGTATGTCGCCAGCCAGCTGCATCCAGCCCTGCTCTGAGACGGATCCTTTAGTAGGTATAGAGTTTTATATGAGATGAAAAACAACACAATAATCTCTTTTTTGCTCCTGGATGTGAACAAGGAAAAAATATAGGATGATGTGAGAAAATCCAGTCAACTTGCCTGAATTTAATTGCTTTGGAAAGGAGTTCAAATAGCATCAAGGTAAGAGGAGTATGATACGTAAACAAAGGGAGGTTGTTTTGTGAAGGCAGACCAACCAGCCAGTCATCTGGATTCTCCCTCCAGGGAAAGTTTGTTCCATCTTTTTGGTTCTACAATACACTAAGTCATTCAAATTTAAAAGTATGTTTTGATCTTTAAACTAATTTGATGTGCTGGAGATATACTGATATAATCTGAAGGCTGGCATTTTTTGATGCATATGCATCAGTATGTCCCAAGCCACCACTCAAGCACATAGGTGTTTGCTGTGTGTGTTATTACCATTAGAACAGAGGAGAGATGAAGAATAATTACAAGAACAAAATAAGCGAATGGGTTCTGAAAGTGACTGTGGTGTTATTACAACTGTGTGTCTGCGTGTTCTTGCCTTGGTGAGTTTGGGTCTCCTATGAGCATCTAAATGCTCATGCTTCAGAAACTAAGTGTAACTTATCGCTGGGGTGGGATATGCCAGGATAGCAAATGTGGAGGAGCAGTATTTTGGGGAGTAAGGGGACTCCAAGGTAGTTTTGAAGTCTGATACTTTCGTTGTGTAAATTCCTGGCTCTCTGTGATAGCCCTCTTTCTAATACATCTTGATGATCCTGTAGACAATACCTCTCATTAGTCCTTTTGAAACACAGCCCATATGCACTTGTGTGGCTTATTCTAAAGCAATGTAACTGCTAGGTCTTGACCACTGTTATCTGAGGTGGTGCTGTGATCCTTTGTCGCTTTTGAGACCAGGAGATTGGACAGTATTTTTTTGAGAACTTTTCCCTTCCTCCTTTTTGCTTGGAAATCCTCATTGTTCATATGCAAAACAGTTAATTGCCAAACTTTCCTAAATACAATGGCATCTTTGGGGTCTATTTATCCCCTCTCTGCAGTGCAACAGAATAATTTTTTCCTCTGACAGGCCTTTATTTATTCCTGCTCAATATATGAAGGAGTATGCTTCACTCCCACAAAAAAATCTTTAAATATGTATTAGGACGCCCCCCCCAGCCTGTCACACATTCCCTTAAAAGCTGCTTTGGTTAATAATCACAGTCCTGGAAACGCTAATTGCTAACCCCAAATTTATAGAAGTACTTAGGAAAAAAGACACAATTTTCTTCTGAGCAGGTTGCAAGTGCACAGCCATCTGTAAAGAGTGATTCTCTAATGAGGCATCTACCTGCAGCTCAGCTGATGGACAGAAATTGTTAGTTTTCTTGAATGGACTCTGATAAACCTCTAGATAGGTTACATGTCCCTAATACTAATGTTAGAGCAAAGAAAAGCTTGAACAGCAATGGAGCTATGATTCACTCAAGTTCAATACCTTCTGTGGCCTGACAAGACTCTGCACAGGAGCTCAGATTTATGCAGTCGGTTTCTTTTGCAGGGGTGTTCTGGGAAGCTATCAAGTGTAAGGCTCACCAGCAGTAACCACAGGTTTGTCATATGTGAAAAGTATGTACGCGAATATAGATCTGTTTTGGACCTACAATTTTCCCCTACGATTGCAGGTGCTATCATTAGAGCTGCTTGATTGCAGAAATGCATACACAATGACATGGAGGTTTAGGGAGATCAAGGGAGGTTTACGTTGTATATTAGGAAGAATTTATTTACTGAGAGGGTTGTCAGATATTGGAATAGGCTGCCCAGGAAAGTGGTTGAGTCACCATCCCTGGAGATATTAAAAAAGCATGTAGATAAGGCACTCCAGGACATGGTTTAGTGGGCATGGATGATGGTTGGACTCTATGATCTTGAAAGTCTTTTCCAACCTAAATGATTCTATGATTCTATGACTCTGGTGCTGTCCAGCTCTTAAGATCTCTTGCCAATGTATTCTGCCTGCAGTTGACAGCAAAAACTACAAATATCTCCAAATTACTGCAATCACATCCCAAATCCTTTCCTGTACATTGGCGGCAGTGCACAGACCCACCCTGCAATCCAGAGGTGTGACTGCAGCTCATGCAAGTGTATCTGAACTAGCTTTTAGCTAATGAACTTGGTATTAATAGCACAGTCTGTAAAGTAGCAAGGAGCTCAGCACAAGTTAGTCTGCATTTTTACTCGGGATCTTCAGAAAGTTTTTCAGCCTGTGCTGAATCTGGTGTATCTGCAGATCCATGGCTTCTTGATGTAGTCACTAGATAGTTCAATACTAGGTGGTATGACTGTTAGTTGTGATAACACCTTTGGACTGCAGTGTAAATATCTTCTTAGTTGGCATCATCTTCCCTATTATGGTCAGTCAGGTTCAGCCAGTCTTTCCAAAGTCCATCCCAAGGGACATGTGCCAAGAACCAAGTGTTTTTTCTGTGTGAGAGTTTAGAGCACACAGTCCCCAGGGCTATAGAAAAGTATTTGTTGAGAAGGTATATGAACTCAGTAATACATGCAGTTATTTCTTAACTCTCCACCCCTTCTGTAGCTGCTGAATCATTTTGGTTTGGTTTAGCCAGGCTGTATGCTTTCAGTACTCTCTAATTTTCTTCTTTGCCTTAAGTGACATCCACTTTTGCTGAACAGACCTCAAATAAGGGAAAACTGCAACATTACCAGGGTTTTCTGAGCTCTCATCTCCACTGGGGACTGGTCAAGGTGACGTCGTGTTTCTTGGCTGTCTCTCTCTTGCAGCTCATGCCATGTAGTACTTGGGATAACCCCCCAGTGACTGTAGCTTTTTGATATGATGGTGTTGATGTTACCCTGCTGTAGCTGTGCAGATGTTCTGTGCTGATGAGATGCTTTTTTTTCTTGGCTCATATCTCTCTGGGCCATGTACAAGCCCTGTGTCTCACTCCGCTCTTGGATAGGGACAGTGAGCACAGAACCATTGTGACGTTCCCTCAGTTCCCTTGAAATTCAATGTTTCCTTACGAAGCACACAGAAGAGCTGGGTGGGAGGACATGCATGGTGTCCTCCTGACTCTGTCTTGAAGAACCCCAGCTTTATGAGAGTAAGGGACCATCCTTTCTTCTTCCTAAGTGTGGGACAATCTACATTTTCCTTGAACGGTGGAAAGGAGAAGTTCCAGCTGCATCGGTCAAACAGCAGTTGAAATATTGCCCTTTTGAAGCTGGCATCTGACTTGGCTGCCATGTCCACTGCGTAATCTTTAACAGAGGTCAGAAAGGAGCTCTCTGCGGCTGCCATAAACATCTCGGAGAGCTGCAGATGCTTAGAGCTGCCTATGCCTTGGTAAAATGAGGCTTGGTGGTTAGCAGCAGAGGGTCATCATCCAGGTGAGTGTGTGCAGATGCATGGGAAGATGTCTCGGGACTGTGGGTGAGGCAGGCTGGCCTCCTGACTATACATAGCTGTGGACATAGAGAGGCAGAGAAGAGTCTTAAAAGCTCAATCTTGCAGAGGAAAATTGAGTAAATCTATAGAGACTTTTGGAGTATTGAGCTTTCTTTCAGAGTCATCTGTTAAGGTGAAGAACCCATTTAGACAGAACTCATAAACCACTTTAAATGGGAATTTAGGGTGTGATTTCTTAATCACCTTGCTCCTCTTCAAAAGTGGATAAAAAATATTTTGTGTTTCAGGGACTGGGTTTCTTAGTAGGTTGTCTCTTTTGCGAGCTTACACCCAATGCTCTGAAATTGTGAGAGCAATCTCAACAGCTGGTGTGTGGGCTCCACGCTCTGGTTTCATTCATTCACCCACCAACCCCATACAGTAACAGCGCACTGTCCAAGAGCCAAACACTATTTCTTCTGCAATTCCCAATATCCTGACGAACACAGGGAGCTGATGCTCTGCAAGCCTAGGAACCCTGGAGGTGTGTGTGTATTTGTTTTTCATGTTATGTACCAGGAAGTAACTCAAAACACATTGCAGGAAATGTAGCAGGTTGGTAGCAGAAAGACAGTGTCTGTTTGTAAAGACCAACGATCCCAGTGCTCATACGGCATCTGAGGACATGTTTCAATGAAGAGGAACAAGCTATTTGAAGGAAAAAAATAATCATATTCACATTTCATGAAAGGAGTTTGAAAAACACCTACTTGACAGAGCTGGTGACTCAGGCCAAGGTTTAAAATACTTCAAAATCAGGACAAGAAACAGGGGGTGTGTGTGACCCTGACAGACACTGTTAGTCAGAGAAGAAATTATCTTGCGCCGAGGCGCTGGTGCACTTCTTAGATGACCCACACTGACACATAACTGGTGTACATTCCCTTTGTTACGTTTTTTTTCCCCGGTGTAGTTTACATACTTAAAAATAAAAAATCAAGTGATAAAAATCACTCAGCCATTAAGTGAACATCAAAAATTCCATAAATTAGGCCAGCCAGGAATACGTTTGCTGTTTTATATAAGTATGTATGATGAAAATTTATATGGATAGTATTTTTGTGCCTGTCTCACATAACACACAGATGTTTTCTTGAAATACTATTTACTTGTTTTTCCTACATTTATTTCTGAGTTTATTATCTAAGCATTTTTTATTATTATTTGGAAAATGAAGCCTTCATTGTAAACAATCTTTCTGTGTAAGTTTTTTTTGACAGCTAATTAGGTCTGTGAAGTTGCATCTTTATGGGACATATTTATGAGGTACTTCCAGATGTAAGTGGGAAAGAAAAAGCAGATGAAGCAATGATTTTTTTTTTCCTTTCTTAAGAGACACCACAAAATTATCAGGATTTTTTAAGAGATGCAATACTTGCCATGTTTTGGACACCACCCAGAAACCTTTCAGTGTACAAGCTTTGAAAATATCTCGAGCCTCTTAGAAAATCATATGTTTATTTTATCCTATAGACCAAACAAATAATTTTCAGGTTTTTAAGCATGTGATAATGGGAAAGAAGAAAACCATAAAATTATAAACACATCTGAGAACTCTAGTGAGATACTGTACAAAGGCTGGTAATACCTTTTCCTGTTTCCATGTCTCACTCTTGCCTGAGCAACCAGGGGAAGCGTTCCTAATCCTCTGCAGTTTCCCGTATCATGGGTCAGTGGAGTGTTGGCTAGTAACGTGATTACGGCTCTTTTCCCAATTAAGAGAAACAAGACATGAAAGAGAAAGATTGAATGAAGACCAAAATAGCCAGTACTAATTCATTTTTCCCCCAAATGGGTGAACACTTGCTGCATAATTGCAGTTATGTTCAAGGCCATCAGCATTACTATGCTGTGAAAATGTCAGTTTCCAGGTGAATGTGGTTTATGGGCTGTTTTGCCTGATTTCTCTCTACAAGGCCATTTTCTGAGCACATGGGTTTATACAGCTTTTAATGCAATGTTCAGCCTGTGCTGCTTCACAACTGATGCAGTCAGCACTTTGGCTGATTGATAACCCCTTTTTTGTTGAATTGTGCTCTATTAAATAATACTGAAAGGTTAGTATATATCTTCAACCCTCATTGATTTTCTGTTAAATGAAAGTGAGTTAACTCCTTTTAGCCAACTTTGGTTGGAAAAATAAAAATTCTTCCACCATCAACCATAATTTCAGATCTGTCTTCAGAACACTTCACCTGAAAAAAGGTTTTAAAACTATGATTTGCATGTTAAAATTAAAAAAAGAACACCACTGAGGAGATAGTGCTGGGTGCTCGTGTCACCTCTCTGAAGTTAGTGAGACTGAGCAAGAGGTTATTTATACTCCACACAAAACTAGGGTCTTAGAAAGTGGAGCTGAGCACTTGCAAATCCAGCTGAAATAAAGAGCAGGTGAGGCTAATCGCTTTGAGATATCAGGCTTTTAACCTTTATGTGCACAGGTCCTTTTTAGCAATTGCATTAATTTCAACAATTCTGAAGAAAATGGCCACAAAACTTACAGCTGAAGCAGAGATATAAACATTACTTATTTTTGAGGCTTAATGAATCAACAAAAAAGGTCAGTTCTCAATTCCAAATGTAATTTTCTCCCCTTTTAAAGTATGTTTTATATACTTGAATAAAGATGAAGAAAATTATAATACCATTGAAGGTGCCCAGCTCTGTTTGAGCTGTCTTGGCTGCTGCTTTCACTTGAAGCAACATTGCTGGTTTTGAAGTTGCACCCTTTAAAAATTGAGAGCGCGAAGAAATTGAATTAAGTCGTGCCTCTGGGATTTGAGATAAGTTCAGAATGTTTTTTCAAATAACACATTAGTTCCACAGCTCTATTATAAAACTAAATGATGGATAACTTGTTTTGATGTTGTAACACATGGCCCCCAATCTTCAGAGATGTCTGTACATCGCTTTGTGCACGAGTCATCCTACTGAACTTAATAGGGCTATTCACATGCTTGACATTAAGCATGTACGCAAATCTTTGCAGGACTTGAACCTAATATGATTATAAGAAGCCAATTCCAGTGTGAACCTAAGAGTATGAATTTTCAAAACTGAGGTAAAAATGAAAGAGTTTGCAAAAGATTGTCAAATTAAAAAAAAAAGGTACTAAAAGTGCTAGGAAAAAAATGCAAGTAAACCCCCCTGTTAAAATCAAAATCAAGTTCTCATATAAAGAAGGAAAATGAGATAGTGAAGTTGCTCTTTGGTTACTGAAACAATTTTATTTACTGTTTAACACTCAACTTAGAAGCAGAATCACCTATAGTTTGGGGTTGGTGTTTTTTTTTTTTTAATCCTTCATGGATAGCACTGTGCTGTTGTATAGCTGTTCTTCTGAGGTTAGGTGAGATCCTCTGTAAATCAGTGAAAGTATTAGGACTGTATTTCTAAATCTGTGATAGGTTATTTTTCATGCAGGGCAAGAACAGAATATATTATAATTTGAGTTCTGAGATGTTAACAGTAGATTCTTTAAAAGGTATAGACAGAAAGGAGTACTTAAGAGGTTGACATGTAAGACTGTTCAGCATTAAGCAATGCGTGTTTTCCCATGCTTTTAAGGCTTCAACAAGCTCTGGTCCAACCCCGAGTACTTTGCAAAACAGACTTGTCATAGACTGTTCAGCTGCTCTCAGATACCACGGTTAGCATACGTTAAGAGACAAAAGATCTATAGTTGGACTGTAAATGAGGGGAAATAGCATTCATTTTTTTCCTTTGAAAGCAGTTAATTCTATAAATTCAGATGGTAATATTATGCAACGCTCTGCACGATCTGAGTGGGAGGTGGAGCACATATGCCCAAGTATGTGGTACAGTCTATAAAAAATAAGTGTGGGAACTGCTGCAGTTCCTATCTCACCACTTATCTCAGTTGCAAACATAACTTCTCCCTTGCTCATTCCTCTCCGACCCTCTCTCACGGTCCTTCCACCCCGTCACACCTCCGCACATTAGAAGGCCATCTGGACCTTAATTACCCGACTAGAAAATAAATACGGGCTCTTATTCCCACCGTTTCTTTGATGCCGCTAGTTTGGGCTAACGGTGGCAGAGACAACGCTACAGGCTCTCTGGGGGTGCAGCCGGGTCAGACGCTGGTGCCTGGCGATGGCGATGCTCCTGCGCATTTTGGGGGACCTCACGCCTCCTGCAAAAAAGCGGCTGCAGGATGAAGACGATCCCAATGAGCCTGGGGCACCAATCCAAGCTGCTGATCTCCAGTGGCCTGGGGGAAAGGCAGCAGCCCAGGAAAAGGGACGCCCACGGCTGTACCCGAGCCCCCAGGCAAACCCCAACCCGCCCGGGGCGGGGGAACTGCGGACACCCCGCTCCCCTCCACCTCACTAGGCATGGAGGTGGGGGGGGGCGGGTGGTGGTGATGTCCTACC
>JANZLQ010000055.1:5252967-5272376 GCA_026212715.1 Elanus axillaris
GGTTGGGGGGGGACGAAGCGGCACCGGGGCCGGAGCGGCAGCGGCGGGAGCAGCGGCGGCAGCGGCATGAGGAGGCGGCGCTGAGGAGGCGGCGGTAGCCGGAGCGGACGGAGCCGACATCTTGTGCCCTCCCCTCCCGCCGCCGGCTGGGTGAGCCCGTCCGCCCCAGGGGGGAGGGGAGGGGGGAGGGAGAAAGAGAGGATTTAAAAAAAAAAAAAAAAAAAAGAAAGGAAAGCAAAAAAAAAAAAATACCCCCAAAAAGGAGGCGGCGGCAACGGTGGAGACTGCCGCGGCGGCGGCGCGCTGAGGCGGCCAGGTAAAGCGCTGCGCGGGAGGCCGCGACACCCTTCCCTCAGGGGGTCTCTCCTCCCTCACACACCCCCGCGCCGGGGTCGCGGGAAGGTGACCGGGCGGGCGGGAAGGAGCCGGGGGGAGGCCTGTTTGCCGCAGCCTGCGGGCTCCCCCCGCGCCCCCGCTCGATCCCCGCGCGGCGGGAGCGACCCGTGGCCCCTCGCCGAGGAGGGGGCGGCGGCGGCGAGCGCCTGGGGAGGGGGAACGGACAGCGCCGTGTCAGCCGGGCCCCCCCCTTGTCGCCATCTTGGCCCCCCCTCTTCGCGGCGTCCGTGGGGGCCCCGCCCACCTTCTCCCACGCTATTGGCCCAGGCGGGACTGAGCGCTGCCCCCTTTAGTCCCGCAAAGCCTTACGTTGCTATTGGTGGTGGACCTGGGATGGACGGTGGTGACAGCCAATAGACTTGTGGGGCTGCCTGGGCTCTCTCTCGCTCTCCCCCGCCCTGGTCCCTTTTTCCTTAGGGACTTTTTTCGCTCCGCGGGGGCCGGCGGGCCCGCCTGGGCAGGGCCCGGTGCTGAGGACCGGCGTAGCTCATCGCACGCACCCGCTGCGCCTTCTCTTTCGGGAGTGACATTATTTTTGTCTGGGTCCCTGCTGTGTCTTGACCCAGATCGCTGACTGCTGGCTGGGGCTCCCTGCAGGGATCCCGTGACCCGAGCTGCACAGGGGAGCTCCTGAGAGGAGCTCATGGCATGTCGTGGTTCCTTCAGAGTGCTGCTGAGGCCAGGCACAACTCATGGCATGTCATGGTTCTCTCAGAGGGGACATCTCTCTGCTGAGGCCAGACGTGGCTTATAGCATGTTACGGTTCCCTCAGCTGCTGCTGAGGCCAGATCCAGCTCGTGGTGTGTTGCAGTTCTCTTGGAGCACTGCTGAGGCCAGACACAGTTTGTGGCATGCACGATCTGTTGCTGAGCCCAGACTTTACCTTAAACTTAATCTGCAGCCTGACATAATGGCTCGCACCCTCCCTTCTCCGGAGGGTTTCCCCTTCTGCAACGTGGAACATGTCCCGGTGTGTGTTGCAGCTTGCCTTGATTACAAAAATATCAGGAGGTCAGTAAAATTCTCTGTGTGTGCCAGGGCAGGTGCTGGATAAACAGCTCTCCATGACTTCTGCTGAGCACTGACACACTTCATTGTAGGCATCATCGTAGGCATGAGGAGCATAAACCCTCAGCAGACGTGTGGGGTGAATATGGGCCTGTGGAAAGTACGGACGTGACAGGAACATGGAGGGACATCAGTGAGGGCGGCAGGAGCTTTGTCCGGCATTTTTAGTTGACAAAAGAAAGGTGGAAAGAGGGCTGTGACAGTTCCAGGCTGTTTCATTCACCTGGCATCCATTGCCTTTATATTATGGACACGTTTCTTGAATAGCTCCATAGGTGTCTGTTCCCCACTGTGCAGGAAAGGGTTTTAAATCCCAGCAAACAGCAACAAGTGGCTGCCTGGAGCTATGTGGCTGCCAGCATGGGATGGCAACAAGGAGGAACATCTCCAGACCTCATGTTTGACTTGGTGCCCCGGAGAGAGGCAGTTTCTGGTAATGCCAGAAACCCAAACTTTTTAGGGCTGTATGAGCTATAGCCACTGCTGATAATCATGGTGCACCAATATGGAATGAGAGCCATGTTGTTCCCATTTGCTGCTGCCCACTGAGGTCTAAGGTGGCCTTCTTGCTCCAAATCACTGAAGATCTTGATTGTCAAGGGACCTAGCTCTTCACTGGGATCCCCAAGCCATGCTGGAACAGGCCAGGAAAGTCCCCCAGAATCACTGCCTTGAGCTCTAGCCTTGTGTCCTCTGCAGGTTAGCAAGGGAACTTGGTGCTATAAAGAAAATCCTTCATTGTTCAGCATGGGAAGGCTGGAAAGAAGGACTGCAGTAGAAGGGAGTGGTGGGAAGGAGACTGAGGTCTTCTGTGGTGTGAGAGGGTGCCTCTGACCCTTGGAAGTGGCCAGCACAGTGTTGCATGGATGTAAATCATGGCAACATTTAGCCCTTCCTTTAGGGGATACACTTGTGCTGGATTTTCCAGGCTGCATATATAATAGGGGCCTATACTGTGATGTTGTTCGATATGTGGTTCTCTAGCTTTTTACAGTGGAGCTTTTGACCCCTTTGTAGTAAATTTAAGTCTCCTGATGACCAGCCTGTTTTTTTAGTTGCCTTTTGCCGCCCCCCCAGGCATCTCTGGCCCACAGGTGTGAAAGCTGCTGCTCAGGAGAATTGAACCATTCCTGAGTAAACTCCTGGGGTAGAATTAAGTTCATCCTCAGTGGCTTTGTGCATTGTAGCTATGTTGTTTGCTCACTTGTGCTCTCTAGGAACTTCACCCCCTGCTCCTGGTGCAATATCTAGTGGAAATGGATGATGGGAGGTTTTTGGAAAGCCTTGAGCACACAGTGGTGACGATTGTTTGAACTTTCTGCTTTCACATCAGCAACCTTTGTCCATGGTGGGACAGAATCAGCATGGGCTGAAATAGCATTTAACCCCACTGAAGTCAAATCTGTTTAACATTTCAGCATGCCTGGATGCTGTTTGTGGAGGGATTCTCTTTTATCCATGGCTGGGAGGTGTTTTCAAGTGTGTCAAGAAGATCAGAACATTCCTAGATTGCTGCTTAGAAGTTTCTGTTGTTGCAGACACGGTCACAGTGTTCAGCTCAGTGTTTCTGAATTCATTTCATTGCTGCTTTCAAAATATTTTGGAGTTGGGTAGCTGTGTCTCTCCTAATATCCAGGTACATGTCTTATGCAGGGCACTTGGCTCTCACTGGCAGCAATTTCCATGCTGTTTTAGATGCTTCCGCATAGTACTAAGTAATTGTGTGCTTTACAAATGGGTTGTTTTATGGCAGTTGGTTGCTGTAGTGGAAAGCCCACTTTGGGTAATTTCTCTAAACAATATATTGATTGTTTCACTAAAGCAACAGGAACCCCGTACCCTTGTTTTTCCTGTCAACAGGTAAAATAACCCTTCTTTCAGGTGCTTGTTTTGCTGAAATTTGCTTGTCCTTCAGCACTCCCAGCAATTGGCTAACACCTCATTTTTCCTGAACACAATATTAATTATAAGTGTGATCAGCTCATGCAAATTACTTTATCCTCCAATATCTTTTTTGCTCATATTTTTTTGCCTTCAGTATCTTTTTTGCTTATACCTACCTGGATTGTAAGAGAGTTGTTTGTCAGCAGGATTTTCTAGTTTTTCAATTTGATGATCAAGTTGCCTTTATACCCTTACTTTAAAATTCTTTATTCCTACTGATTGAAGCCATTGGAGCTCAGATGGGACAAGTGCAGTTGGGTGTCTGCAGTCTGCTGATCAAGTGGATGATTAGAGTTCTAAGAAAAAAGGTCCTGAAATTTGTGGTACCTATCTTTGCAGGTGGAAATTGTCATCTCATGTTTTGCATCTGAAATTAAATTGTGCCTACAGGCTCCATCACTGTGGGTGTGCGTACTGAAACTGGCACCTGCAGCTTATTTCTGTGGATACAAAGGAGAGTTCGGAAACTTTTCCCAAAGCCTGTTTGTTTCTTGGGACACGTGTTGTATCATCACTTAATCTTGTGGTTCACCAAGCCAGTACTTTCAAGAGAAACATGTCGCTCCTGGAATTTGTTGCATCTTTCTGGAATAAGCTCAGGACTTCTTGTAGGTCCTGGTTCTGCGTGGTGCTGCTTGCTCTGACCCACATGATTGAGGGTTTGTGGAACTGTGTCCTTCACAGAGCAGAAATAATGCACTGGCTAAGTAGGAATGATGAGTTTGCAGTGTGTTTTCTTGTCTGCAGGTCCCACAGAAAGGGGCTGAAAGTGTGGATTGCTGTAAGGGTGAGGTGCTGATTCAGGCCTCTGCATAGCAACAGATAAGCTCTGGGCTGACTTATCTTCTCAGGGAGATTTTACATTTGCTTTTCTTTGTCTCCTCTCCCTCTTCCCTCAGCATGTTTCTGCCTCAGCCCATTTCTTCCCATAACTCATGTTCCCATCCCTGACACTGCCCTCCTCACTTGCATTACTCACTTGGCTTCCTCTCCGCTTTCCCTCTTTGCTGCCTCCCTCCTTCGCCCTCAGATCGCAGGGCTCCTGCCTCCCCGTCTCCATCCTCCCCCAGCTCATCTTGCCGACTCCAGGCTTCTGCTCCGCTCCGCTCTCCCTTGACGGGCACCTCCTTAATGTTAGTTGCTGACTCTCAAATGATTATCTGGGTTGCTGATTAGCAGTTTGCGAGGGCAGAGCTGGCTTGGGCTTTTCGTTAAGGCTCTGAGCAAATACCACAGCATTGCACAGTTCCTGGTGCGGTCTGGAAGCTGTCTTGCTGCTTTCCTGCTCATACCCCATGGACCAGCAGAACCCCATGCAGAACCAGCTCAGGTGCCTGAACATGGATTGTGGCTCCAGAGGGGCTGACGATGAGCCGAAACTAGTAAGTCCATCTGGATCCATGCTGCTTTTTCCCATGCTCATTCCCCTTCACTTCCTCATGGATCCCACCAAAGAGCAGAAAGGATGCACATCTAGCACCCACTATGTTTCTTGGTTCATCCTCTGGTTCTGTTTGGGCTTTTGTGACCCATTTTGCATGTTGGGAAGGACACGGTCCACTCAGTGCACACTGTCTGGAGAGGGGTGTAAGGAACAGCTACATCTGCGAGAGAAGGGAAAGCAAAGCTGGAGGATAGTATGTCATTACAGGATTTTTGCATCCACAGCGTGGGAAAGGAAGAAGTGGTGGTGGCAGCCCTGAGGTGGGAAACTTGGAGGAGCTCCCTCCGGGACTGAGGGAACACTGCTAGTTTTCTCATATGGAGCTCAGTGACAAAAAAAATTCGGAACTGCTTTCATAGGACAGGAACAGTGCTTTCCTTTCCACCTGGAAAACATCCAGCACATTTTGTGTGCTATTGGGGATGTAAAAAAAAAAAGCCACAGGCAAAAGAACAGAGAAGAACTCCTTGGCTTGTGTGAACTTGGTATTTGAACGGTGCAAGCAGATGTGATAAGTGCTATTTGAATTTTGGGGGATCTGAATGGTTTGCTGAGCTGGGTACACAGCAGAGTGTTTGGATGCTATGCTGTAAAATTAGTTTGAGCTCTTCTCATCTGGTGGTATGGGGGGTATATATATGTCTCCTGACATGCACATAGAGAAGGTTGGAGGGTGCTATGCATTGCTCTGATACACATTGTAAGAAGTGGTTGATACATCCGTTACCTGCTTGTATCTAAGAAGGTGTAAAGACTCAGCACGCCTGAAATTGCTGGAGTCTCCAGTAGAAGTGTTGCTCTGTTGCAATGCTGAGTGAGTTTCTGAATCTGTGCTGCTCCTTGCTTGTCTCCTTGGCTTACACTGTCCTCTGTCCTGTTTTGTTACAGGGTCTCTGGACTGCAGCGATGAGGAAGCCTCGGAGGAGGTCCCGGCAGAACTTGGAGGGCAGGCGTTCTCCCTCACCCTACAGCCTCAAGTGCTCACCGACTCGGGAGACACTGACATACGCTCAGGCTCAGCGGATTGTGGAGGTAGATATAGATGGGCGGCTTCATCGCATCAGCATCTACGATCCCCTAAAAATCATCACAGAGGATGAGCTGACTGCCCAGGACATCACAGAGTGCAACAGCAACAAGGAAAACAGCGAGCAGCCCCTTTTCCCTTCCAAATCTAAGAAAACACCTTCCAAAGGCAAGAAGAAGGAGTCCTGCTCCAAACATGCACCAGGGACATCTTTACACTTACCCCAGCCCAACTTCCGTGTGGTGGACTCCTTCAGCCAGCCAGATGCCCCTCCTCTCCCTGCTGCCTACTACCGGTACATTGAAAAGCCCCCTGAGGACCTCGATGTAGAGGTGGAGTATGACATGGATGAGGAGGATCTGGCATGGCTGGAAATGGTCAATGAGAAGAGAAGGGATGATGGTTATGGGACAGTTTCTGCTGACACTTTTGAGCTGCTGGTGGATCGGTTGGAAAAGGAGTCGTACCTCGAGAGCCGGAACAATGGGGCTCAGCAGTCCCTCATCGATGAGGATGCCTTCTGCTGTGTCTGCATGGATGATGAGTGTCACAACAGCAATGTCATCCTGTTCTGTGATATCTGCAATCTGGCCGTGCACCAGGAGTGTTACGGTGTGCCCTATATCCCCGAGGGGCAGTGGCTTTGCCGCTGCTGCTTACAGTCCCCTTCTCGCCCTGTGGATTGTGTCCTTTGCCCGAACAAAGGTGGAGCCTTCAAGCAGACCAGCGATGGCCGCTGGGCTCACGTGGTTTGTGCCATCTGGATCCCAGAGGTCTGCTTTGCAAACACTGTGTTCCTGGAGCCCATTGAGGGGATAAATAACATCCCCCCAGCTCGGTGGAAGCTCACATGCTATATCTGCAAGCAGAAGGGCATGGGAGCTGCTATCCAATGCCACAAGGTGAACTGTTACACTGCCTTCCACGTCACCTGTGCCCAGCGGGCTGGTCTCTTCATGAAGATCGAGCCCATGAGGGAGACCAGCATCAATGGCACAACATTCACCGTGCGCAAGACTGCCTATTGTGAAAGTCATTCCCCACCTGGGACAGTGAAAAAAGGGTATCCAGCTGCTAGTGTTGAGAGGCAGGAGGACACTGTGAAGGAGGAGGGAGAGGAGGAAGCCAATTCTGGCCCTCCCAAAGGGTCTCTGAAAAAGAATCAAGTGAAATTGAAGCAGAAGATCAAAAAGGAGCCTGGTGATGTGACCAATGGACGTTCATCTGTGCCCATGGTGACAGTCACACAAATCCCCTCTTACAGGTGAGTATTGCAGATTTAGGGAAGGAGCTGGATAGCTGGAGCTGGACAGGGTCTGTTTTGAGGACTCGGTCCCTCTCTTTGTTGACCTTGGAAACACTGAATCTTCTTCAGTCAAGACCTAGCGATAACTGTGTTCAAAGAGTGCTCTGCAGAATCATTCCTGACCAGTGTTCTTCCATGTGAGTGTTGCAGCACACTGTGGTTTCCCTGCTTTGCTGAGCAGCCATCCCAGACTGTTGTGTAATGCAGAATCTGGGGGGGGTCCCTACTGGCAAACACTTATCTAGCATCTGAATTCACATAGATGGCTGTGAAGGTGTTTTTAAAATATTTCAGGCATTACTGGTTGGCAGGCAGATAGGGGTCATCCCACCGTTATTATTTTTTTTTAATCTCCTCATTTCATAGTTTCTTAATTCCTCCTTTTATTACAGAGCATGTCAAACATGTCAATGTTGCAAGCAGCTTTGAATTTGGCTGTGTATTTTTTTTCTCCCAGCTCGCTCTCATGCAGAACTAGGTAGTACTGAATTTTCATTTGGTGCCTGAGGAAGTGTGGTGATGTGTCACCAGTATTTTAACAGATAGGCTTTGGAAAACTGCTGATACGGCACCATGTATAATCTAACGAATGGTTTGAAAAGATTAAAATAGGTGATGCATTATTCTTGGACTCCTGTCAAGTTAGTTTCCAAGACTCCAGCTTAATAACATGAGACTTAAATGGCCCCCTGGAAAGTTCTTGACACTGAAAGTTGTTTTGAAATTAAGGCTTGGAGCTGAATTGATGATTGCATAGTTTGACTGTGCTGTGGCAAGTCACTGGTGAGAACCTCCAGCTGAGCCAGTACTAACATAGGGATATGTTGTGAAAAGTAGGCGCGTATGTCTTCATGGTGGTGAGATCCCAGATGTATCAGGTGCATGTGTAGTTCAGAGTGTGCATTGACACAACACTGTGAAGCTTTGTTGGGAAACCTGATGGTATCACCAGGGTCTGCAGAGTCAACGATTGCTTTGCAGTTGGCTCCGTGACACCTCTTTGCTTCCTTCAGGCTGAACAAAATCTGCAGTGGCCTCTCCTTCCAGAGGAAGAACCAGTTCATGCAGAGGCTCCACAACTACTGGCTGCTGAAGCGGCAAGCGAGGAATGGGGTGCCCCTGATCCGGCGCCTGCACTCACACCTCCAGTCCCAGAGGAATGCGGAGCAGGTACTGGTCCCCAATTGAACCCGCATGGGAGGACGGAGAGCTTGCATTCTGGGGGGAGATGCACTTGATGTGCGGCTGGGAAGGGGAATGATGGTGAAAGGATCAGAGGTTGACTTGATTTAAGTCTCTTTTGGTCTCCTCTTGGTACACTCATGCCTGAAGAGCTGAGTTAGTGTTTCAGTGGGATATTCATCTTGCCATTAGTATCGGTGTTGATGAGCCAGCAGGTAAGAGTTTTTCCCCTGAGTCAAGAGACCCAGGATTGTGCAAGGGTATGATGGGCCCTTGGTGGACTGATCTGTTAGATGAATCCTGAAACCGAGTTCCTCATGACTCATTAAAGATCCCCTCCTCAGGAAAATGGGTGTTAGCTCCAGAGTCCTGGCCAAATTACAGTTTGGGTCATTCTTCCTGCAGCTTCAATTTCCGACCCTCCCATGCACATTCATATGGAAGTTTAGACACAGTCATCAGCACTGGGCTCCTTTGCTTCCTCCTCTGAGCTGGCATCCAGAGTAGCTCAATCTTGATGCTATTAAACAGCAGTGCCTTTGGCACGAGAAGTAGTTGGTGAAGTAATGAAGGCAGTCAGACTCTACCCTCTAATGTAGCCTGTCAGTAGGCATTGTGCATGTTGTGCACATATATTTTTCCTGTAGTTGGAGGAATTTATAGGCTTTTGGTTTGCATGAAGACTGCTCTGGATGATTAATAAAAAAAATATTTCGCACTCATCAGTCTGGAGCTTGGGGAAGTGCAGCATTTCCTTGGTGTATTAAATTGGCAATTTACTGTAAGTTCTTAAGAACAAATGTCCTATAAATATAAACCATCAAGATCTTGTGAAGCAATTGTCCTCTCTTGGCAATCATGCAAAAGTGTATGCACTTCAGCTATATCCTCAAAACCATTTAAAAAGCTACAGATTTAGGAGTGGAAGGATGATTGCATTGCGAAGCCACTGAACTGTGTCTTGGAAGGTGTGAGCTCATCTCCCAGCGCTGGCTGTTCCTTTGTGTTTTGGCGAATCTCTTTCCATGGCTCTATTTCTTATTGGTTACAAAGAGGATAATAATAGCTCCTTTCTCCCATGCTTTTGCTCGCCTTGCCTTTGTACTGTAAATGCTTTAGGCTGCCTCTTCGATGCACAGCAGCCAACAGAAAAATTTCCAGCCTCTGTAATGAACTTGGATATAAAAGTAAGGAGGGTGTAAATGAGCATGCACTGAAGCATGTTCTCAGAGAGTAGCTACAGTATGATTTAGGCCTAACTTCACAGATAACATAAAATCCAGAAAGGCTGGTGTTGTGTTTGTTAGAGAGCTAAATGCTGTAGGAAGGAGGGGACATAGTCTGAACAAGAGACAAGTAGACAGGAGGAAGACTGAGAGCGGTTCACAGGGGATGCCTAGAAAGAGGAAGAAAGGCAGGAAGCAAGTCATGTTTTTCATCTCACATCACTGCTACGTCTTACAGAAGGAGCAGGATGAGAAGACCAGTGCAGTGAAGGAAGAGCTGAAGTACTGGCAAAAACTGCGGCATGACTTGGAGAGGGCACGGCTGCTCATCGAGCTGATCCGTAAGAGGGAAAAACTCAAACGGGAGCAGGTAGGTAGTTTTGGCCGTCAAGTTGCTACACTCAGCTTCGGTCCCATGCAAACACTGTGCTGCAGGAGGCAGAGGAGGAACACAACAGTTTTTCTTGAGCCTTTGCTCTTTTTGTAGCATATGACTGTTGGATGTGCAGAGCACATCTCTCGCTGTGTCAGTCACAGGCTCACACTGCTCAGCCTCTGCCCTCAAATGCAGGGCTGGGCTGCAAAGTGCTGGAAAAATGTATTTTTATAACTAACTGTGGATTTGATTCCTGACCTACAGCACCCCTTCTATTTCTGGGCATGGACCAAGTGTTTTGCTGAGTAGAAGTCAGATCTCCTTTAACGATTATTTCAGGAGTTTGGTAACACCTACTCCAGAGAGAGTTCTAAATCACAATTCTGCTCTTCATTTCTAAAGCTAAAAATTCCTGTGCTTTGCCCTGTACGTACATTTTTTAGAAGAAAAAGTTTTAAGATGGAGACCATTTACTGAATTTTCCAATTTCCTCTTTGATCTGTGTGTGCAGTTATCCAAAGTTGCACCAGTTAAGGTTGCTTCCCATGCTTGCCAGCTTTGCCTGTTGAGGGTCTTTGCTTGCCATACCTGGCTGGTTGCTGCAGCAACAATTGTGGTGTCTGGCATGAGTATCTTCAAGGACAACTTCATGAAAGACTCACCCTGTGCATGGTGAGCCTGTACATGTGGCCTCAGGCATTGCCTGGGTGCTCTCAGGCTGTCTGCAGGGAGCCAGGCAGAGGGAAAGCAGCATACTCTGTGATCACAGCTTGTCTGTGAACTAATTTTTTGTGGCCAGAAACTGCCCACAGCTTTTCTGGAGTCTTTTTGATGCCAGCACTGGTTCATTTGCTGCATTGTCCTTGATTTAGAGCAGTGGCTCAGTGCTGCTTGCTGTGTGGACATATTTTAGGTAGGAGGATCAAAAAAAAATCACTCTTGGGCTTTGTTTGCTTTTGGTATCTTGATATATCGCTATCATAGTTGGCTAAATCCATAAAAACTTGTTGAAACTATGGTGTGCTTTATAAAAGGGTAGGATATCACAGAAAAGTGTATCTAGTTTGAACTCTATCCCAGCCCAGCTTTTAGGTGAGTGGAGAAGGATGCTCCAGAGTCCTGAGTGTCTGTGTGGCTTCTTTCCTGTTTTGGGGGAAGAGCATGATCTTTACGTCCGTCTTCATTCATTCTCTTAGTGATACTGTCTTGTTGCTTAGCACATCAAGTACAGTTTGCTTTGTGTAAACAGACTTGCTTTCCTTTGCTACTGAAGTGGTTGATTTAATGACATAATGAGGGATTATAAGATCAAAGAAATTAAAAAGTTAAAGGAGAAATAAATACTTCTATCCTGTTCCAGTCTCCTTTGAATAGTTTCAGTGTAAGAGATCAAACCAGTGCTACAACTTGTTTGCTTGAAATCAGGCAGTACTAGAGACTTCATAAAAGATGTCAGAAACTGTATTAGGAATTTGCAGACATCTAACCACTGCTGTTGTTTGGCTTCTGCCTTGAAGTGCGAGAGCTTATATCTTAAACTTTGTTTATACTGTCTAGTCTAATTATGGATGATGTTGTTCATGTGAACGCCTACATACTTTTAACTTTTGTATAGTGTTGCTAATTGGCATAATAATATCTTGAGGCAGGGAGTTCTACAGGATAATTTACCAGGCATGAAAAGCTTCTTCCTGTTTTCATTTTTAGTTGTATTATCTTTTAATTTTCTGGGGTTTCCTCTTGTTTTGGCTTTATGGGATTGGATAAAGAGGAGTTCCCTATCAAAAGAATCAGACTGTGCAGTTAGACTCTGCAAAGTGCTGTCTGCTAATGTGTATCCTACACATGGAGAGGACAAGATGTTTGCCAGAAATTCTTCAGCAATGAGTCTACCAGGCTAGTGATATGATGACCTGAGGTTTCTACCGCTGAGTAGAGCTGAGGTGATGATTCAGGAGAAACCAGAGGGAGACACCACTCACATATCCTGTCCTCGATAACTGCTCATCGCTGTTTTCCCATTCCCAGGTCAAAGTTCAGCAGGCTGCTATGGAGCTACAGCTGACCCCGTTCAATGTACTTCTGCGCACAACACTGGACCTGTTGCAGGAGAAGGATGCTGCCCAAATCTTCGCAGAGCCTGTTAACCTGCACGAGGCAAGTCTTTTTCCTAGAGGTGTCTAATGGGTTGTAGATGAGGTATTGCTGGGCTCATGTGCTGTCATAACCCTGGAAGCACAAACTACCTTGTCCCAAGCTGCTGGTGGACTAAAGAATATCTAAAGAGAGCTCACAATGTGGGTATCCCTGCGGGCCAAAAAAGGGTATTGTTTTCTGGAAGCTTCAGCACGTCTCAGACAAGTAATGTTTTGCCAAGCCAGGATGTGTCTGCCTTGACTGGGCGACACAGAAATGAACTGCTGGCACTGTCCCTTGCCAGTGGAAAGGGCATGAAGAGTGCTTATGATGGATGCGCTCTAGTTGGCTAGTAAATGGTTTTTGTAATTGTACAGGTTTTATATGTTTAGGTTCCAGATTACCTGGAATTCATTTCCAACCCAATGGATTTTTCCACCATGAGGCGGAAGCTGGAGTCCCACCTGTACCGAACGTTGGATGAGTTTGAGGAAGACTTTAACCTTATAGTTACCAACTGCATGAGGTATAATGCTAAAGACACGATTTTCCACCGAGCAGCTGTCCGGCTCAGAGACCTTGGAGGAGCGATATTGCGTCATGCACGGCGGCAGGCTGAAAACATTGGCTTTGACACTGATGTGGGGATTCACCTGCCTGAGTCACCCAAAACTGAGGACTTTTACCGCTTTTCTTGGGAGGATGGTGAGTGTTTATTAAGTATTTTTTCCTGGGCAGTTCAAAACTGTGTTCTTTGTTCTGAGCATGTCACTCAGCCTGCATGGAAGTCATAGCCATCATTCAGCATACAAGAATTTTCCTATCATGTATTTGCCTAAGCATATATCTAACTCCTTTAGAGTCTCAAAAGAGCAGGATTTCAGGTGAGCCGGGCACTCTGAGCTAGGTGCAGTTCAGCTCCAGCTCTCCTCGTGCATGTTGGTCTTGGAAGAGCCTTGTAACTGCCCATGCTGTTTGATTTGTGCTATGGCTGTAGTACAAACTTCATATTTTAAAGAACAGTGCAAAGATAGATCTAGGACTTTTTTCTCTGACGAAAGCTCATACATTTAATTGTAAATTGGCAAGGTGTAGAGCAACTGGGTTAGATGGAACACTGAGTGCTGGGAGGGGGTGATGTGAGGTTAAGGTACTGGGACCCATGCAGTCCTTCTAGCTGAGACTTTCCCTTCACAACATGACCACATCCATTCCCACAGCTACCTTGAGAGCAGCTCCAAAGCGCTGGTTGAATAACCTGGCTAAACTTAGTACAAGAATACTGCTGCTATCCAGCATGCAGAGCTTGCAGTCTGCCATCTGATTCCTAAATGTTGCAACCCTCTTGGATGCAGACAGTCTGTTATGAAATTTGTGTTGGTGTACGTCTCAGCTGTCTGCCCAGCTCCTGTGGATGCCAGCCCTTCAGCAGAGCCAGAGGAATGGCAAACATGTTATGTTTTGGCCAGTTCTGTTTGTGGTGGGACTTTGTAATTTAATCTGGCAATGAAATAGGTTCCTGCCAAGGACCTGGACTGTGAGCCGTCTTGTGTGGCATGCAGAGACATGTCCTTTCACTGTTGCCCCAGGACAGTAACGGGAGCTGGAAGACAGTGCAAGTTAAATCAGCTGCTCTTTACCGAAAGGAAGGAAGTTCAAGCTCCAGGGTTAACAATTGTTAAATCCCCAAACGAAAGCAATTGGTTCATGAATAACATCAAAGTAAATGAGGCATGGTAGTGGTACCAAATGCTTCTTCAAGAAGCCTTACTCCTTCCCTTCACTGTTACAATCTCTTTTGATGCAGTGGATAACATCCTCCTCCCAGAGAACCGGGCTCACCTCTCCTTGGAGGCCCAGCTGAAGGAGCTGCTGGAGAAGCTAGACATGGTGAGCACCATGCGGTCCAGCGGCGCCCGGACACGACGCATCCGGCTCCTGAGACGGGAGATCAACTCCATTCGGCAGAAGCTGGCCCAGCAGCAGAACAAGACCATATCCAATGGGGAGCCTGTGCCACGGGAAGAGGGGACAGATAAAACATCAAGGGAAGGCAATGAGGAAGGGGAGAAAGGTGAGAGGTTGCAGCAGGATTTTAGCTCCAGCTTTCTAGTGCATGTCAACAGTCAAGACCTGCTGTTTCTCCTGTCTGTGGCCCTAATGAAAGATAGGAGTGGCTGTTGGTAGTTCTGGGAATAACTCTTTCTAAAATGTTCAAGCAGACTCTTTATTCCTTTAGCAGATGATGCCAAGCCCCCGCACCCTCCAACCCTGGAGCCCACAGGACCCGCACCCTCCCTTTCGGAGCTGGAGTCTCTGCAGGACCCTCCAATGCTCAAGCCCATCAGTGAAAGCAAGTCCTTGAATCAGCTGCAGAAGAGGGTGATGTTGGACAGGGAACTCTTCGACAAGAAGGCACTGCAGCGGGAGAGCCAAGCCTTCCAGCGCCTGCTCAGCGACAACGGCCTGAATGGACTGGCCTTGCCACCTGCAGACACCCCTGCCAGCCCCCCCTTCAGTGGTGTGGGCCGACGGACATCTGTCCTTTTTAAAAAAGCTAAGAATGGGGTGAAGCTGCAGAGAGGCCTGGACTGCTCCGTGGAGAACGGGGAGGACCACAGGCAGAGTGGGCAGCTTTCACCCTCCCGCCCTGACGGGGAGCGACAAGCTCGGAAGCGGCCACAGAGCAGGACATGCAGTGAGAGTGATGGAGAGAAGTCGCCCAGGCAGGCAGGGCAGAGAGGTAATCCTTGGGATTTCTTTTCCTTCTGTACCCATGGAAACTGTGAGATGTGGCTGAGGGAGTGGGAATCCTGGGGTCAAGTAAAGACATCTGCATCCAAACTACTCAACTGAAACTCAGTTTATGCTTGAGGGAAGCATAGTCTCCATAACCAGACATGCCTGACGAAAGCTTCAACTCTTCCACAGATTTCTAAAATAAGGCCAACAAGACATGTCTGTCATGAGTTGCACCTCTCTTCTCCACTAACTCTACATGGAGTTTCTAGTAACTTAGTTGAGCTCTAGACACCTCCATTTTAAATATTTAAAGGTACCAGGATGAAGCCCAGCGAGGCTGCAAATAATTCTTCCCTTTACCAGTCAGCAGGGCTACTGTAAGAGAGAGTTTGCCATTTTTTGTAGGGCAAGCCAACATGCTTGCAAAGCTGTTGAATGGCCTGACTGGAGACTCGGACTCTCCAGTAAGGGCTGAGAAGTGTTGGCATTCCTGCCCTCGTGGAATTGTTTGCCTTGGCTTGACTGCTCTTAGGAGTGAGAGTTTTCTGCTGCAGAAATGGTGCATTAGCTTGGAAGCGTGCAGTGGACCAGCAGCACAGCACCCATGTAAGATGACATGTTAAACATTCCTTTTAAATCTTCTGTATTCTCAGTTCTGGGGTTTAAATAAAATTAGTGGGAATACTGAGCAGATTCCTTTTCAAATTAGATCTGCATATGATAATAAGCAGCTGAGATGAAATTTGGAAAAACACAAGGTGAAAAGGAACATCTGAGTGACAGCAGTGTGATTTCTTTTTAATTCTGTGTTAACAACCATTGTGGGATAGTTCCCATCTATAAGGCTTGACTTAGCCTATACTTCAAATATTGTCTTAAAGTTATTTGGCTGTCAGAAGATCACTAGTGAATCAAGAATGGGAGGAAAGCAATTGAGTGTGGGGATTGACTTACCGGGACAGGTTAAAGGAAACACAAATGGCTTCTCCAAAGAGTTGAGGGACTCACCATCATCATCTGCCAGTAATTAAAGCAGAGGGGAGTTGCCCACAATGGATACAGGTCAGAATGAGAGGTTGAAATTAAAAATGGAAAAATACAGTCAGGGTGCTGGAAAATCACTGATAACTAGGCAGTGACATTTTTCTTCTGCTGAAGCAGCACTGGTGTTTTTTTCCTATGAGTAGCAGCACTGCTTTTGTGATTCAGCTCCTTCCACTGTTTCAAACACAATCAATTTCTCCTAAGTGGAGGGAGTGTCTGGTGTGCCAAATCTGTGTTGCCACAGGAGCAGGTCAGTGTGATCAGGATTGTCAGAACAAGAGGTTTCCCAGAAATGTGCTCCTTGTGGCCATTCTGTGTTTACAGCTGGAAAAACAATAGGGGCCTTGGCATGAATTTGCCCTTTGTATGGTTGATGGGCTTTTGATGAGCCCATGGGAAACCTGGGGTTGGTGGGTCCTTGCATGGGGAAGGCAGTGGTCATCTGCCTCCTTGAGCCTGCTCTGGGCTCAGGGATGCTCTCAGGGGTCATTCCCTGTCCAGTCCTCCCTGCACAGTCCAGTCCTATGTCTAAGCACAGAGGTGGTCCCAGCTCTCTCTGTAGGTATCCCTGTGGTGCACAGAGCAGGAAACCTGGCAGTGAAAGGAAGATTTCCAGCCATTAGCGTCTGGGGCAAAGAAGTGAAATATTCCCTTACAGCTACAGTGACATTTGTACTGGCCAGAGAGGAAGGTGGTGGAGAGCCTTCTTCTACCCAGGGGGAATTTGCTTCCTCAGTGTCTGCTCTGTGCACTGGAAAATCTCATTTCGACAAATTGAAGCAATGAATTTTTCCTAGAGCGGTTTTCTTTCAGCGAGGAACCTGTAACCGATTAAGCTATGGTTTTATATGCCTGCTTCCGTGGGCAGGGACCAGCCAGGCCTGGGGTGAGGCAGAGAGGTCTGTGGCAGTCAGTGTGAAGCCTCCATGTCTTTTCCAAATACACTTGAAGCCAGATGAGCAAGTGGTTCATTTCCTGGCCTCTGGGCTTCCCTGATGAGCTGCGTGCTGCATGGACCTCTCCTATGCCATCCCTGGGCACTGCTCTAGTACTTGCTTCTTCAGAGACAGTCTGATTTTTCATGTGTTCACCTTTTGGTTGCTGCTGAGTCTGGGAAACTCAGTGCAGAATTTCCCTCTCTGGTTGAAGTACTTGGCATCTTTGTGGCTGGCAGTCATGGGACAGTGACTTTACCTGAGCCTTGGTAGCATCTCTGTGTGTTGCTGCTACTTCTTTGGGCTGATTTTTATTTGTCTCCTTGGCAGGAGTGACTAACGGCTTTGCAAAACACACAGAAAGTGGCTCTGACTCTGAGTGCAGCTCTGGCCTGGGTGGTGGACTGGTGTTTGAAGCCTGCAGGTAAGTGGCCCGTGCGAAACTGTTCCCCAGAACACCTTCTGTGTCTGGATTAATCTGCCTGGTTTTATTGTTCAACTTCTTTGTTTCAAACCCAGCCCAAATTGTTACTTATTTTCTGTATTGACCCTAAAGACAAAAAGCTTCTCGGGTTTCATCCTGTACTGTTAAGCTATAAGTCCCAAACACATTGTGTGATTTTTCAAGCAAATGGGTATCTGTTACACTTCTGTTTTTCAGTGCATACACATCCTCTCTGCTGATGCTTACCTTCTTGCAGTTCTTAAGAACCAAAGCTAGGAAAACCTTGAACTCAAATGTCCAGTTCAGCACTGCAGGTGAAGCTTAACTTCTATCACCTACTGAATTGCTGCTTTCTTCCTCTCAGAGGTTTAAAAGTAGAACTGGGTACCCCAAACAGGACTGAATGGTCTTAAAGCAAACATCTGTCATCCTTTGGTCAGCTGCAATAGGCATATGTGGGTACCATACCCATTTTCTGGTCTTATCTACCTGTCCAATCCTCCTAACACCGACTCAAGTCATTTCTCAGTCCTTTTACTGCACAGTAAAACCTATATTATGCCTATATTATGCCATTATATCATATTATATTATGTCTGTGTGTGTTGTGAGTGGCAGGCTGAGAACATTTAACCTTGATGGTGAGATTGTCCAGGACGGGAGAAGCAAGACTTTCTTAGTTGATAGTAATATTTTCAGTGCCTTGAACATATCATTGCCCTCTGTTTGTCTTTGATGACCCTGAGGGTGATGACCCATCACTAGAGAAATATGTTCAGACATTTTATGCTTCCTCCCAATGCATGTGCTCAGTAAGTTCTGTAAGATTTCAAGCTTGCAATGTCAGTTGGGCACTTAAAATCATAAAGCTCCCCATGCACACCCATTCTCAGGACTGAAGCTACAGTTGAAAACTATTAGCTGCGTAACAAATTATTCTGCAGCAGGGTTGAATCCCAGGAGCATTTTTCAAATGAAAACTTCACTCTGCTATGCAGAGTGATCCTAAATATTAGCTGTCAAAAGAGGTGTATAATTTTGCAGTTGTAGCTAAGGTTTGATTAGTATTTCCATTATAAATCTGTTTGCAAAGGCTTTCGTGCTCATGACAAAGGGCAAGGCCCTGGGTTTGGAGGAGCAATTTTGGTGCGAGGGTTTTTCCCTGCAGCAGAGTGATCCCACCTTAACAGTCAGGTTCTGGGCAGCCCAAGGGAAGCACATGGTGCCCTGGTGAATTATCTCTCTTAGCACATGCTGAGCCCCTTGGAGGTGTAGGACATCCAGCTTTTCTTTGAGATGGGACACCCACTCACTTCTTCATCTCTCCCCTCTTCTCCGGGCTGTGTGCCTGGATCTTCAGCTCAGTCATTGTCACTTCTGTAAGCTGGATGCTACCATGACCCCTGTGCAGATCTCACAAGAAGGTTTTGCAATAAACTTACCATAAAGTGAGGAGCTGCATCAAAGGAGACAAAAAAGAGAGACCTGGACTTGCGCATACTTGCAGTGTCTTTTGAATGAGGGCCCTTGAGTCACATAGAAATCCTTCATGGGGTGAGGATACTCTCAGAACAGGACTGGGAGTCAGAAACTCATCTTTAAACCATGTCGTGGCCTCCCCATCTATAAGTGAGGGAGACAAATCTGAATTCACAGGGGAGCGTGGGGACTTGTTAGTTGATGTTTGTATAGTACTTTGAAGATGAAAAGTGTGGTGTAAGTGCTTATTACAATAATTGCAAGCAATTCACATAGCAAAAATTACATTACAGCTATGTGACACCCACAAAACAAGGAATTAAAAACAAGCTGACGTCTCATGGATAACTTGTACAATTATTCTATTTAGGAACAGCTCCGTTTACTGCTATTTCTGCACTCTTTCTTTTTGAGCATCGAATTCACTCAGAATGTGGTGGTTATTAGAAAACTGTAAATAAAAAAGAAAGAAAGAATTACAGTAAGTGAAAAAATATGATTGCTTGAGGTGGAGATAGTCCGTTTTCTGAAATGTTTGTAGTAATGAAGTAAAAGGATGTTCAGGACAGACTGTGGTGGGTTTGACCATGGCTGAACGCCAGGTGCCCACCAAAGCCGTTCTATCACTCCCCCCTCCTTTGCTGGACAGGGGAGAGAA
>JANZLQ010000055.1:5272476-5289472 GCA_026212715.1 Elanus axillaris
CGTGGGCTCCTCTCTCCACAGATCCACAGGTCCTGCCAGGAGCCTGCTCCAGCATGGGCTTCCCACGGGGTCACAGCTTCCTTTGGGCACCCACCTGCTCCGGCATGGGGTCCTCCCTGGGCTGCAGGTGGAGATCTGCTCCACCGTGGACCTCCATGGACTGCAGGGGGACAACCTACCTCACCGTGGTCTTCCCCACGGGCTGCAGGGGAATCTCTGCTCCGGCGCCTGGAGCATCTCCTCTCCCTCTCCTTCTTCACTGACCTTGGTGTCTGCGGAGTTCTTTCTTACATGTTCTCACGCCCCGGCTGCCGTTTCTCCCCGCCCTGTTCCCCAACTTTTTTTCCCTTCTTAAAATGTTATCCCAGAGGCGTTGCCACTATCGCTGACTGGCTCAGCCTTGGCTGGCGGCAGGTCCATCTTAGAGCTGGCTGGTATTGGCTCTGTCGGACAAAGGGGAATCTTCCAGCAGCTTCTCACAGAAGCCACCCCTGTAACCCTCCCAGCTACCAAAACCTTGCCACAGAAACCCAATATGGGCTGATAGAGTCCAATTGCATATATGCTTTCCAACATGAAGTCTTTGCTGGGTTTCTTCCTCATGTTCATAGCTTGGTTTCTACTAGGCCTCTTTCATTGCTCATGGCAAAGCTGGGGTGATGTCCAGCGTACTTGCACCAGAAGAGATACATTGATGAAATTTTGCTCGAGTATTCAGTGTTCTTTTCATGTCAAGGGTGCACCAGTACGGTAATTTTGCAGTATTTTAAACAGAGCTGAGGAATCAGTTTACTTGGCTTTGTTTTCAAGGGCAGTCTGTTTTCTCCTAAAACCTACTTTTCCATATCTTTCTAACAGTGGTTTGATGCCTCCCAAGCGAAGTCGAGGGAAGCCAGCTCTTTCTCGGGTGCCCTTCTTGGAAGGTGTGAATGGAGACTCTGATTACAGCAGCTCAGGTGAGAACGGCTGCACAGCACACCCTGCTCCTGTCCCGCCACACCATAGGGCTGACATCCATCCAAAACAGAGGGAGCAGGTCTCAATGCATGCTGGGGAACCAGCCCTGCACGAACTATCCATGTTGTATGATCAGGCTGCTGACCTGCCCGTGCGTTATTACCTGCTTTGTTACAAATTTATGTTACTGCATAAAACTGCTTTCTCTTTTGCTGATTGCCTGTGCCCTGTGTTCCCCTTGGATGGGTGCTTTCTGTAGGTCTTCTGTGTGTAATGTGCCTGGCACTGCTTTTTCCTGTTTTGGGACTAGTTCTCTTTAGTGACATTGCAATACAAACAGTAAATCATAATTTTAAGAGGGATTTCTCTGGAGATTACTTCATAGCTGTTCCCTCTTGTATTGCTATCATTGCTTTCAAGGTCTTTGTAGCAAAGACTGTGCTATATATCAGTAAAATTAAGTCACACTCCTCTAATACTACCCAAGGCACTATACCAATCTTCCAGTGCTCAGATGACCAGATTCTTGTCTTTCTTACGGTGTGTTAATAATAGATTTATTGAAGGTTTATGCTGAAATCAGAATTCAGCTTTGACTCCCTGATATGCCTATGCCCTTCTGTACAGCTCCTGTGCACTGGCTCCTGTCTCCCTGGGAACCATTATTATCCTGGACCCTGTGCACTCAGCAGTCTGCTTTGGAGATAAGCTTACAGAGCGGGGCTGGTACTGGGAGAATTAGAATCAGTGGGACAATTCTGTGGTTTAGAACATCAGTTCATTAATGGAAGAATACATCTGGAATGCAGTAGTGGAGAAGCACATCAGATCTGTCTTGGCAGGGTGCTCATTTGGGTTGTACTCAGCATTTTCTAGATTCATTTTGACTTCTGGTAAAGCCAGTGTTTGACCATTCCCCACCCACCTTGCTGCCCAAGCAAGCACTACTTGCTGTAAAATTCACATTAATGAAGATTACTGCTTTTCCAGGATCAGGAGCTGGCAGGTTAGTTATTAATGTCTTGAATGGATCTTTTGCAATTCTTCTAACTTAAGTTTGAAAAATTTGATGGCTAACAGACTCCTGTCAACTAGAACCAGGCATTTCCTGCAGAGATCAAATAGCCCCAAAGTATATGGCATCAGAATCATCTAGATATTTGTATTTAGGAGGAATAAAAAGGAGCTCTCTGAACAGTGGTCCAAATTAATCTCAGATACAACTTCATCAGTTCCACTGAGGATGGGTTTGGCCTGGTGGAACCTAATGGACAAAATTCATCTCTTGTATACCCATTTGATTTTAGTGATATAGCAGCTATTCACTCCAGAACTCAATTTGATTAGTAATTCCATACTGAAGAGTTCATCTGAAGCTACGTGCATGCACAGACTTAGACCCATGATTTAGGAGACTGTGGCATTATCTTACTGTGGAACATGACTGTACTCACAGAGCATAAAAAAGGCTATACATTCACTGTGGCCAGGCTGGATCTCACTGCGTGTTAAATTTTATCATAAACTTACTACAGATGAGATGTATGTCTTATCACCTCTGGTTTGGATACCCAATGCATATAGGTACAAACAATAAGTGGCTTTCGATTTTACTCTAGATCTTGATTGAGAGAAATAGTTTAGAATTATGTGTATGTGCACACAGTAATGATTGGATGTATGCTTTTGTGTGACGAATAGCTGGACAATAGGTTTGTTGTGGGGAAAAAAAAAAAGTTGAAATTCCAGATTTCTACTTGCTGCAGAAGCAAATCGGTTAAAAAATTAAAACATAAATATTGTCAGTATGTTTTAAGTACAACAGTAGTTCATCTGTTTTAGCTGATTGCTACTGAGACAATGCAGACCATCATGCCTGGGTTAGATGGCGGTGTGGTTTCTTGTGTTATCATAACCCCTTTGCTAGTAATTGCCCTCCTAAGCCATGTCTTTTTCTGTCCCTTAGGCAGGACTCTCCTTATGTCCTTTGAGAGTCAGGCTGAGCTGGAGCCCTTGGAGCTTGTGTGGGCCAAATGCCGTGGCTATCCCTCCTACCCTGCCTTGGTAAGTACCCCACTGCTCTCTCACAGCCTGTACCTGCAGCGCAGGTAGTCCAGAAGACAGTGCTAGTGTGCAGTGTAACCAGACAGTAAAGGAAAACTTCCCGAAATCATGCATTATGTGCTTTTTTTCTTTTCTTTCCCCTTTGCACAGTTAATTTTCCCTGTGCTCATTGTTTCAGAGCATTGCAGAGGATTCATAAAACATTGGTCTCTCGGTGCCAGGGATAGGAGGAGATCTTTCCTCTCCTCTCCTGTTCACTCTGCAGGTATGGGGAAAGTAATCAGTACTGTTGGCATGAGAAGACCTAAATTTTGTAAAGGCAGGCACTAGTTCCACTGGTGTCTAACTAACTGCCCGCACATTTTCTTATATAGCAAGTACATCTCCATATGTAGGTGCCCAACTGGCCTTGTGATGTATATATCCTCTTGCAATAACCATATGTTTGATTTAAATATGAGAATATGTGCATGTGTTTGCATCTAGTCCTTTGAATGATATTTCCTTAATATTTATCCGTCTTTGGATATTTGACTATTAAAGTGAAATCCATAAACCTGGCTTCAGTGAGCACCGTTCTTGGTTCCAAAGCAAGACATGACATGCAGCTGTTGCTAGGAAGTGCCAGTACCACTGCAGGCTTTTAAGTGCTTGTTAAGTTATCAACAGAGATTGCTGAAGTAAGTATATAAGTAAGAACATAAGATAAGCTGACTATGGTTTGTTGTTTCTGCTACTTTTAAATATATCCCTTGAGATATGATTCTTCCTGCCGTCTTGGCTCCATGCAATTTCTGCATGGCTGCAGCCATCCCCTTAAGTACCTTTATGGTTGGGATCACTGAGACACACAGCGCTTGTGACTGCTGAGAAATTGTAGCAAGTGTAGTCATCATGGCACTTATACAGGTCTCTACATCCAAGCAGCAGAGCTGTGAAACTGGGCATAAGCTGACACAGCATGTATGTCTGGCCATGGCTGAGCACAATTCTGATGCCATCAAAAAGGGCAGATTCTGCTAAAAGAGTGACCCTCATCCATGCTCGTACTCTTAAGTGGGAGCCCAGAGGAGGGAACAGCTATGGATCTGCTAGCTGTGTTGGCCAGCCAAAGTACTTCTAGATCTTTATGTAGCTACAGCCGAAGTTGAACTATGCTTTAACATGGCTTTAAACACTGAGATTGCCCCCCAAAAAGGCATTTTTTTATAGCAATCTGTTGCTGTGGTAAAGTGTCTTAATAAATCCCTATAGCTGGCCAATGTCAAAGGCAAGCTGCTTTTTCAAGCCCTTAGGAGCCAAGATCAGGACGCAAAGAAGAGAAGAGACTGAGTATTGCATCCACGCTTCGCTGTTTCGTTCTCCTCCTGTGGTCACATAGCACAAATGTTGGATGTTGACATTTCTGCTTTATATGGGAGAATCAATGCATCTGTTGTTACTTCTCTCCGAAATGACTATAGTTTGCTTTCCCCTAGCCTAATAAAGCTGGCACTATTTGTCGACTCTCTCAAAATATTGGGCCCGATTCTGATCTAATAGCAGTATAAATCTGAGCAATGCCACTGAAGTCAACTGAGTTGCACCAGAATGGAGCTGTTGTAAAATAGCATTATGCCTGCTGAGTACAGCAATGGTGTTACTTTTATTGTATGAGTTTGGAGTGAGGGAGGGAAATCTTTTGCTGAACACAACAATACTGAGTTTGTACTAAATTACCAGTTAGTGTAAATGCATCTATATCCACGCAGAACCATGCACTTAGATCCTTTCCCTTTTTTAAGATCAGGTGCTTGGCTTTTGGACTGGCTGGTGTCCCTTGCACAGAGGAAGCCGTGAGGACAGGAGAATTCTTTAAAAAGAGCTGCTGAGACAGAACAAGCAATTTTGTTTACCTATCCTAAGTGGATTTTAATTGCCTAGCTTGGATAGACTGAAAGAACAGGAAAAAAAAAAAGCATTCTCTGTAGTACTTGAAAGGTTTTGTGTTTAAATATCCTTTCCCTGTGTCACTAGATAATCGATCCCAAGATGCCACGCGAGGGTTTGCTCCACAATGGAGTCCCCATCCCTGTCCCACCCATGGATGTGTTGAAGTTGGGGGAGCAGAGGCAGACAGAGGCAGGAGAAAAGCTCTTCCTTGTTCTTTTCTTTGACAACAGGAGAACCTGGTGAGTGTGTGCAGACAGGCAGGGGCCTGTGGTGAGTGCTGTGGCAGAGAGGGAAGATTCAGTGTAATCTTTGGTATATGGGAGCATACAGGGATTATGATTATGATGATGTTATATGCAAGTTGGAGAATTTAAGCATGCAGCAGTCAAGAAGAGTCTAAATAAGGAAGCCAGCCTGCTTTTCCTGCCCAAGAGTACAACATCTGACTGCTCCCCTTCCACGGTGAACAGCCCAACATCCTTCACACAGGGGTCACATCACCACAAAAATACTGAGGTACATGAGGAGCCAATTTAGTACTCAAAATCTGCAGCAAATTAGAGAGAACATTTGACTCTAAAACACCAGCAGACTGAGCAGCCAGTTCCACTGCTGCACAAAAAGATTTTCCAGAAATCTCCAGGGTAACATTTTCAAAATGCTGGGTTTATTCCATATTTAGACTTGCCTGATTTTTCATAGGTGCCGAGCACCTGCAGTTTTCAAATCAAGATACTTGTTTAAGATGGAAAATGTAGGTATAAGCACCCGATTCAAGGCAAGTGAAGTACCTCAAGGCCTTTTACTGTTGTCTCAGACAGACTGAACCTGCTGATTTTAGTATCAGTGGCTGACCATGCTTACACAGTAACAATAACCCAGCCAGATATAATAAGACACAAACCACTAAAGTGCGTTAAAAATAAGCAATAAGGCTTTGAAATCCATGTATAAAACAATGGGAAACTTGTAGAATTGGAGAATTATGCTGGAAGAGGTGAGTCCCCACAAGGGCAGGCAGCTGCATGCCGAACCTGCTGGATTATTTAACCAGAAAATGCCACATGGGAACATGAACCAAACAAATAAATTGTCACACAGGAGGCAATACCTGTGTGCAGCTGGGATCACAGATCCAGACAGTTTATACTGTGGACAAAGCGGATGCTGGGCCATTGAGGTGCACATGGGAATGGAGGAGAGAACAGGCTTGCCTCTTCTGATGCTTCCTCTATAAAATAAGATGCCAAAAGTTTAGAAAGGAGCCTTGTGGTACTTTGAGAGCCCTTTTCTTCCTTAAGTCTCCTGGGGAAGGTCTTTGCTGGCATCCCTGGAAGAGCAGGGAACCACAAGATCAGGGAAGGGTGAGGGGCTGGAGGAAGGAGGTGAACGTTGCATGGAGCCTGTGTCACAGCTGGAGTGAAGGTGCATCACGTGGAGAGAGCAGAGCCAAATACACAGTGGGGTAAAGCAGCAAAGAGGAGTGTTTCCCCCTACATTTTGGGGCTGCTGCAGTGTTTTATGCAGTCTAAACAGATGGAGGCAAGGTGCAACACAGCCAAAGGAAAAGCATATGCTGTCTTCTCATGAAGCTGAGAAGGGAATCTCGTTTGCATCACTTGATGAGTATGTTTGTGTCCTCTGGGGAAAAGAGGTGCCAAGGGACATAATCCTGAGGCTTTTTATTAGTACACTGCATTGTTTCACTGTCCTCGATTACCAAAACCACTTGATACAGGGCATGTTCTTCAAAGAAGTACTTATGATTTTTAGTGGAAAATCAATGGCAGTGTCATGCTTCTTGTTGCTGTAGCCATCAGTTTTGAAAAATCTAAATCCAAACTTGTAATTGAAACTAGCTTCCCAATAAAAATCAGCATTTCCTTGGCTTTGCCCTGCTCTTGTTGAAGACAAGCTCTGGTGATGTTTACACTCTTAAGAGGCCACTTAGAGCCTTGTTTGCAGTTTGTGGGAAGCTAAGGCGCCTCAGGAAAGTCCTAAAAACCCCTCTTAGTGCCAGATTCAAATTCTGCTGACTTCAGTGATGCTGCAGACGGGTTGCAAAGACTGAAATTGCGTCCCTTGTCTTTGTTGTGAAGATAAACTGAGCTGCCCTGGGTTGCCCATGTTGGCTGGCTGGGAGATGCATTAAACTGTGCTAGCAGTGGCTGAAGTTGAACTGAGGGCTGGCCTTTGTTAGGAA
This sequence comes from Elanus axillaris, assembly GCA_026212715.1. Classification (NCBI taxonomy): domain Eukaryota; kingdom Metazoa; phylum Chordata; class Aves; order Accipitriformes; family Accipitridae; genus Elanus; species Elanus axillaris. Next base: position 5,279,633 of record JANZLQ010000055.1, read on the forward strand.
AGACAGATGGCATGTTTCTGGGTGTGCTAGTTAACCTGGGCTAACGACTGCACCATAAAAACTTGGTATAGACAAAGCACTTGCAATTTAAGTCATCAGTTAGTTGGGGTCAGCCTGCGCTTGGGATGTGTCTACTGGAAGCTGCTTGTTTCTGGATGATACTCACATAGTTTTACCCACCCAAAACCTGATGCTTACAATCTCTTGGAACAAGGCAGAGCTTTCTTGGGCATAAAAACTGAGTTTCCACCATGGAATACCCTGTATTTGCTGCTCTGTGGAACACAGGAATTCCAAGTTTCTCCTGGAGCTCCAAGGATCATTGAAAGCCTTGAGTAAGCACTCCAAGGAGAGATAAAACTATGCTCATGCAGGAAGGCATTTTGCTTACAGGTGGTTCTTCCATGTCAAATGCAGGCACTTAAACATTTGTAGCATCATTGTGGGGTGTTAGCTATAAGCAAAGAGATCACATGAGCATGGCTGCTCCTGAGGAGATGACAACTAGTGACTAATTGCTGCTGAGATACGTGAGGTATGCTTGAGGAGCTGGAGTCTTGGAAGCTCTTAGGACAAACTCCTTGGCCTGTAGCAGCCATGCAGTGGGTACAAGAGCCAGGCACATCGAAGCAGTCAGCATCCTGCAGAGAGCTCAGGTGTACCATTGCAAGGACAAGAGGCCTCCAGGTGTTTGCTCTTCTTTCCCCGTTTCCCCTCTTGATGCCCTCGGTGATGGGGCTTTCTATTGCAGGCAGTGGCTTCCACGTGACAAAGTCTATCCCCTTGGCGTGGACGACACAGTGGACAAGCTAAAGATGATGGAAGGACGAAAAACCAGCATCCGCAAATCTGTGCAGGTGGCATACGACCGAGCCATGATTCACATGAGCCGTGTGCGGGGAGATCATCCCTTTGTTACGTCCAATTATCTGTAAGGGGTCAGGGTGGCTGGTCCTCCTTTTCCTCCAGACCCCGCACTCGCTGCGTCAGCAGAGCGGACTGTGTTGTGCACTGACCGGCCAGGGGATGCCATTCCCAGCAGCTGTCAGCACTCCTTGAAGTACCCTGAAATGTGCCAAAAAGCCTGTCCAGCTTCTTTCTGAATGTGTCTTGCTGAAGAGCTGGCAGGAGATGAAATGTATAGTCTACAGGGCCAGGAATAAGGTAGTTAGGAAAAGCTGCCAGGTGACGGGAGCCAAGGTGAGCTGATGCAGTGACCAGAGCACAGCTCTCGGATGTTCGGACCTCATGCGCCCTCCCTTGCCCCTGCCTCCCCTGTGCTGCTGAGGTTTTTAAGTCATCAGCTAGCCCAAGTAATTTCCCAGGAACCCGTCACCACTGTAACTGAACCAGGATCCTTTACAGAAATCCCAACTGGACTTTCTTGTGCCAAATCTACCCTAACCATCATTGGCCTTTTCATTTTTTTAAATGACATTGATTGTCCCATCACATAAAAAAAAAAATCGTAGCTGGGAGTTCACATTACGATTTTCCTGCCTACGTACATAGTGTTTTCATGTTAGATTTCTGTCACTGCATTTAGAAAAGCTTGAGATTTTTTTGGTAACCTTCCCCTGTGCTGCACACGCTTACATGCACAGATGCACAGAGCTTTAAATACAAAAAGCAAATTACCTGATTTTTGTGTGTGCGTGTGTGTGTCCTAGAAGTTTATTTGGTAGTTTCACATTTAAATTCTGATTTCTGTGACTGTGCTTGTTCCAGTAGCATTTCATATTATGGTTTAGTACAATACTGAGTCTAAGCAAAGATAACTTCCTTTTTTTAAGAAGTAAAACTAATTTTGGAGGTGTCTAATGAGCTGGAGCAGCTTTGCAGGCACTGAGGTTGATCAGGGTTGGAGAGAGATACATCTTTTGTGTTGGTTTATGCACATTTGGTGTAAGGCTCCTCTTCCTTTCTTCCCTTTTTTCTGTCTCTAACATTTTCCTCTGGCTCAGTTTGGGTTGAAACCAAGCGCTAATGAGAGCACATAACCATTTTGCCTTTTCACCTTCTCTCCCACACACGTATCCTTTCCCTGGTGTGTGGGTCTCCAGCATTGTCATCCATTAAAACCCAGGTAAACCCAGCTCTGCAGATGATCCCTGTTTTTTTTGGGTTTGCATTGAAGAAATGGGGACAACTGATGTTTGGAAAGTTGATGACAAAACCTTTCCTATTAGCCAAGGACTTTATGATTTCTCTGATCTCTTCTGTTGTGTATCCCTTTTTGCTTTCCCATTTTAAGAACCAAAGGTGCAGAGCAAGATTGTAGATTGAATATCATCATTTCACTTTTTAACTCAATATTTTTTTATTATTTTAACTTTTTCATACTGAAGAGAATGTGGGGTCAAAATAATAATAGTTAATAATAATAATAGTAATGAATAGTGGGGAGTAATCACTGCCATTTCTACTTGGTCTACTTTTTTAAAATACCACTTCTTATACATTGGGACATGGAACCACACTTTAGGGAAGATTCCTGTAACATATAGAGATGGGGCATAGGATTTTGTAATAATAATAATAATAATAATAATAATAATGATAATGCCTATGGAGTGTGGCTAGGGAAGGATGTTGTGTATATAGTTGTAAAATATCGTTCTAAATTATTTAGACCTATTGTCACCATTCTTGAAGTCCTCAGTTGTGTTGCTGGGTCTTTTATATGCACACAGTGTAATTTATTTAACGGAACATACACTTTTCCAGGTGGTAGCTCAGCTGTGGACTTGTGACCTGTGTATATGTTTTAAGATCTTGGGAGTTGGGGTTTTTTTTTTTTTTGTTTGTTTTGTTTTGTTTTGTTTTGTTTGTTTTTTAAATGACATTTTAGAATTTGAATTGGCTAATATCCTGCTGTTGCTACGGGACCTAAACGTTACTGTCAGTCTGCTGTAAAGCACAGATCGCTCTATTTATTGTAGAAAGTGAGTTTATTTGCTTTCTAGAATTGTTTATATCAGATGGTATAAGAGAGGTAATAAGAAAATCTATGCTTGTAAAGAAAAAAATGCTAATTTTACCTACTATAATCTGACTGTCTGAGACTATATTTTCTCTCTGAGAAATAAATGTTCTAATGTATAAAAAAAAAAAAAAAGAGTCCTTCCTTGCTAGTGTTGTCCTGAGGTCCAGGACATCACTTCCCATGATGGTGTTTATTCGTCTCAGTTGTCTGAAATGCAGGTGTAAAGCGGTTGCAAAGAGCAGTGATAGGGAGGGGACACACAGAGGGATGTTTCTGCCTCGAACATCTCACAGAGGTGAGTTTTTTCCCTGTGCAGTGGGTAGCAGGGTTGGGTGCTGCAGGATGGGATCCCACCTGGTGCTGTGCGAGCATCCCTCTGGCCGGAGGGTGGCTGAGAGCCCCAAAGGGATGGGAATCGGGGAATTGAGGGCTTGAATCCCATCTCCTGGTGATGCTGGTGGGCCTGGGGGCTCCTGCGATGCCGGGCCATGGGCAGTAGGACCTGCCAGCAGGTGGAGACAGGAGCCGAGCAATGCGGCGACAGCAGGGCCGGACTCTGCAGCCGCGCTGATCCCTGGCTCCTGGCTGGGGAGGGTTTCTCATCTTGGCAGGGCTCTTGCATTGTCGCTCTTCCCGAAGATGTGACATCTTCCCTAAGATTTTCCCTCCCTGCACAGGTTCACGTTGCCGCAGGCCGTGGTGCACCATCAGGACCCCTTTGCTGCTTGGCCCCTCTGTGCAGACCCCGGGTTTTGCTGGAAGCTGCTGCTCTCCAAGGATGCAGGTATCATTCCCATCCACCACAAGCGCAAAGCCCTTCTGGGGCCAGAGGCACAGATCCACTGCTGTGGTGCAAAACCCTGCAGGAGCCAGGGGATGCTTTTCCCTTCCTTTCCCCCCATCCTATTGTCAGACCCAGTACCACAAGTTCGGCAGGAGACAGACATAGTCACCTGCTTTGAGGCCTCATCCTGGCTCTCACCTCCTTGCCCAGCCTCTCTGCCTGCCTTGCTGGCACCTCCTCTGCCTCCCAGGTGCAGAGAATTGTCAGCCTGATCCACGAAAAGCCCCAGTTTCCAATAATCTCCCATCCCCAGCAGCTGCCATGCTGTAATGGTCCCTGACCCTCATCTCCAACTGATACTGAATACTGAGTAAATTCCTGTTTTCCCCCCAATACGTTTGTCCTTTCGGACGCTTCTGCCTTCAATTTGAAGGCAAGGCTGCCACAGGTCTCTGCAGTACCAGTTTGTATGGGTTTGTCCTGCCCTGATCCAGCCCTGGCAGCAGCATCTGTTGGAGCTGCTGAGATCTGCTGTCCCTCCAGAGCTGGTGCAACAGCATCTCCTGGGGCTGCCACCAACGGCACCTTTGCCTGAAACCAGTGATTGATTTGCAGTTTTGCAAGCAAAACTTTCTGGCAGAGAAGTTTAATTTCCCCTTCATTACATGGTGTGTGTTGCTTGGTGTTCTCAGTGCTGCAGGTGCAGCCACCCGCCCTGCCCCACCCCATTCTCCGTGTTTCTTTTCAGAGTTGCAGAAAAAGAAGAAACAAAATCAATAAGAACAAGAACATTCCCTGGCACAGCACGCTGGCCATATCAGGACATAGCTCTTTATCCAGTGTTGGGGCAGTGCTGAAGGCTGGCAGATTTTGATCAAGGGGAGGGGAAGTTTGTTGAGTTTCTGCAACCATTCCTAATTTTCTGAATTTTGGTTTTTTTTGTTGAGGTGCTGGGCGCAAGGGTGTCAGGTAATGGCCAAGAACGAGTTACGTCCCAGAGCCAGAGAAGGGTCTTGCTTGTGGACGTGCCCTTCAAAAAGCCTCCTGGAGGAGACTGAAATGCAAGAGCAGGGTGGTCTGTGCCCCTGCAGCTGCTGCAGCACTGGTTTGGGGGTGCAGGGGGGTGCAGGGGCCATGCCCAGCCCTGGGTGCCCACAGGTGGGTGCTCACACACATGTATTTATTTGTGGGATGGGTCTCCTTAGGGCAAGTGCTGCTTCCACACTGACAGAGGATGAGTTTTTCAAGTACTGACTACACACCCCCAGCATAGGTACATCCAGGGGACAGCTCTCCCTGCGTGCTCATTATAATTGTCGGTAAGTATAATTAGCACTTTATATATAGACATAGCATATATATGCAATGCAGGTATGCTCCAGAAGAAAATGGGGGCAGCTTTCTCCACTGTGTGTGACTCAGCCAGACCCTCAGGGGGTCCCAGTCCCCTTTGGTGAGGACAAGGGAGTTTACACCAGGCGTTGTGCATGGGTTTGGCTTTGGGCTTTTCTGCATGAGAAAAAATGACAGGAGGGAAGGAGCAGTGTGGAGCCAGCTCCTTAGAGGCAGATGGATAGCAGGTGACAAAACCTAATGGTGCCGCCGTACTGAGGATTAATCCTCTTCTGCTCCAACCTCCCAAAATAGCCCTGGCTTGCTGGGCTGTGCCTTGCAGGATGCGTCCAGGATTGGCAGCCCCTGGAGCTGGGGTCCCTACACTGCCACAGGTGAGGGCCACCGTCTTGGGGAGTGGGCACTTGGGGTGGCAATGGGGAGGAGAGGGAGGGTAGCGGGTACGTAATACATACTTAACACGTGCTTCAGCACTTGGAGGGCTGAAGCTTGGGTAGCAGCTAGGAGGAAAGCCACGAGCTGTATTTTTATTTTTCTTCCTTGCAGCAGCAGATTTGGGCAGCCCGTGTCCTCAGGGCAAGCCAGGGCCCTTTTGCAGCTCAGGAGGGGAGGGGAGTCCAACCCTGGGAAGGATGGAGATGGGGAAGAAAGGCAGCATGGATGGACAGGACAGGCAGATAAAGGTGAGGATGAGGAGGGAGGGGCAAGCAAGGCCGGGGGGGGGGCTTTGCTTCCAGTGTGTGATTCGTTTTTCTTTAGTGTTGCTCAGCCTTTGATGGATGATGCTCCACTGTGAAACGTGCTGTAATTACTCAGTGGGACAGCAGGGATTCATCAGTGGTGATCGATATTCACAGCAGCTATCATGCCTGCGGGCAGCCTGACCCACTGCACGCACAGGGTCTGGCACAGACCCACAACCTGAAATGCCATGTGTGTCCCCGCAGGACCCCAGCCATTTGGGGTGAAGCTGTGCAGACCCAGAACAGCCTGGGACCATGCACAGCGCTTGCAAGAAGCTGCCAATGATGGTACAAACGTTTTTGGCACATGTTGTTGTATGTGTGCAAGCATACAGGTGCATGAAAAAAAGGAAACGTTAAAATTTCGGCACTTTCCTCTTTCACAACCTGCATCCCTTTTTCTCCCAACACTTCACAGCTCTTCTCTAGAGCTTGCACCCAAACCCAGGGGCTGGAAATGGGCATCTCTTGGCACCTCCCATAGAATAAGCACCTTGCAACAGCCACACACCATCAGCTGCTGGGCAGCATTGGGTGTGTGGGAAGTTGGCAAGGAGACGGCTCCAAAATGCAGTTACTTACTTGGGTTCCCAAGTGTAGTTTTAGTGCCCTTGAGTCCACAGTCCCTGACTGAGGGATACCCTGATGTAATGTTGATGTTAAACTGACACTGTGAAGTAATTAAAGTCCTGCATTTATTGTAGCCTTGTTTAGAAAAGGGAAAAGGGATTTTTTTCCTGAGCATGCCTGGAATTTTTATTTGCCCTTATTTATTTACTACCATCTGTGGAAATGGTTATAAGTTTGGTTTTTTTTTAGTGTAGACATTTTGCAGCATTTGCAGATCAGGAGAACTTCAGTGTGTGCCAAGCAGGAGGTGAAGCTGATGGCAAATGGAGCTTGGGCCTTGCTCCCTGCCGAGGGAAATACAAAAGGAGTATGTGGCTGGGCTGGGGAAGGGTTTTGTGAAAAATCTCCACAACCAGCAGGTGTTTTTCTTAAAGAAAAGCCCAGCTTTTGCTCTGATCAGAGCCCTTTTGATAATGGAAATAACTATATTTTGTTTGCCACTCTTGCTGTGAGCAGGGCGAGCTGGGCTGATGCTGGGGAAGATGTTGGGGTGAATCTGTTGGGATTCAGCTGCATCTCAGTTCTGTTCCTGGCAGGAAACCTCCCCTTGCCCATGGTCCTGACCCAGCAAGGAGAAGCTGAGGCTGTAAAACATGTATTGGAATTCGGTGAGGTTTTCAGCGATGCACCAGAGTTACAGGAGTAACCAAAATGGGGGGATGGATGGACAGACAGACGGAGAAAGGATGGATGGGCAGTGCTGGAAACTGATGCCTCTTGCAGTGCTCGCATGGATGGGGAAACTGGATTTTTCGCTCCAGTTTATTGACTTCATTCTTCGCACTGTCCTGATCAACTCCTCTCTTCCCACCCGTAGGTATTTTCTTAAAAGAATTCCTCCAGTAAAAAAAATACAGGACACAAAAAATCCACCCAGCTCATTCTGAAAGCACAATATTAAATTTTATATCCTAATTTTTGGCTAATCAGATCCCCGGCTGGCTGGAGCAAACAACCAGCCTGTTGTACAGGACAACGAAAAGCGGCACTTTAATAACAGAGCAGCAAGCAACTGCCATTCTCCCCCGCTGCCATCCATCAGAGAGTGTTTGGTGGAAAAGAAAAAAAGGAACCGGAGTAAGACATTGTTGATGGATGGAAATAAATGTTAGAGCTTTGCCTGGGGATTTATGGAGACCGTTGGCCAGAGACATGATCTGAGTTTGCTGGGACAAGCAGCGACACATCCCACGACCAGTGCATGGCAAATCTTTTGCCCTGGTTCTTATTTTGGCTGTGTCAGATTTCCTGCCCATCAGCCATGTTTGATCAGCCCTCATTAGAGCAAGATTAATATCCCCTGCACACTGTATGGGTTGCTTGGAGTCCGACTCCCCTTTGCAAGGGGATGAAGCTGCGCAGCCCCACGAGCTGCAGCGCTGTGACCCTGGTGCGAAGCCATGGAGCCCTGCGAGCCGGGGAACCTCTGCAGCTACAGCACACACTGCGCATTTCCACAGGCATGGAGAGCTCCTGCTGTCGGGGGAAAGCTGGGAGGGCTGCCAGCACTGCCGAGCTGTCACGGGAACTTGCATAGGGATGCTGGTGAATAAGTTGCATCCATAGCTCATGTGTTTTAACTCCCTTTTTACTTCAACACTGATCAGAAAGGAAATGAAAGTGTCATGCTAATGTATTTTAATTAGTCCATTAGCATGCTAAATAAAATAAATTTTGCAGGCAGACATGCTTGCTGAAGCGTGAACTTTAATTTCTCATTCTTGGTTGGGGCTGTGCAAAATTATTTCTTCTACCTGCTGAGGAAGTTTGAAGCTGCTTCTTGTTGCCCAACCCTGGCTCCTTCTGCAGAACTCACTCCCTCCAACCACAGGGGATCCTGTGGGATGCACATGGGCTGGGGATGCGGCACGGAGCGAGGGCGAAGGTTTGGGAAGAGGCTCTTCGGAGACTAGGTTAGGGGAGCCAGCAAGTAATTAATTGAGTGGGGTGGATGGTGGGGTGCTGAGTGGTAGGAAGAGGATATCTGGACTTTGGTGGGGATGAGATGATTTAAAAGAAAGCCTTGTCTCTATCTCCAGGTGAATTTATATTAAAGGGAATGGTGTGAGGAGCTTGAATGTGATACCCAGGGCAGATGAATCTGGGCAGACCTGTAAGTGTGATCGCAGCCATTAACGGTGGCTGAGGTTCCAGGGAGCCAGCAGAGCCACAGGAACAGTGGCACAGCCAGGGAGGAGGCAAGGGAGCATCATCCTGATCCTAAGTGTGCAAAAACCACAAAAAAGCACAGGTCTGTCCTGCATGTGACTACTCTGGGAACCCACCCTGTTGCTCCTCAGGTGCTGCCCAGCTCTGGGCACCACCCCAGGATGCTCCAGCCATCCCCTCGCTGCCTTCCTGGCCGTCTTGCTGGAGCTGTTGCACTGCAACTTTAATGCCTTAGTATTCTAAAGCAAAAATAAGCTTCCTATCACCATTCCTACCCTTTCCCCAAGGGCAGCTGGTTTGATGTGTCAAAAAAACCACCCTGATTGCCCAAGACCTTGCACCTTTGGCTGTTACCTGCTGTGGCATCCCCAGGGACTCAGGTGCTTCCTCCTGCTGCTGCAATCCACCCTGAGCCTCTGCTGTACAGTGTCTTGTGCTGTTATTTTGTGGGCTGAAAAAAGAAAAAAGAAAATTTGCTAAGCCTTACTGTCAGTATTTCAAGCCTTTATACCTTAATTTGGAGTCCTATAACTAAGGTTTTCTGGTGTGCAGTATTCCCTGGCTCAGGGAGAGCTGCAGATGTCGGTGAAGGTATTAAAAGGGGAGTTCCCTTCTTTTTCACAATTTCCACCTGTTGCAAGAAACGGGAGAGAAGGATTTAGCAACAAGAGGGATGTTGGGAAGCTGCTTCTCTGGAGGAAAGCACCAAAAAGCAGCAGCTGCAGACCTACTTCAGCCCAGCTGCTGCCTATTAACTTCCCGGCGGCTGACATTTTGGGATGAAATTATTACATATTAATAAAATAAACTTCCCTCTCCCACCCCGTCTTTTCCTCCTTTAACAAATGAAATTATGACTTACCAAATTACTCTGTGCCTAAAAGGTTTCCATGACAATGGCATCTTCCAGGTGCGCCAGCCGCACCACCATGCCGTGCCGGCCTCAGGCCCAGCACTCGCCCCCAGCTTCATCCCCCCCCGGCCCGAAATGGGGGAGATGAGTGAGTGCAAGGAGTCACGCCAAGAAATTGAACACGTGGTGGGGCAGAGAGGATGCCTGGGGAGGAGGGGTCAGCGTGAAGTGACTTGGGTGGGGTCCCAGCGCAGGTTTTTGGGTGGTCTGTCTGTGATGGGGGGGGGGGGGGTCCCCCATTAGCATCCCACCCACCCCCGCG
>JANZLQ010000055.1:5293133-5325487 GCA_026212715.1 Elanus axillaris
AACCCCCATTTCTATCCCCGGTTGCCCCCTCAGCCCCCCGACTCCCCAGTCGCTCCCCCCCGGTGGGAGCTGCCCCGGGCTCAGGGATACGGGGGATGCTCCAGCCCCTGCAGCGGGGCTGGGGGTGGGACAGGCAGCTCAGCCCCCCCCCCCCCCAACCCGGGGCTATTGGGAACAGAAAAAGAGAAGAAAACAGCCAGCGTCCACTTGTCCCCCAGCCGTTGCTGGCACAGCCATCCCCAGGAGCCGAGGCCACTGCTCGACCTCTCCCCGTCCCCTGGGAGAAGGGGACTGGACCCACTCCGGATGCTTCGTTTGGCCCTTTCCAGCCCCTGGGAACAAACCCTAAAACACCGGAGCTGTTGGAAAACTTCCCCCCCCTCCAAAAAAGGCTCCAAAAGAGCCAGTAACTGGCCGGCGCAGACAGCGTGTGCTGGGAGGAGCGAGGCAGGAGGTGGATGAAAGGGAAGAGGCTGTGGCTGGACTGACGCAGGTGGCATTTGCCAGGGAAACATGAGTCAACTGAACCTGCCCAGGTGGGCTCTGGTCCTGAGAAAGGGCCGGGAAGAGATGCAGCGGGGTTCCTTGGATTTTAATCCACTTGGAACCCCCTCTCCGGCTCTGGGCTGGCTGCAGCCCCACTCCCCATTCAGCTCACCCTGCTTGAAGCCCTGAGTCTGCAAGCAGGAGGGACATGAGCTGCTGTGCCCTGTCCCCGGCACCACTCGGAGCAGGGCAGGGGGTTGGGATTGGGGAGCCCTTCTTCCTCCTCTTCCTCAAGCCCATCAGCTTCTCTTCAAGGCTCGTCTCCATCTCTCATCCCTTACAGCCCATAGTTCAAAGTGGACCCGGTCTCATCACGAGGTCTTCCTCTCTTCTCCATCCTCTTGGTTTTATTTTGTCCTGCAACGGCAGGAATCAGTTGGGGCTCTGTTACTGCAGATCCTCAGGCTCCATGCTTTAATAAAATCCCAGGTGCATCCAACAGAAACAGGCTTGCAGATACAGTCACCATTTATCATCATGAATGGCACAGGAAGGTAACGCAGTTTCCCCTGGGGATTCCATAAAGGCTTCATTTGGCAGAGGAAAAAATGCCAAAAATGCAGTCTTGGGTTAGAGGGCTCCATGAAACTCTCCAGAGGTGTTTACAGCCCTCAACCACTCCCAACTTTGCCGCAGAGAAAAGCTGCTGCCACCAGCCCTCAGACTGGATAATTTGCTCCCATTAACACCTCAAAGTGTTTTATTTCATAAGGCTGCACGGGAAGCGGGTGACAGGAGGGGCTGCACCATGCTGGGACACAGGCAAGCTGGTGGGGACAAGCCAAGACACAGGCACTTGTCCTCATCACCGTGGCAGTGGCTGGTCCTGGTGACATTGGGGACCTGCTCCCTCCTGGCCAGGCTCTCCCCAGCCCCCAGCGCTGCTGGTTTGTCACCTGCAGCCCGAGACAGAGACAATCACATTTCCATTGCTGGACCTCACGCGACTGTGGTGCAAGCCCACGGTGCTGTTAATGGTGTTAATTCAAGGAGAAATAACGAGCCCCGCAGCTAATAAACTCCCGGCAGTGGGTCCCTGCCTCTTTTGCTCCATCCCAGACAGGACCTGCAGCTCCTAACATCTAGGTGAAACCCCAGTTGCTGGTGGGTGCCCGGTCCCGCTGGGGCTGGAGGTGACGCCGTGCCTCCTGCAGATGCAGAGGACAGCAGGGTAGTCCCCGCTGTGGTAGCACAGCCTGGCCACCCTCCAGTGCCACTGGCCACAGCAACACCCTGCTCCCCTCCCTGCAGGGACCTGAGATTTCATCTGGAACCATGCCAATGCTTCCAGGCTGGGAGAAGAAATCGCACTTGGGCAGCATGGGGCCCCATCCTGGGTTGCCCAGCAATGGGGATGCTCAGCACCTTGCAGGATTAGGGATACAGTCACCTCTTGGCTGTAAAAGCCTCAGTTTCCAAAGGACAACAGAGCACTCACTCCAAAAAGGGTGCTGAGCCTGCAGCAGGATCTGGCCCGGTTGGGGAAGGCCATCTGAAACCCAGACCAGCTCCTGCCACTGTTGAGGACAGAAACAACCTTGATGGGCTCTCCTGCCCCAGATTAAAGGCTCCCTGATTTAACCTCTCTGCAGAGCAGGTGGTACAGGGAGCAGAGCACAGGAGAGGGGTTCGAGGGCCAACTTGGTGCTGGGGACACAGCTGTGACAGGACACAAACCCTGGGTGGGGAAAGGGGCCTGGTGGGATCCAGGGGAAGGAGCTGGAGAGCCAGCCCTTCGCAATCAATTATAACAAAGCCTGGGCAACAAATGCAGGTAATTAGACTCGCCCAGAAGTAATTATATTTGTTCTGCTCCACTGAACTTTAAAAAGTAATTAACAGGGGATAGAAAGCAACTGGGGGGGGGGGAGCAGCTTATGGGAAGACAAACCTTTAAGCTGCTCTGACCAACAGCAAACTCAGACACCACCACTGAGTCCCCCAGTAAGACACAGAGAACCTCCCCCTCATTTTACAGCTGGGAAAACTGAGGCACAAGGTGATGTACCCAAAGCCCCTCATGAGGCCAAACAAGGATTGACCAGCCCCAACCCCACCGCAAACATGTGCCAGACCACACAGTTCAGTTGTTAGCTTTGGGTTTTGTTGCTTTTTTTCCCTTTTTTTTTTTTTTTTAATTCATCATGTTAAACTAAGGACCACCAGGCCTGTCTTAGAGAAAACAAAAGGCACACACAAAAATAAAGTGAAAGGCCAAATGCCTGAGAAAAACAACTCCAGGTTAGGAAAGTGATTACTTGAGACACTGTTCGGAATTTTATTGGCAACAAGGCTCTGCCTTTCACATGCTTGGCACCGGCCTCATGGCCCGCTGCCTTTTCCCACTGGGAACAGCAACAGAAAGCGGAGGGACCAGAAACCTCCGCGCCCTGCCGAGATAGCCCACATCACCCCATGGGAGCGCTGGGAGAAGCCTGGGGTGGCCAGGATCCGTCCCACATGCCCTCCCACATCCAGCCCTTGGCATGACATGGACAGCGCCTGCCTGCGGGAAGAAAACGGCTCATTAAAACATTCACAATGGGTTCAATTTAAAAGCAGACAGCGTCAAGGCCAGCCCGGTCCTTGCTGGCCCTGCGGAAGAAGTCCGGGGGGGACATGTCCGCATGGCCGGGGAGCTCTGGGGGCAGCCAGTGCTGGATCCAGGATCATTTCTCCCTGGAAAGTCCTGCCGGCGGCACCACCACAGCTCTGCCCTGCAGCACTCAGAGGGGCACATGCCAGCAACCGACAAGCCCGGATACCCTGTTTCCTCAACACAGCTCTCCCCTGCTTCCCGCTGGGAGCTCCCATCTCCTTTAAATGCCCAAATCCTCTTTGTAAGGGAAGCCTTGAGATACGTATCTCTATCGCACTTCTTCCTAGCAGATCAAACACTGCAAAAACACGGTGGGGCAGAAATACCTGCAGCTCTGAAATGCCCCCCATCTCCAGGGGGGTCCAAAGCCCAGTGATGCTGTACCCAGGTAGCCTTCCCAGGCGTGGAGAGGATGGGGAGAAGAAGGGGTGCACGTTATAAATATAAAATCATTATCTGCTACAAACAGAAGACGTATATTGTACATCTTTGACCCATATACACAAGAACACAATATACACAGAATGTCTTGGAGGAGCGGGGTCTTTGCAAGGGGGGTTTGGGAGATGCTGCTCCCCTAGCAGCCCCCCTGCACCTCCCCCCAGTGCTGGAGGGGGCTGTACCGACATCACATCAGTCACCAAAAGTCCCATCAAGCTGGCACGCATCATTTGAACTGCACATGGATGGAGTGGTCCCCCTGCTGCCATGCCCACCCCGCTGCTGTGGAGAAGAGGGAAGCGAAGAGGATGGAGAGAAGGAGAGAGGGCAGGCGCGAGGGGCTCTCTCGCAAACCCACAAAGTGCTTGGGGTCTCCAAACCCTCGGAGCGAAGCTAGGCCCTGAGAGAAACTTCTTGCCCTGCCGCCCTTGGGGGGAAGGATTTTTCCAGCCAGGTGGGTCTCTGATAAGGCATTTTCATCTGGGAGTTGGAGCAAATGGTGTCAGAAGAGAGAAGGGAGCAGCGCACGTGGTGGCAGGTTAACACACGAGGCAGAGGAGCCAAGGTCCCAGCCAGACAAGCCCAGGGTACAGAGTGGAGAGGACAGGAGGGGTTCATCCTCAGCTCAGTTTATCTGTAAAGCTGCCCCCCATGCCCTCCCACAGCCCCTTTCAAGGCTCTCTCCCTGGCTCAAGCCACCTGCACGGTGTGAAATACTGACGGTCGTTGGAGTGGCACATCCAGGCGCATGGAGTGGTGGACAGGCACACGTTAAGAGTTAAGACAAGAGTCAATGTGAGCTTTGTACAGCGAGGAGCAGCTCCCGGTCGGAGTGTCCAAGGACTTGGGACGACAAAAATGCCACAGTGATCAGATCGGGCCAGGACAAGGGGGTGAGCACAGGGGAGAGGAGGGAGTCAAGTCCTGGCACCTATCGGCGGTAATGATTGGGGGCATCTGCAAACATGTACTTGAGTCTGTAGGCTTCAGCGAGCAGGAGTCCAATTTCTTCGTTACCCCAGTGTATCGTGGGCAGGTTTTGTAACAACATCAGAAGGCCCTGAAAGAGGGGAAGGTGCTTAGTTTGGGGTGGCTGAAGGCTCCAGAGCAGGCTTGGGGCTGGCATGACCAGAGGCAGCAGCACTCAGTAACTTTCGCTCACCACACTCACAGGTCTGAAAGGCTCAGAGACAGCATTAAGATGTGCTCATGTCTAGGTCTGAATCAGTGAAGCACCTCAGATGCCCCCAAATCCCTTGAGATAAAGGGTGCTACCACAGTGTTACAGCTGGACACCAGAAGGCAAACATGAAGCGACTTACCATGGTCAAAGCTTGAGCCCAGGGAAGAGCTGGTATTTGATGCTTGAACCCTCCAACAGCTCAGTTCTCTGTCCTGAGTGCTGAAGCTCAGACATTACTTTTAGGCAAAGATCCTGAGACTGGATGATCTTAGAGCCAGCTTTGAGATGATGGTTGACTGCGTCCATGCTGGGCTCCCACTCAGAGCAATTCCCTGCCCTCTACCCCCAGGGAATTACTCCCAGCCCCAGGGACTTACTTGAAAGTCTTCCTCATCTAGGATCTCCTTCCGCCACTTGATCAAGAAGGCGGCACAGACGTACAGGTGGAAATGTGAGAATCCTTCTGGCTCTGACTGTGGACAGCAAAACTCTGGGTCAGCTCCTGCACCTCAGCTGGAGCACAGCTTCCCTGGACACAGATATCCTACTGGGCCACCCATCACCCAACTGGCTATAAATGTCCCACAGCCACACTGCTTTGCTTCCCTCATCTCCCCAGCTGCACTGTGCGGCCAGAAGAACTCCATTCTCTCGTCTACAGGGAATTGGCCCCACAGTGACCCGCCAAACAGGGAAGGCAGTGGGACCCTGCATACCTGGTAGGTATCCCAGAGGCGGATGGTGCAGCGAAGAGGCAGCTCCCTCATAAGCAGATTATTCATCCAGCGAAAGGCAAACTGCAGGTATTCGACCTCGTACTTCCTAAAGTGATTATGTACCTGCTCTGAAACAGCACATTTCACTTACATACCTGGGGACCACAGTGCCCCAGCTCGCGCATGTGGCACTGCCCCCAGTGCACCAGTTTTCACACACTTTCAGGCTGAGACCTTGCTCTCCCAAATGCTTCTACTACCTCACCCTGTACTACCTGGCCAGAAAAACCCTGTCCCCAGGCAGTTTTTGGCTGACCCTACCCTGCTTCCATAGGTGTTGTAGGCAAGTGTCTACCCTTGCCCTGAGAGTACGACTTGCAAAGGAGGCCTCTCACTTTTGTGACAAAAGAGCCTCCAACCTGCTCCAATCTCGTGTCACCTACCATCGATCCGGCTAACTAGCTCCTCCAGGGCTTTGACTTTCTTCTGGATCCCTGGCTGTGCAAAGGTGTAGTTATCCTGTGGGGAGAGGCCATGAATCAGAAGCAAGCAGCACTAATAACAGCTAGAAATTACCAAAACCACATCCCCAGCTCCACAGGGAGCCAAGATCACCATAAGCCAGAGACATGGCTTTTGAGCACTAGGATCATCTGCCTGCTTATGAAGTCCCTAGTCAGGACAGTGCCAGTTGGACAACAGCAGCATCTTACTTCCGCAGGATTTTACCCATGGGTTCTGCTCAGTGAAATAGCAAAATCTCCCAAATGCTGGGACAAACAGAGCGCTCACCCATACACAGACAGATGACTGCACTGCTACCCCAGCAAGGGGACAGAAACCTCTGTGGCCCCAGAAGAGGCTCACCTGTATCCCGTCCAGCAGCTTGCTCATGCACCAGAAGCTATCGGCTTCAATGCTCCGTAAAACATCCTGTGACAGGTTTGTCACGTCAAAGTTCTCCACGTCCTCCTCTGCAAAATAGAGAGGGAAGAGCATAAGGAGGACAGGGGACGGGAGGACGCTCATGGGACACTTCGAGGAACTTTATCAAGTCAAGGCAGGGCAAGAGGCACTACAAGGCTCCCTGCATGATGCAAGTGGCCTGCCTGGCACAGAGCACATCACCCATGCACTGAGCTACTTCTCCAACCCAGGTGAAGGGCTGAAGGACCCCAAAAGACTCAGTGACCATGATGTGAACCCAGCCCAGCTCCCCAGGGGACCATGGGAGGGATCCCACAGAGCTGCCATTGTTATTGTCCGTCTGGGGCACAGGCTGCACATGGACAAAGCTGGCATATGGGACCCCTCTTGCTGGAGCGCATCTCGCCTTGATGACAGCAGGTCTCTGCCAGCTGGTGGAACCACAGGGAGAACCGGGAGAGGTGAATCCATCACTGCAACCAGAAGCCAGGGAAGAAAATGCTGCTTTTGACCTGGGGTAGCACAAGGGAGCTGAGCTGCCATTCCCTCCTTGGTAAAGACAAGATTCATCAGTACCAGCCTAAGACTGAGTCACAACAGGGGCACCCAAAAAGCAGCTGCCAACTCCGAGGACCCGTGAGGAAGAGCTACCAAAGCCTCAGAAACCTCTGCAGGAGAGCAGGACTCTCAGGCACAGTTGCAAGGACCTAAAAGCATGCAGATATCTTACTGGAGAGCAAAAAGGCTCTGAGTTAAATCCAGTATGGAGCCTGACAGTGGTGACATGCAGCAGAGGGACTGCTCAGCCTCATAGAGCTTTTCCTCCTCCTTGAGCCCGGCTGACAGGAGAGGTCCAGCAAACAGAAGCAACCCCATGCACAGAAGAGCCTTGCTGCAGGAGAAGCGGATTTGTGCAAGCTTGTTTTTCAAACCCAGTGAACCGGGGGCCTGAGAGCATGAGGGTTAGTAGCAGCTCTGTCCCCAAAGGGTACTCACAGACTGCAAAAGGCTGCCCTTGCTTTTAAATAGGCTTATGAACCCCCCTGGAAGGGCAAGGGAGAGATCAGATCCCTCGAGGGTCGGACAGCGGTGATACTGGCTGAGCTTGGAGCAGAGATGACCTGTTCCAGGCCAAGCTCACCTTAACCTGGAGGCTGTGGAGGGCAACAGGCATGGGAAGGCAGTGGATGTTAGAATGGAAACAGTCAGGAGACACAAGTTGGGCCCTCCTGGCTTGGCTGACCCCGCAGCTCCCTCCCTTCCTCCTCAGGAGGAGAGCGGCTGTCATGCTGCTGACTGAGACCTCAGAGGGAGCTGTCATGCTGCTAAATCGGATCAACAGATGCCAGGGCTAAACTGGCCTGTTTCCAAACAAGCGTCTTTGATCTTGCTTGTAAAGGAGCAAGAGGGAAAAGACAGGTCTCAGGGCTGGAGCCAGGCCACCTTCTTGGCTCAGATACACCGCAGGGCAGCTGTCGCAGGCTGGCAGGCACTGTGAAAACTGACACTAACAGATCCTGCCTGCAGGAGGATGGGAAGTGCAGAGCCAGCAACTCCAATGCTGCTCCCACCTCTGCCCCTCCTGTGGGGCAGAACTCAGCTCTGGAGCAAACTGCCACAGGGAGCTTTAGGGACAAGCAAGGGCTTAAACCTGCATTAATCTGGCAATCTTTTACTACAGAAAGAGCAACAAAGCTGTGTTTCAGTTGCAGGTCATCATTCCTTAAATACCATTCTTCTGCTAGCTTCTCCACAACCACTCTCAACCAGGTAATGAGAAAGACAGGCAAAATCTGTTTAACACCCATCTCCTTCCCTAGATAACTTCCCCCACAGAGGAAGGAGGATGGACAGGAGAAGGAGCGGGACAGAGCCACATGCGTACGGTCAGGTTGGACAGGTGGGATAGGCAGGCTCAGCCACACAGGAATGAGCCCTGTGCGGTGGACCTCCCTGTGCAGCACCAGGCATGAGGACCGAGTTAAAGAAGGGGATGTGGTAACCTGCCCATGTGATGGGGAGCACCCTGCTGCTTGCACCAGTATGGGGACAAGAGAAGCAATCCTGCCAGCACCCTAGTGTCAAAGCAAAACAGCAGTAGGAGATCCCTAGCATGAGCCAACACACATTGCAAGAAGCTTTGAAAAAAACCCCAGGTCTCTGGAGTGTGTGGCTCAGCATAAACATCTGCTCAGCAGCATCGTTAAAGAGGCCGTGTGGAAAGGAGTGAGATACTCAACATATGGCTCTGACAGGGACTGAAAAGGAGCCAGCAGCAGTGACAGCTGCCTGCAGCTGGGCTAGAGGCAGCCAGGACACCGCTGCCAGTGTCACAGGGTGCCCAAGGGCAGCCGGGGCTTTGGGAAATCAAAGTTCCTGTGAGTGACCTTTCAACAGGGCTCAGGGCTGACACAGGAGAAGGGGCATCACAGTCCCACTGAATCTCTGCCCCAAATGCCAGGCAGGGCATAGCATGGAGCAGATCAGAGGAGCCAGGGCTCCAGCCTCCCACATGCCTGCTTTCCACAGAGGAGCTTTAATGACTCCCCATATTCTGGCAGCTGGAGCTCAGTGCAGGACTAGATGCCTGGAGAACAGTTAAACCCAGTCTCAGCTCATAGCTCTGCATAGTAATGAGCAAGTCTGCACTGTGTGCAGTGAGTGACAGGTCCAGGGCAAAACCAGATTTCAGAACAAGCTGGGTCGCTTGCAGTGTGACTAGTAACACCCAGGTACAAGGCTCCCCTTCTCTTCGCTCAAGCTTCATTTCTGCTCCTACTTACAGCAAAACAGTCTTAAATTAACTGTGATTAGGATTTAGTAACAAAGCCAGTTAGGAGTGAGCAAGATCAATACTTTCCATGGCACTGCTCCCCTCTACAGACTTGGTGAAATGCCAAACAGGTCCCAAAGCTGGTACATTCCCTTATGCAAGGCCTTGAATAGAGGAAGTGGTGTCATATGTTGAGATGGGCAGAGAGCACTGGGAGTGGGTGCAGAGGCCAGCACTGACACTACCTGGGAATACTGAACTCACTTCTGAGCTCTGTCACTGCCATTTTAAATGCAAACACAAGCTATGAGAACTGGAATTGACTCAGTGCAGCAGGAGGGGCTGTGGGACCTGAGCTGGGAGGCAGCTTCAGCAGGACTAACAGCTCAGCATCCCTGTGCTTGGCTGGCCCTCTCTGATCACCTCGAAAAATGGGCATGTGGTTTCCTCCAGCAGGTGCCAAGGTGTCGTCCCTGCCCCAATTCCACAGATGCCAGACTGTGTCTCTCCGTCCTCACTGCTCAAGCTCTGCATCCCCAGCAGCACTGGCAGCCTGCGCCCATCCTAACCAGAGGGCAGCAACAGCAGGCTCAGCTGCTCCTGCAGCCTCAACACCTCCCTTGAGCTCTTCCTCACAGCAGCACCAGCTGAAAACAAGCAGTGCTCAGCAATCTGCACCAGAAGCCATTGATCAGCTGGGAGAAGGAATAGCTCCAGCTACGGAGCTGGCAGTGGCAGTGGCCCAAAGCACCCATGCTTGCTGCCAAGGCAGCCGTGTGTGTGCAGGAGGCAGGCAGAGCATCACAGGAGAAGGTGAGCCAGCTTGCCACGCTAGGGTAAACGGGAAAACACAGCAGTTAAATCTATCCCATCTGCCAAAGGCTCACAGCAGTCTGCACAGCACCTGGAAGATGCAGGAGTTTTGCATCCAGACTGGGTGCTAGTACAGGAAAAGCAACGGGTCCTGACTGGCACTGGAGAAGGGGGCAGGGGAGTTCAGATATGGTGACGGGAAGCTCTGGGGAAGAGCTGCTTCTCCCTGCTTCAGCATAGGTGATATTTTCTGAAGCTGGTCAAATGGGTAAACACACTGGATTCAAGGCATTGCTCAGAAAGAAGGAAGCAGTATCAATGGGATGCTTTCAGTCAGGCTAGGGAGATGCAGGTTAATAATGGGCTCATCCAGTTCCCAAAGCATCCCCAGAGCAGCTAGAATATAGAAAAGAAATAGCTTCCCACACATGTTTTTCACTCACTGGTCTGTTTACCTCCTTCAGAACTCAGACAGGCATACAGCCTTCCTCCCCACACCTTCTGTGGTGACAAATGGAAAGGCATCAATTCAAAGACACAGCAGTATGACCAGCTGAACTGCTCTACTACCCCAAGCAAGCTGTGTTTAATCCCTCTGCACACAAGGGTCTGGGAGTTTGCTGGGTTACTGCTGACTGTTGATTCATTGCAATGGAACTGCTGAATTGTTCCCTGAATGTGCTTGATAAGCTACAGACCATCCCCTATGCAAACCACGCACCTTTTCTCCATGGACATGTTCATGGACAGCCCTTGGTGGGAAGCCAATCAAGCCCTCTGAAGGATGTTTTAGGCCTTGGTCTAGTAACTGATATATAGTGGAGACACTATCAGCCAGACACATTAATCAGCTGATAAGCACCAAGGAGAGGTTTTAATTGTTCTGTAGAAAAGTTGACTGTTGTCTGCAAACACAATGCCTGCCCAAAGCATGGGATGATGGGTTAGGAGTCTACAACAAACCTGGAGATGAGAACCAGCCCATTATCAGAGGTAAGACTGCTTTATGAGAAGCTACTAGACTGAACAGTAGAAAACCAGGATGTCAGCCTGGCCTTGTGCTGAACAGCTAACCAAAGTCAACAGCTTGTGAATTCCCACCTCCGCCTGTCAGTTCTGAGTCACACATGCACACCATGGTCCCTGGAGAGCTGTGATGGTCCTGCTGAGTCAGCTGCTGCAGGAGGCAGCCCTTCAAAGGCTCTAACACAAACAGCCCAGGGAAGACAGCGGGCAGCTAAGCAGAGGAGCCAGCCAGCAGCACAGTGGGTCCCTTCTAGCATCTTGCAGTCAACGAAACACCTGCTCTGAAAGGACAGTAGGGGCAGCAAACCCAAGAGGTTCGAGGATGGAGCCAGGGTTGGTACTGACTTCCCAGAGCCAGCTTCAAACGAAAAGCGAGGGAAAATTTTCCAGGCCAGTTGTACACACACCTTTGAATGTGGAAGTACCCTCAGATGACACACAGGTGTATGAGCCCTCAGCAGCTCTGTGGGCAGGGCTTGCCTGAGCCACAGACTGTCCCCTTTCCCAAGGGGGATACAGCTTGAAGAGTACAAGCAGAATTTCCTTTGTTCAAAGGCTTCCCACAGAAAGCTGAGTTGTCCCTTCGCACATGCTGCACAAGGATTAGCAAACTGTGCAAGGCCTCTTTTGGCTCTTCTGCTGCAAGGACTCAGGTACAGTGCAGACTTGGCTGATCCAGGGATCCTGAGAATTAGTGATCCCACAAAGAGAGCCTCCAGACCTGCCCTGCTCAGCACCAGCTCTTCAGGGGCCTGTCAGTAAAGGCAGCTGTAGAGAAGAGCCAATGCTCCAAACCAGTGACTTAAATACTGTTGCAAAAGGGGTTATGCGACCCTGAGCGCTGCCAGTTCTTTCCCCATGTACATTCAAGGCAATTACTGATTTTGTTCTTAAACTCTGACAGCTACACAGGCAGACCAGAGAGCAGGTAGCCACTGAGACATCTTGTGACATAAAGGCTGGCTTTGAATCCCAGGCTCTGGGGACAAACGGGATGCATGATGTTGCTTGGCCAAATTCAACTCAATGGGTCTCATGCAGAGGAGATTTTTCCTCCAACACAGGTTTCAGAGACAGCTGGAAACAGGAAGGCCACATTCAGAGAGGAAGCTTCAGTCAGGGGTGAAAACAGCCCTGGAAGATGGCAAGAAAACTGACCCCAGCAAGAGATGGACAGGTCTGATGCAGCATGAACTCTGTAGCCACATGCAGAGAGAGTTGAGCCCTGACACCCAACACAGTACAGGACTGCAAGACGACACACAGGCAGCTCTGATGCTTCAGACCAGCTCCCTTCTTGCATAGATAACTCACTGTGCACAGCTCTACTTCTAAGCCAATAAAACAATCCTGGGCAGCCAGCCTCTGCCAAGGGCCATCAGTGCTGCTCAAGCAATTAGGCACAGGAGAAGCCACTCAAAGGGAACCCGCTAAGACCTGACAAGGTCTTGACCTCCCAGGAACAGGAATTCACTCCAGCTGGTAGCAGTGCCACATTTTGTGACTTCTTCAGGCTGTGAGGAGCAACAGCACTTCTAGGGATCAATCCTGACCACACCAGCTACCACAGTGGAAACAAAGGTGGCTTAGCTCTTCACAACATCCTCAGAAAAGGCAGATCAGTACTAGTTTACAAAGCCGTAGCTAGATAGTGGAAGGCTTCCACTCAACAAGCTTTGGATCAGACCTTAGAAATACTTGTTCAACAGGATTTCTCTGTCACCGATACAGCCTTACAAATTCCCTTTTCCTTCTACTTACAGTGAAAATGAAGCGCCTTTAGGCATAGGGATTACAGCATCCCAGCATTAATGTCAACCCCAAAACAGAGCTAGAGCTGCAGAAAGAATAAAAATGCTATGGGTGGAAATGACTTGATCTCTGGCTAAAAGCAACTGGCTAACAAGCAAGCCAAAAGCAACAGGGAGAAGTCAATTTGCTTTCTGAAATTCTCAGCTGGAGAAATACACCTGTACTAGCAGCACAGGACAGGAATCTTTATTTAAATAGTTTATTTTACATTCTCAGCAGGGTCTCTTTATGCTTCACTCATTCCTCCTAGAGCAATAACTAGCTCCAAGCCCAAGCTTTGAGAGCAAGACTCTCCCCTCCCCCAACTCTCTATATCAGAGGTTTGCCTAAACTCCCTCAGCACCGAAAAGACCCCATTCTCCTCCAAGCTGTAAGGGTGTTAAGTGCATTCAAATGCAAATCCTCCCTTAGCACTTCAACTTCCGTGGAGCTCAGCAAGGTTATGAAACTGAAGTCGATTCAACCAGGCAGCAAAGATACAGTAAGAGGTCAAGATGTATCTCCAGCCTTGCACAGGCGCTGAAGGAGGAACCCATCATCCCCTCCAGCAAGGCAAGCTTTTCTGATGCTAGCACTTCACACCATTTCAAACACCATGGTTGAGAGGCAGCACCATGCTTCAAACAGCAAATGTCACTTACCAACATACTCAGAGAGGAACACAACAAAGAATGGAGTGACCAGGTCATTGATTCCCTGTACATAGCCGCTGGCTGGGTGTCGAATGGCCCAGATAAACAGGATTCTTTCAAAGATCTAGGGAAGAATGAGGGAAAGCAGGTACTTGCATTAGCCGTGCACAAAGGGAAGGCAGAAAAGCATAACTGCTAATCTCAGGGAGCAGAGATCATGCGCTGACAGGCTTTTCTGCAGCAATACAGGTAAGATAAGAAGCATGCAAGTCCTAGGAGAGACTCCTGTATGACCCATAGTTCCCACATACAGGCCAGCCCCCACTTCACAGAACAAGGCAGCCCAGGCTCCTCATCAAAGCCTCCACTTGAAGAAATGCAGATCCAACTTTTTAAGATCCGGGTGGCTTAAGAACCTTCCACCCATAGGGCAGGGCTGCCTACTAGCAGAACAGCATGCCTTGCTGAATATCACATGGAAAGCTAAGGCTGTTTGCCTTCTGTTATCAGCACAGTCCTTCCAGCAAAACATCAGAGATCCAGGATAGCTCCCAACAGCTCAGCCTTCCCCCAACAACCAAGGTGTTATTTCCAGAATGCCCCAGCCCCAGGACACCACGCTCTGACATACCACATACACACGCTGAGCTTGTTTCCAAGGAGGACAGATGCCCACATCTCCTGGGCACCTCTCAAGCCCATCCCTGCCCAGGTTTCTCACATACTGCTTCGCACAAAAGAGGTTTCATAGCAAAACAGAACTGATCTCCTGTACTGGTTCAAATGCCTTGAATTTGTCTCAAAACAAAAGCTTGAGGTCTTTTACCAACTCTTGACTACATCTCGCCACAAAAGAGCTGATCTCATAACCCTGAGCTCCAAGTCTGATGTCTTTCAGAAACATGGGACAAGACCAAACAGTTTCACTAGGTATTTGCAACAGGAGCTGTCAGCCAGGTAAATTACCCGACAAAACTAACTCACTAGTGGCAGCACTAGTCTAACTCCACACACATGCCCCATGGCAAATGTGGGGCAGGAGCTTCACTCCCCCTTACCTCCTGGACGAGCGGCTGCTGGAAGAGGGGGATGAGTGGGTTGGTCCTTGGAATGTCAATGTGGATCTGGAAGAGAGGGTGGGTTACACACACCAGCCATGCTTTCTGGGGGCACAATAACTCATCACAGGCTAACAGAGTACAATCTACCCCTCAGCATCCCCCCAGGCAAGAGCTACACTGGCTGACAAGCACAGCAAGAGCTACACATGTCAGCTGCACTAAGAAAATCACCTACAGTTTTATCTCCAGTCTCTGCTGCTCAGGCGTGGGCAGGTGGCCAGAGCTGGGAAAGAGTTAGGGTCTGAAATCTAGTTATTAGATCAATTTAAGGAAGGCATAAACTAATGCCTGCAAGAAGACGAACAGAAACATGGTGCCCTGTTCCCAAGGAGAAGACTCCTAATAGCTACAGCTAGAGCTGGACCCCAACCACATGGACAAGCAGCAGGCAAGAGGGAGGAAAGGGATATAATCGAGGCAGAAAGCCAGGCAACAGGCAGAGGGCTCATACCTGTCGGTAGGTGTCTTGATGGTGCTCCTCATTGCGGGAATCGTAATACTGCTGGATGAAGCCAAAGTACTCCTCCCGCTTGCGCTGCAGAGTCAGCTTTCGCCGCTCCATGTTTGCGGGGAGATAACCCTGCAGCAGGAAAACCCGTGTCAGGGCAGACCCTCTTCCCTCACCACAAGACATCCCCTGAAATCCTGCCAATCAGCTGCACACCTGGAATCATCAGGCACAGAGACTCAGGAGCTGGTGAAAGAGCTTTTATGAGATTTGGCTTTCCCAGCCCCTGATGCCTTTACTGATCTTGGAGCAACCCAACTTCATGGGATTCAGTTTCCCAAAGCAGTGACACGCACATTCCCAGCACCAGTCTGGGCTTTGTGCTCAAAGAGCATGTAGCAATTACACTCTCTGACCAAAAAAACCCCCAAACCTACAGCTCATCCATAGGCTGGGCATGGATACAACATGAGCAAACCCGGTTATGCGATACATGAAGGTCTAGGACTGCATGTCCCTGGCTCAGCACATTCCCCCCCCCAAGTCCTGCATCACAGCTCCAAGTACTCACTGACAGGAGACGCCACGTCACAGGCCGGACCTCTCTGGGCACACCAGGCCAGCTGCATTTCCTCAGCTCATCTGCAAACGGACAGTGGTGGCAATGGATTAGATCCTAGGCACGTCCAGGAACCACTACACCTAGAAGGAGAGGAAAGCCCAGTCTGCTCCTGCAGGCTCTGGAGACACTGAGCCTCCAGGAAGGCTCCACATTAGCAATGACTGGGGATGTGGGTCTGCAGCAAGGGGAGTAAAGATGATTTCAGCTTAGCCTGGGCACAGAACTGGTGGCTGCAGGGGAGCTCAGTTCTCATGCGGAGCCTAACAGCCCCCAGTGATCACAATCATCATTTGTCAGATGGAGAAAGACTGGGAACAGACAGGGTGGAAGAACATTACCATCTGCCAGCAGAGCAGTTTGTGCAACCATCCCACTTAGTGCAAATGCAGGTAGTCATTTTTTCCACCCTGAAGCAGATCCAATTACAACCTGAAGCAGGCAGCAGGCCCCCTCTGCCTTCCCCTTCCCACCCACAGGCATCCCCATTTTGCCACACTCACCCAGGTCTGTGTTGTGGCTGGAAAGGAGCTGCCGAAACTTCTCCAGGCGGGTTTTCTCCCTCACTGTCATGGGGGGAGCACCCGAAGCATTTTGGTCAGAGATTCGGGCGACGAGTGGAATGACAGGCCGAAGGGGAAGGGACTGCTGCTTCTGAAGTGGGGTCCGCACACAGGCCTCCTCTACAAGGAGCAGATGCTGCAGTGAGATGTGGAAGGAGACTGTGCCTCTCCAACCCTACATCACTCCTCTGGCCACTGTCGGAGACCTGCCACTGCAGATTTCACCCCTCTCTTCCCAGCCCCAGCAAACAGAGCATCACTGGCCCACTCTGATGGATCAGCTGCTGTGGCTCTTCTATCATTTGCCTCCCCTTTCTCCTTCCCTTCCTTCCTCCTGCATCCAGACACCTGGCTGCCATTGGATCAGACTTCCCTCTTCACATTCGAAGCCATGGGCAGAAGGACACAGGAGATGAAGCAGAAGGAGCTGTGGGAATCCCAGAAGAACTGACCTTCAGATCTCCTCTGCTCACCGCTGATCTAAATAGTGATCAAGCTAATTGCCAGCACAGAGAGAGGAGGTCATGGGCTGCCAATGCCACCTGCTGGCAGCAGGGACCTGCTGGGTTACTTTCACAGTACAGGCAGCTGTCTGCCTACGACAAAGCCGAGTGAGTGGGGGCTGATGCTGCCCAGTTCCCTGCCCAAGCCGTACCGACCTGGGCTCTACAGGGCCTCATCCAGACCTTTACTAAGAGCAGCACACTGGGCCACAAAGGAAGCAGAAGGTGAGCAATCCCAAGCAAGAACGTAACAGATCTCAAAAATCCCTTAGCACCCAGAACACAGGATCCTCTGGGACAGACGTGCCTGTATGCAGGATATTGAGGAGCAGAGGACACTGAAGCATTAAGGCCAGGACTCCAAAAATGGCTCCTTGGAGTACAGGATACTACAAGGAGGCAAAGGCCTCTTTTGAGCTTACAGGCTGTGCCACAGCCTCTCACCCATAACATGCAAGTAGCAGCAAGTGACTGAGTTCAGCAGTCAACCAGGAGAGCATCAGAGCAGGAGGCTGCTCCTGAAAACAGCTCTTACCAGATGTCCTGGACAGCTGGGCCTCACTGCTGGACTTGATGACCTTGCAGTTGGTGGGCATGTCACTGAGAGTGGACTGGGCCCGCTCGGGTTTTGCCCGCAGCTTGCTGTGGTTCTCCAGAACCTGGGCAGCTGTGGCCTTGGCCACTTTAGAGTTCAGAGTTTGCAAAGAAGAGGAAGAAGAGAAGTCCTCATCTTCATCATCACCGATGTCCCAGGCATCACTGGTGTTGCGGGCAAACTCATGAAAGCTGGAGGCCTTCTTGCTTTTCATAGGCAGCGTGTTGGTCTTGGAGCGGTCCTTGATGAAGCTGGGAGCAGAGAGAAACAGTATCAAAGCAACACTGTCAGACGAGTCCATTTTCTTTCCCTCCTTATGTCTTCACTCTGATCAGCCAGTCCCTTTTTCCAGTTTCCCTGTTCCTCCTCCCAAACACAAGGAATGTGTCAAGTCTCTCTGAGCTGCCCGCAGCTGAGAGGCTGAGCCTGAGCTGGTATGATGGCAGGGCACAGAGGCCATAGTGCCAGCAGACAGCTGGAGAGGCGCCAGGCTTCCCAGCTCAGAAGGGCAAAGGGGAGAGATGTACAATTCCTCCAGCTCTGCCTCTCCTCACCCTAGAGGAAACGTAGATAATACCAAAAAAAAAAGTCTTGCGACCTGGGGAGAGGCATGTCAGAGGTTGGATGGAGCCAGTCTGTGCTTGTGGACACCCCTGATGTAGCTGCGATGGCTCCTAGCAGACAGACCAGCCTGGTTCTTTCTCAGGCATAGGAGGAGCTTTTGCATTTACCCTTAAGCTACAGGAGTCAAAGTCCACCACCTGAAGCATCACAGACAAGGGGGAACCTTCACCACTACACAGCAAGAGACAGAGACAAGGAGGCAGCTCAACTCAACTCTGCCTTTTCCTGCTGGGAAGGGTGCTGCAATTCTGCAGCTTCACAGCTGCTGGGCAGCTTTACCTCCCCTTCCCTTAATTCTTCTGTCTCCGAAGGGGAGCAGAGGGCTCAGACACCATTGTTAAAAAATATGCCCGTCTCCTCTGATGTGTATGGTACAGTATGGATTTCTGGCCATAAAGGGTGCTAGCAAATAAGCTCTCCCTGCAAGCTTTTGCAGAGCTCAAGACCGCACCGCATGCCACTGCTGCCCTTCTCTGCTGGAACATCACAGTGTCAGAGGATGCTGGAGACCTCCACCTACTGCAGGACTGAGCCAAAAACCTGCAAAGCCTCATGGCCTGCATCTCCAGAAGATAAACACTTACTTTTTGGTAAGCCGGGGATCCAGCGGAGGATGCTGTGCGCCATAGACAGGTTGAATGCTGCAGGAAGAGGATAGAACAAAAAAAAAAAAAAAAGGACAATGCAAAAAGCCACAGAGCACCCAGGAATAATCTCTTCGGCCTAGACTGGGGTCACACTTCTTGCCTGCTGTCGGGAGCTGAATAGAGACCAAAAGCAACTTCAATAACCTTCTGTCTTCAAAGCCTTAGATCCAAAGCACCACATTCAGCTGAAGATTTGCTCTTTGCACCAGCAAACAGAAGCCTTGTTTAAACTCTTAGGCTCTCTACAGTCTGAGCTGGGATTTGAGATCTGCTCTTTTCTGCACCACCAATTCACTCTAAGTGACCATGTCTCTCAGTCTCCCTGCCTTATACACTGACGTTCAGTCTCTTTTCCATCAAGGGGATTTCCAGGTTTGGAAATTCACACTTCCAAGCTCTGCGGGACAGGGAAGCCAGCAACACTGAGGCTCCTCCACAATGCACCTGAGGGTTTGAACCCCATGCTGGCTCTCTGGCTTGTAGCCAATGCTATGGCAAAGCAGCCTCTGGTACGGTACACAGTTTGACCCGGGTCCAAATCCCAGCTTAATCAACTACTTCCTATGTGGCCTGAAATGAGTCACCACATCTCAGTCCCTTGGCTCCCCTCCCTGTGGAGTGGGACAGGGAGCCTGAGGGCTGCAGGCACTACATGGGGAGCATCACCTCTGGTAGGAACTGCTAGATGAGTGCTCCTCACTAGTTTTACAGGCTCTGGATGTGAGACAGGGATCCTGAGTTACTACCTCCATCTGGGTAACTATTCACAGCGACCTCACCCTGAAAAACCACCTCTGGAAAACAAGTCCTCCCCGTCCCCTGGTATACAGCTTCATCCTGCATCCCATGGTGGAGACAAGGGCCCATTAAGAGCTGGCACACAAGGGACAGGCTCCTCTTGGGTCAACAGAGCTGGCCTGGTTTCCAGGAGCTGCAGATGGTGCCCAGCAGTAAAATCAGCAGAGCCCAGCTGTGTAGGAAGGGGACAGCAGCCTGGCACAGCTAGAAAGTGCATTGAGAACCAGTTGATGCTGGGGAAACAGAAGCAACAGGCCCAGCTGGCAGGGGAGAGATGCAGAGATCCAGGGCAGAGGGTGGAAGCAATCAGAGCACAGAGGGATTGTGGTGGTGAAACCTGGCAATGGGTGGGCTCGCCGCTGCAGCGTCCATCCTTTGTGGCTGGAAGCACTGAAAAGGCTTACTGTGTTTACCCACCAGTGATCAAGCCTAGGAAAGAGTTTGCTGACTAATTAGCATCTAAGAATCAGGACAGCTATTAAGCAGAGGCACCCCCGTGGGTGGGCATAGCAAGCAGATTAACAGGAGTAAGAAAAACAGCCCCTCCAGATCAGCGTTACTTCCCAATGACTCATGGCAGCTCCTTACAGAAAAGGAGCCAGCAGAGCCTCTCCAATACCCAGCACCAAGCTCATACCATCTCGTGACAGCAGTCACAATGCTGCTCCTCTCTGTGCAGGGATCCATGTGCTGCTGACGGTGACCGCTTTGATTCACGAGGGAAGGCCTGAACTTCACAAGCCAAATGAACAATGTGTGTTAGAGATAGAGGAGGGGGTGTGTTAGAGATAGAGGAGGGCATGTGGCAGCCAGCTCTGGGTGAGGAAACCTTTTCCCGGGGCTTTGAAGCAATCGGCTGATGCCTTCACTAGCTAACGGCCAATATAGTGGCAGAGGGTCCAACCTCCCAAGCAGCTCTTAAAGATGTTGAACCCAGGCTCCCCCAAACAAAGCATCCCGAGCTGATCTATTTGCACAGCCCATCAGCCTGTGCTCCCACACAAGCAGCTGAAGATGACAGTCTGATTTCCAGCAGGCTACAAAGGCAGGGCTGAACACCACCATCCTGCATCCCTCCAACTGCTGCATGGAGCAGGTTCACCCCATCTTTGCTGAGTCTCTGCCCTATCCTGTGCAGAGAGTGCAACAGGCTGGACAGGAGGAGTGCAAATGCTCCAAGGTGTGCAACAGGTGATTTCTAAGATACAGGAGCACATGCACAACTACCAGACAGCAAGTTTGTGCCACCCTCGATGTTTGGTCCCGTTCCTTCAGCTCACATCCTTGTAGCTGATTCCCAGCAGATACTACAGCTCCACACAAGGGTGCATTACCACATCCTACTTTACAGATGAGAAAATTGAGGCAAGGGAGTGATACCACCAAATGATGCTCAGTAACTTTACTTATTCTTGCCTGGTTTTCCCTGATGCTGCTTGGACAGATCCATCTGCTGTCTCCAAGCTGTCCGCACCTGACTTTTGCGTGGACAAAAAGCTCAAGGCAGGCACTACTTCTCAGCAAACACACCACTGAGACAGGAACCAAGATCTAAGCTGACGCTGTGCTCCCAAACTGACTGGACAAGTCCCCTGTCCTGTCCTGTCTCTGTTTAAGCTCTTTGGGACCAGCATTTCTTTTTACCCTGTGTTCAGTGTGGTACAACAGCTGTGGTACCTGTGTTACACCACTCATGAGGAGATCATCACAAGGTGTGGGTTATTGACACTGCACCAGAAAGCACATCCATGAAGCCTCAGTGTCACTTTGGACATGGAATATATCTGTTCCTAGCAGATTCTGTTTCTCTCCTTTTAAAATAGCATTTAAATACCCCCCACTGGAACCTGACTGCCCATCTGTCTATAGAGCAGTAAATAAACAACCCATCACACAGGATAACACACTAGACCAACCTGCCAACGCGTGCCCAGAAAATTACTGGGGTGAGAATTCCCAATGCAAAAACTACAGGGCAGTATTGGAAACATGAAAATACACTTACTAGTTCTGCCACCATAAATCTTCAGGGAAAAAACACCAACTAAAAGCTAATAAAACTTAGTGACCAAATGCACAGTGTCACAGAAAAGGAAGCTAACACAGTCTCCAAATCTTTACAAAGCCTCCCTCTGCCAGCTTGTCAGGGCTGAGAACGGAGAGAGCCAGGAATCTGCACAGGAAGACCTCTCAAAGCTCTGACAAAAGCAAAGAAAGGGAGCTTCACATGTAGCAACCATGGACGCAGCACGTCCCACCTCCACCTTTCATGGTTGTATTGCCTAAGACCTGTCAGTAACTGTCCCTGGAAAGGACCAGCACGCAGGGTATTTAGAGGCGGTAACAAGGCTCCTGGAGAGCAGGATATTTGCCAAACAGCCAGTTAGGAGCAGGGGAGAACTTTGCCAAAAACTTGACGTTGGAGTATATTGTCTAGGCAGGACCGGCTGCCTACCAGACCGGTTCACCTGGTTTGAGCTTTCCGAGCCAAAACTCGAAGTCACCCACTGCAGAAGAGAGATGCTGTCTAAGACCACCAGCTGGAAGCGCAGCTGTCACCTCTGGGTAAAGGATGGGAGGGAGAGCACAGCATTTTCTGCCCCCATGAGCAGAAGAGGAAGAACGCTTTGTGCTCGTTGCTTTCCCTTTGCTTACCACAGACCTGTATTGTCCCACCAACCTGAGGGAGCCAGCACAGCAACAAAGAACCAAGTGAAAGCACATTAGAAAGAGAGATTTAACTGGCCTAGCAGGATTTATAGCCAACTAAGCATTTCAGACTGCATCCGTACTCAGAAGGGGAAGGGCACAGTTCAGATAAGGCAAGTGAGAGCAAACGCGAGGAGCACCAGATGGGAACAGCAGTTGTGAAAGCCTCCTCAAAGAGGTGGGTGCCCTCTCCCCAGGGGAGCCTTGTAGGGAGCATCTCCTTCATCACCACCAGCCTCTTCTTCCTATACACTGCTTGAATCAGACATTTCACTTGTTTCTCCCATCCCTGGGTGAGTGTGGGTGCCTCAACAGGAATTGGGACATCACAGCCAGACGAACCAAAACAGGGGAGGTGCACACAGAGAGCCCTCAGTCCCTCGCATTGAGTAGAGGTGGACCAGGAGTGACACCCCATACAGGATAGCATAACGGGGGGGCACATGTCTTGGCAGGGGCACTTGTTTGGGACAGAGTTGCTGCGACCCAAGGCGACACCTCTAAGGGCTGCAGGAAAGGATGAGGTTTCTTCAGCATCTCTGGAAAAGAGGATGGTTCAGCCCTGGCTCTGAGGCCAGCCCAGGGGGGCCTTCAGGGTCCTGGCCCCCTCCACCCTACTTCCCACGGGGCAGAGGGTGCACACAGGGTCCCTGCAGCCCCCTCACAGCCTTGCCCTGCCCTACAGATGAGGGGGCAATCCTGGCGCTGCCCTTGTCCCTTGTACAGGGAGAACTTTCTTCAGCAAAACTCCCCTGCCCCATAGCCTGCGGTGCCCCTGGCACCCCCCCCTATTGCAGAGGGGAGCCCGGGGGCCCCCAACCAGCTCCCCTGCCCTATAGCCACAGTAAATACCCCTGGTATTCCCCCCCCCCTTACAGGGGGGTACCCCGGAGCCCCCAGCCAGCTCCCCTGCCCTACACCCAGGGTAGATACCTGATATCCCCCCACCCTTGCATGGGGGTACCCCGGGGCCTTCAGCCCCATAACCAGCCCCATAACGTCCCTGACGGCCCCTTCCCAAGGCAGAGGGGCTGCTCCAGCTCCCCTACCCAACGCTCCCCAGCTGGGGAAGGGGGCTGCGGCCCTTGCACCCGTTCCCCACCGGACCGGGAGGGCCGGTACTGGCCGGGCCGTGCCGGGCCCGCGCTCACCTGCCCGGCAGCTTGGCGCTCCGCTTCCAGAACTGCCTGCCGCTCTCGGCCGCCATGGCGGAGGGGAGGTGAGGGGCGGGCCCGGCCGGCCAGCCAGCGAGCAAGCGAGCCCACCGGCCGGCCGGCCCCGCGGCGCAGCGGCGGAACGCGGAGGAAGGCGGCGACCCCCCGCAGGCCGCCTCACTGCCTCCCGTCCGCAGCCCTCGGCGGCGCCATCTTGGGCCCAGGCGGGGAGAGGGCTGCCATTGGTGGCTTCGTGCAAGGCGTTGCGGATCAGCCAATCGCGAGCGGGAGAAGGGAGTGACGTAAGTGACGGGGCGGTGCCTGAAGGGCTGGAGGAGGGGCTGTGTGAGGCGGGAGAGACCATCTGAAGGGGAGGGGAAGGAGGGAATAAAACATCCCGCCCCGGGCGGGGGGAGGGTGGTGCAAACCGCTAGCATTGAGGGGCATGGAGTAGGGGGTGAAAGCGGCGCCGAGGCGGTGCCTGCGTAGGCCGGGGAACAGGGGGAACCCTGACATGGGGAGAGCGAGTAGAGTTAAACACCACCCTGGAGAAGGGGAGAGACCATTCACTCTGCGAGGGTAGGGGGGAACACGCCCAGCAAGCACCTGGGCGAAACCATCGGGAGAGGACGGGGGGGAAGAGGGTTAAATCACCCACAGGGCCGCGAGGGGGAGCCGGTGGACAGAACCATGCGCGGGGCAGGGGGGGACACAGCGAGTGGTGACAGAGCTCACCTGGGTCTCTGTGGCAGCCCGGGGTGGCTCTGCTGGCACCCGCCGGCTGTCATGGTCCCGTCAAGCATTCAAGGCCATTTGGGGCAATTTCCATCCCCCAGCCAAGCCTTGGTGCCTGTTCCCTCATAATGACAACCCAGGGTGAAGGCGGAGCTGCCACTATGGGGCAAGCCATGAGGCACAAGTGGTCACCCCCTGAATAAACGGGGATACACTAAGAAAGAAACCACAGATGTCAAAAACCCACGAACTTCCCAGGTGACATGGGACACTGCCAGCCCCCAAGGCGCTGCCATCCCTCTCATGCTCTGAGGAGAAACCCCACCACAGGAAGGTGGCCAGCAGCCATCAAGCCTTGATGGTGCCAGGTGTGGGCAGAGCAGGACAGGGCTGCTCTCACTGGCCTTCCTGGGCTGTGTGGACATGGGGACCTCCCGCTCCTGGGGGGGAAACGTGTGATGGCCCCTGCCTGGTGAATGAGCAGCTGCCTCACAGTCAGACCGCCATCATGGCTGTGCCCCACATGAGTCAGTTCCTCACAAGGTGCCTCAGTTTCCCCTGTTTGCAAAGGGCAGGGCAATGGCAGGAGGGAGCTGGGCGTCCCTCAGGGTGTCTCAGGCATTGGGGTCATCAGAAAAAGGGGTGATTGTCACCCCCAGCTCAGCCTCCTGGCTAGGGTGGACACAGAGGGCTCTCGCCATCCCCTCAGGGTTGGACCCCGCCTTGGCAGGATCATGGCTCCTGCCAAGCACTGGGGGAGAGGCTTGGAGAGCCTTTCGGGACGCAGGAGGGTCGGGAGCACTCAAAAAAAGGGAAGAAAAATTAAAAAGCAGGCACATTTCTGCAAAACCAGCCTGTTTTGGGAGGACAGGGCTGACAGCAGAGGGCGGCACAGGCTCATGGCTGGCGCCTCACTGCAGGGCCTGGCCTGGCACCTGAGTGCTTTGCCCTGACCCAACCTGTGACTGCTCTTTCCCTCTCCATCAGCTGCTCTCGAGGTACAGGGAAATATTTCGGGGGGTAGATGGAGCCCAAGCCTGTGGCAGCGAGCCCAGGATCTCTGCCAGCGAGCCCAGGATATCTGTCAGCTTTCAATTCTGAATGAGAACGAAAGCTGAGAGAGAAGAGTCAGTTCCTTTTCCCATTCTGAAGCTGAAGCAGAGAAGGGAAACTTAAGAGCTCACAAAAATAGAGCAGTTTGCGGTACCCAGCTGCAGGGAAGATCACTGCCCTCCTGGTCAGGAGGTGCTGTGATGGATTAGCAAAATTTCTGGAAAGAAGCTAGTCCATCCAGGGTGGAATCGCTGCTTCTTCCACGCAGAGTTAAAAACCTGTGGGCTACAAGGTGTGACTAACAGGGTTATCAAAAATCACTTCATCCTGTAACATGACTGCAAACTCTGAGAAATAGAAACTATCCCACATCGGAGCAGGAGCCCTTAGTGTCTGTCAGTGGGAGGCTGAGCACACCAGAGTCTGTCCATCTGGCCTAGAGTTCCTTTCAGCATCCACACATCCCTTCTTCTAGGCAGGGTGGGTTGGCTTTGCTGTTCCCTCTCAGCCTGAGGGCTGATCCTCCTTGGAGGAGTTTTCCCGCCTGCTTTTTGATGGCAATTCACACATTTTCTCCTGCTTCATTTCTTGGCTTTATCAAAGACTTTGTTTGGAAACACTGTGCTAGAGAGACAGGAAAGTGACCCCTCCATCCTGACAAGGGAAGGTGGCTCACTGTCTCCACCCTGCCTGCATCCTGCTCCTCTCCCCAAAAGGAGAGAAAACCCACCTGGAGGATGGGGGAAAAGGACTGAAATGCAAGTCCTTGGCAACCACAGCTGTGCTTCAATTGCCATCAGGTCTCTGCTGGTGATGGCAGGAGCCAACCTGGGCCAAATCCAGCTAAATCTATGCGCTTTGGGGGGAATCTACACACACCCATAGGGATGCTACAGCAAGCGATCTACTACAAGTAGTAGCCTGGCACCAAGATTACAGCTGCTGTGGCACATCCGTGCCATGCGGTTGGCAGCGTGGGGGTGGTTTCCGTTGGGGTTGGTACTGACAGCTTAGGAGGCCGTGTGCGTGTGCCAGGGGGGCCCAGACCTGCTTGCCCATGTCAGGGGGAGGGTGGGGAGAAGATGAAGAATTTCAGCAGGGGTTGACCTGAAATGACATCTTGCTGCTTCTGTTTTTCTCACCGCTTTCGCAGCAGGGTGAGATCTCAGTCCCTGCAAACCGCTCTCCATTCAAACACCCCGTGCCTGTGTGTCATTTCGGGTTAACTGAAGTGGCTGCTTCAATTTGAAACAGGAGCTGTTGTTTCACTTTTCAGGTTGGTTAACCCCCTCCTAACTGTAATAAACATGGTGATTAAGGACTCAGAAATAGTACCCTGGAGGAAGGGGACCAAAAGCTTGGAAAAGGATGAAAGAAACACTCTGGTTACCCGTTTTAAAAATATGTTTCTTTAGCTGAAGCTGCTAAATTTGACTCAACTTTACACTGGAAAGGTTTTGTGGTTGTGTTGTGTTTTTTTTTTTACAGTGAATAAAGTGTTTTTCCCTCATAAAAACCCCCACCAACTCTCAGGCCAAGTGATGCAGTTTCGATGTGTCATGGAGGCAGGGTTAGTGCAGATCCCACTCTCAGGAAGTTTGATGTAAACCCCAAAACAAGACTCTGGTCTCAAGTGGGGCTCCAGGTGCTTGAAACCAGCACCTGGCTCCCCTCACCATCACAGCCCTGGGGTGTTTCTTTGGAGGAGGTCTGGGAAGGGACATGTTTCACCCCAGGTTCATGCTGAGATGGTGTAGGGCTTTGGTCTCAGCTCCTGGAGGACTAAATCCCCTGCCTGGGGGACATGGGCACATTGGGGGTCTGAAGCTGGCAGCTCCCCTGCAGCCAATCCCAGCCCAATAAGAGAAAGGGCAGGGAAAGGCAGGCAAGCCCAAGCTCCACCGCAGAAGATCTCCAGCAAGTTGGGGCAATGTGCCTCAGTTTCCCTACATGCCCTATGGAGATAATGTTATTGCCACACAGGCCGTCGGCAAAAAGCATTCGGAGACCGACTTCCACAAGGATTCATTATCAGGGAGCTGGAGCCGTGGGACACCTGGTTTGCCGATAATTCACCTTGTCCTAAGGCAGGTGTTTAAAATAGCTCCTGTGACTCACTGTGCCGAGTAGGGCCAAAGGGTTTCAGACACTGCCTCGGGGGGCAGCTGGATGTTTTCCTTGCGACGGGATGTGGGGCGAGATGCCATCTCCAAGTCTCCAGCTCTTCGGGTCCCTGCAGCAAGCCTGGCCCCTGCTCGCTCGCTGGAGTGGCTTTTCTCCTCAGTGCTCATCTGGGTTTTTCCAGCTGCGGCAGACATTTGGCTGTTGTTCATCTCCCATTCCCAGAAAGGGATGTGGAAAATATAAACATCCCTTTTGCTGTGGTTCCAGGGTCCCTTGGCCAGTCCTTTCCACATCACCAAGCACCTTAGCTGGGGATGGATGTGTATAGGATGAGTGCTGGTCCTTTGCAAGTCCTCAGTCATCCATGGGACTCCAGTGCTCCCAGAACAGGAGGTCCAATGGCCTGAAATCTCATTCGGGTCCTGCTTTATCATTTTTTTTCTGCTTTCTGAATTGTAGGTACTTCCCCTGCTGACACCAGGGAGCAACAAAAAGTTATGAAAGGGAGGTGGGAGAGCCATGCTGGCTCCAAATTGCTTCCCACTGAGTAACTCCTGCATCTTCCTCCTCTCCTATCATACCTGATGGCCCCAAAGGGCAGTGAACATAAAATCATAGAATCATTTAGGTTGGAAAAGACCTTCAAGATCATAGAGTCCAACCACTGTCCAAGCACTAGACCATGTCTTGGAGCACCTTGTCTACATGCTTTTTTTAATACCTGCAGGGATGGTGACTCAACCACTTCCCTGGGCAGCCTATTCCAATGTCTGACAACCCTTAGAGTAAAATTTTTCCTAATATCCAACCTAAACCTCCACTGCCGCAACTTGAGGCCATTTCCTCTCCTCCTATCTACAGCCACCTGACAGAAGAGACCAGCCCCCACCTCACTACAACCCCCTTTCAAGGAGTTGTAGAGAGTGATAAGGTCCCCCCTCAGCCTCCTTTTCTCCATCCAGACTAAACAGCCCCAGTTCCCTCAGCTGCTCCTCATAAGACTTGTGCTCCAGGCCCCTCACCAACTTGGTTGCCCTTCTCTGGACATGCTCAAACACCTCCGTCCCCATCAAGGAGAAACAAAGGGTCAAAAGGCCTTTTCCTTTCCTCCAGCCCCTGTGCACAATCCCCGTGCCACAATGCGATGGTGATGGGCATCATGGAGGGGAGCAATGGGCAGCCAATGCTACGGCTGCTCTTCTTCAGGTCTCCCATCGCATCTACCGTGGTCCTTTCCCCATGACAGAGGACTGGGACACGAATCTGGTGGCTCTCAGCCTTGTGAACATGCTACTGCACGAGAAGGTTGGTGCACAGGGGATCAAACATGCACCGAACCTTTTCCAACACCCAAACCTTGGAGGCACCCAGTCACCCTGGCAGGACAAGATGGTACCTGGGCAGCAGGATCTTGCCAGGGGACATCCATGATGGCACCGTTCCCCTCCTGCAGCGCAAGCCCAGCAGGGACAAAATCATCAGCAACAGGTGGAAACAAAGCGACTATCAGCTCCGCAGCCCCCTGCCGGACCTGCTCAGCCTTTCTGCGGCGAGTTTTCTAAGAAACAGGGCAGCAGTTAGTGAGCGTTTACGGGAAGGGTGGGCCAAGCTCAGCCTGCAGCCGGGGCAGCTGCGATAGTGGTGCTGGTGGGGGGGGGTGGTGGCTGCCTGAGGGGCTTGGACTCCTCGCAGTAGCAGGCATCGTGGCAGAGAGGTTTGCTTTCGTGCAAGAGCAGCTTCCCGGATGGTCCGGAGAAAAAGCGAGAGAGGAGGTTAAATACAAACCACATCTCAAAATAGGCCTAAACTTTGAAGACATTTGGAGCTGTGCTTCCTGCTTCTAGCAGCCTCAAGGAGGAGATGAAAGATGCAGCTGAGTTTAAAAAAAAAAAAAAAAAAAAGGCAAAACAAACCGAGTTAACACTTTCTGCTGAAGGCAAAGACACAGCAGTACCAGCACACCAGGTCAGCCTGCAAGGCTGGAATATGGCTCCAGGACCCCCTATTCCCTCAGATAGCAGACCCATGGCTTGGAGAGTGGTGCTGCCAAGCCTGGGGTGAGCCAGGGAAAGGAACCATCCCCTGGGCATGGGGGTTTTAAGCAAGAAAGCCCTGGGGCAAGCCAAGGAAAGGATGGTCCTGTTGTATCAAATCTGGCCAGGGGACTTGCAAAGTAACCTGCAGAAAGGGAAACGTGTGGCTTCCTTGGAGCACACAGCCCTGTGTGCACACAGCAGCAGGTGCTCCATGAGGTCAAGCAGGAACAGAGCTTCAAAATTCAGCATGTTAACTTAATTAAAAAAACAATCCCAAGGAAAAAAAAAAAAAGAAAAAAAACCCCCAACCAACACCCCTGAAGCCAAAGTGCCGCAGAGCTGGGAAGTGGGGTTTGACAGTTTGGAGGGTAAAAGCTTAAGCGAAGCATTACCGCTGCTGACTGATAGTGACCGACTTCTCGTAATCTGAAGATCGACTTCCTCTCACTTCATGTTCACCACAGCAGAGCTGGAGGTGGGGACAGCCCACTGGCGGCTTTCTTCACCCACTGGCACCCAGCATGCAACACCCACTCCATGCCAACAGAGCCGGAGCAACAGGATCTGCCTTACCAAAATTTAATTTGGCTGACAACATCCGGTGTTTCATAAGGTTACTTTGATGTTTGTTTACTTGCCATCCCCAGCACATGCTCCACACCAGCCTGTGGATGAATGGAAACTAAAAGGGCTCCACACCCCTTTGATCTCTCCCAAGAGACCTGCCAGGAGCTGGAAACACCCCACAGAGGGATGGATCCAGCCTTCCCTGTGGTAGTTTTGGCTGGCTGGTCCTGGTTAATGCCACCCAGCAAGCCTTTGGGTGGGACCTTTGGAGTTAGCCTTGGCTGGAGACAAGCCGGTGGTCCCCACAGTAGCCACAGTGTGGTCACCAGTACCCCACATGCTCACAGCATCCTTCATCCCACCCCACAATAAAAGGATGTCTCCATCACATCAAGTGGTTCGTTTTTATTTAAAACCGCATAAAAAAAATAAGATTTCTGAATTCCCCTGTACAATATTAACTATTAACAAAAAACCCGCCGGCTACACACTTGGTTACATGTAAAGACTGGACAGCGTGGACAGCCCGGGCCGGCTCCCCCCTCCCCAGCCCCAAACAAGACACCCGTGGAGAAAACCAAAACTCATCTGCAAACTGAGATCTGCACGTGGCAAGGAAACAACAGCAACCAGAACTATGTACACAGATAGCTGGGGAGCAGGCAGCTGCTCCACACCTCCGCCAGACATCCAACAGAAACACTACAGGCCCGGGGATGGACACAGGACAGACATGGAAAGACGACCAGAATGGAAAACCGGGGGATCAGCAGCTGTAGAAGCAAGGTGTGGGTTGGAAACCCACATGAATTATAAATAAATAAATAAATTATCCTATCGGCTAGAACTCTTTCTTTAAAAAACAACAAATTCATGAAAATAAATTAAAAACAAAAACTGGAAAAAGGAAAAAAGGTAAAATGTTAACACTATTAACAACTGTACATGAAACTTTGCTCCTATATAACTTTGTACACATTTACAGCTCTGTTGGTTTGCATTGCTTGTGCATTCATGAGGGCACAGGGAAGCAAAGAACACCAGAAAATCCAGGCGAAACGAAGGCACAGGAGGCGAGGCATCGCCTGTTTGAGTCCCAGGTGTCTTCTGACCTGTTTTCTTTTTGAAAAGGGAAAAGGAACTATATACCCAGGCAAGTCTTGGAAAAGCAGCAGTGTAGGAAAATTCAAGTATTTCCTCCAGCACAGCCCAGATAGCAACTGAAGGCACTCGAGTACGGTGACAGCGGAGAAGAGACAGCCATTTGGCTGCAGTACCTGCCCTCCACCCCAATCAGACTTCCCCCATTGAAGCTTTTCTCGCAATAAAGTCTCCGATCCTCTCGCGGTCCTGAATTCAGCAGGTCAGGAAGATACTTGGAAGCTTCCAAAAACAGAACCAAAAAAAAAAGTACTGGCAAAACTTCAAATGAGGCAGGGTCATTCAGATGGAGTCCAGGACAGCTGGGTTGGATGGTGGCCACCAGCACTTGGAAGACCAGGTCTCCAGCCCAGCTCCAGGACAAGATGTGCGTGTTCCCATCTGATGATCCCTGCTCAGTGCTACGGTCACAAGGAAAAAGTCTGGTCATCTTTGCTTCTAACAGCCAGGAGATGCGTGGAGCTGTTACTTGCCAGGCTCCTGGATCAAACTGTGCAGGTGGATCTCTGCTGTCTCCTGAGGCAGGTGAATGCCTTGCAGCCAAGGATGGTTGAAAACGTCTTCCAAAGATGGCCTGTCTGAGGGGCGCATGGACAAACACCACCTGATGAGATGCTGGCACTCTGGGGAGAGAAACCAGAAACTGCCAGTCAGTCAGAGAAGGCTCTTGTCCAGCTGGTACCACTGTCTGCAGTGCCCAGGCCATGCTGAGTGTGCTCAGAGGTGCACCCAAACCTCCCAATTTATTAACCATTTTGGAGGACAGCAGGATGGCAGGATACGTGCCACCTCTTCCAGCTAACCATGGGAGATCAACCTCCTCCATAGCCGTAAGAGCGGGATGCTCACGTGCCTGGTGCCATCTCCCAAAACTCATTATCCACCACCACCACCCCCCACCCCCCCCCCCCCTGCGTGAAGTCGGGTACCCACCTAGAGACACCCGCCGTCGGAAGAAGAGCTGGCCCTGGATGATGTCCTCATCCTGCTCGAAGGGGACATCCCCGCAGACCATGTCGTAGAGCAGCACACCCAGGGACCAGATTGTTGCCGAACGGCCATGGTAGCGGTGGTAGCGGATCCACTCCGGTGGACTATACACCCGTGTTCCTACAGGATACGGGTGGAGCTCGTCAGGCAGATGCTGCCAGCTCCCAGATCCTCATCTGAGCATCCCTAGGGATGCAGGGGCTGCACTGGTGGCGGGGCGGGGGGGGGGGCGGGAGACGACAACACGGTGTGACCTGCCGCCTCCTCACCAACACGTGACTCTTGTTTACAAACTTTGGGTTGTAAAAAAAAGCCGCCAGTGCCGGAAGAGGGCAGCACGGGCCCAGGGAAGGCCGAACCGTTACATGCAAAAAAAGAAAAAACCCACGGGTGGGGAAAAACCACGCCTTTTCCCCCCACTCTGCCTTGCGCCCCCCCC
>JANZLQ010000055.1:5327807-5344370 GCA_026212715.1 Elanus axillaris
CCTCCTCCTCCGGCGCAGCGCTGGGCTCCGGGACCGGCTCCAGCCCCGGCAGCCCGGCCCCGGCCCCGGCCCGGCGCTGGGGGCGGCAGGCGAAGCCGGCGGGACTCTCCCCGTCGGCTCTCGGGGTCTGGCACAGCTAAGTTAACACAACCTGGTGGGATACGGTCGAGTTTTTCGCCCCCACAGGCGCGCCAGAGGCGCGGCGCGGCCGTGGGGGTGTGCAGAGGCGGTTAGAGCCGGGCCCGGGACCCCCCGTCTTAGCTGATTTATATTTAGGCTTCACTTATTTAAAGGACACCCCCTCCACCCCACCCCTCGCACTGCGTCCCACCCCACGCTGCTCTAACCCGAGCAATAAACATCATCGTTTTGTTCGGTTATTTTCCAGCGGAACCACAGCACCCGGCTTTCATTTTTCACAATTAAAGGGGGGCCGGGACGGTGGGGAACTCCTCCAGCCTGACAGCTCGCCCCGGCTCTCCCTGCTGTTACCGTGCGCTCCGCACCTACAAACCAGCGGGGAAATGGGGGGAAAAGGGTATTTCTTTATTGCTATTAATTTTTTTTTTTAACGAGCAAATGTAGGAATTCCGTGGTCTCTCTCTAATTTGGCAGTGACGCCCATTCTCCTTCCTTTCCAAGAGGCGCTGGTAGCTCGGGAGACCGCGGTGGGGAGGCGGGTGGCTGCGGGAAGCCCGAGGGGAGCCCGGCGCAGGAGTGCCCGGTGCTCGCCTGGGGAAGGCCGGCCCGGCGGGGACCTGGCAGGTATGTGGAGGGGGCCGGCGTCGGGACAGGGCGGCACCGAGGTCCTCCCGTTGGGTCTGTGCCCTTAGAGCTTCACAGAGTCAGAGGAAGACCCGACAAACAAAACTAATTCGATGTGTCGCCTCTCCCCGCCAGCGCACGCCCGCTATTTTGTAGAAATCCGGCTGAAGAAAGGGCTGACTTTTCTGAAACCCCGATCGACGCAAAGAAGGCGCTTAGAGGGAGGGAGAGCGTCCTCAAACTACTCCGTAGCCATCATCATCATCATCAAGCCTGTCCGTTTGATTTAAAAACAGCACGATAGCTGTCACTGAACGCTGTCTCCTCAGCTTCCCCCCCCCCCCCCAACCATACGGCTTTTTACCCTCAGATTTGCGGGCTGCTGTTGTCGGTTTGAGTTGCTCGGCACAAGCGTCTTTTGCGTGTCTCCAGCGAGCGGAGTAACGCTGGGTAAACGCAGAGGGCTGCGAGTGGGAGCACGGGCAGCCTGGGCTCGCGGGGCTGAACTTCGGGAAGGAAAGAAGTAAAAAGAAGAGGGAGAGATTGAGAGAGAGTCTCCCAGGCAGCTTGATCCCATTAGCTCCGTCCTTGGGTTGCATATTTATACGGTCTAGGAGGTGAACAGATGGACTATCAATTTAATTCCATCTTCAACACCATCAGAGATTGATTTTCTACTCGCTTTTAATTTTGCCATAATTAATTAGATCATTACAACTGTTTTCTATTGATCTCCCTATTTAAACCTCAGATGCAAAGGGACTTGGGCAGATCCTTTAAAAACACAGAAGGGAAAAGGAACAGAGGGGGTTGCAAACTTTCTGAAGGTTTTTTCAGTTTCGACTCAGAAGATTTTCGGTGCAGAACAGCGTAAAAAAGCCGCTGTGGCCTTTTCTTTTAGGAGGCCTTTTTCGTTGCCTTTATGTTTTTCCTTTACGTTTT
The DNA here is from genome assembly GCA_026212715.1 of Elanus axillaris. NCBI lineage: Eukaryota > Metazoa > Chordata > Aves > Accipitriformes > Accipitridae > Elanus > Elanus axillaris. The sequence goes on from JANZLQ010000055.1 coordinate 5,329,515, forward strand.
GGTGATTCTTTGTCATATTTATGTATAACATGCAGCGTATATAATAGATTTAATTGGTTCGATTATGAAAATACACGCTCGCACGTGTATGTCTGTATATGCGCGCATATATATACACACATAAAACATATTTGGTATTAAGATTTACTGAGGTGGTGCACATACATTTATATACGGGGACTCTATCGACAGAAAAGAGATGTGGTTTTCCGAAGGGTGGGTGTTTTTCTTTGCCTCCCGTACGCGTCTCTGTTTGTGCACCTGAACCACTCTCTAGACGGGGGATATTTCACCCCGCGACTCCACCAGAAACGACAAAAGAAAGCTGGAGCTGCAAGCCCCGGTTCCCCACGCCCGCCGGAGCCTTTCTTTCCAAGCCTCCCCTCCAGCAAACGGTTGGCAGCCGGGACAGCAGCACGGCTCTGTGCCGACAGTCGGCGAGGTCTGCATTTTAAACCTCTATGTCCTTTTTCCCCCCCAAATCCCTAAATTAACAGCTCCGTTTATATACGTAATTTGAGAGAACCACACCGCGTAATTGTGCTTTTACCGCGAGCGGCAGCGCCGAGGAAAACCTCTCCTCCCCGGCGGGGTTTGTTTGAAGCTTTGTTTGCAAATCATAAAATTGACGACGGGGGGGGGGGCGATCCGGCGAGAAAAAGCGGGAGCGGGTGGCGGAGAGCCGCCGCTGACGCCCGCCGGTGCGGCTGTTCGCCTCCCCGTTCTCGACGAGAATAGCACCGCGTCCCCCCGTTGCCACGGCTTTTGACAGAACGCGCGGTTGTTCGCCAAACGCGCGGGAGTTGGGGGGGGGGAGCGCCCCCTCCGAACGGCGCCAAAGGCGGGGGGGGGCACGCGAGGCTCGTCCTGGCCCCGCCGCCGGGATCGGGCGCGGGTCATGGAGCCCCCCTTCCTCCCCGTCCGCCGGAAAATCCCGATAATTTTTTTTTCTTTTAGCTTATTCTTCACTTTGTTATTTTTTCCTGCAATCTCGCAACTTCCCGGGGGTGCTCAGCATCCCCCGGACCCCATCCCACCCGCTCCCGTTACTTCATCGCGGACAACCCAGTGCCTGAACTTTTTCCCTTTTCTAGTAAAAGTGGTGATCCCAGATGGGGACTCTTGACTGACAACCCTTTTTTAATTATTTTTTTTTTTCCGCAGAAGTCACTAGCTGAGATGCTTTCCCGAGTTCCAGAGATAAGATAAATAATTTACTGGATGGAGGTCTCTGATTACTCACTCTATTAGCATTTAGAGCAAAGAGCTCCAGCCACCAGGAGCTGAATTATTCCAGACGAAGCCCATCTGGGCTCCCGCACCAGAGCGAGACCAAGGAGTTCCCAGCATCCCACACATACTTGTGGGATGAATTGCTTGAAATCGAATGGGGTTTACTGGAAATGCTGGTGAGCTCCCGGCTCCTTTAGTATTTCTTCTTTTTAAAATAATAAAACACAACCAAAATGCAAGCCCCAAAATCGGCTACAGAGCTGCGGCTCAGCCCTCACGCTGGCCGGGAAGGGCTCACCACCACCATTGCCTCTTAGAGTTTTACTGAGAACACGGCACATCCTCTTGCAGGGGCTGAGGCAACTGAAAACCTAAAAACTGGAAAACCTACATTAGTTTTTACCCGGAAAGTGACATCTTCATTTGGGGAAAAGTGTGGACAATCTGATGCAGCAGTCTTCATCCCATTCTTGTTTGATTTTTTTTAAATTTTTGAATATATTATTGTTATTATTTGGGGTGATGCAAGCTGAGGGTGGAGGAGAGGGGCGGACAGCGCCTTTCTCCTGCTTTATTCCCACCCAACGCCTGGGCATATTTGGGACAACTGGTTCTGCCAGTCGGTGCTCAGCCATGGGATGAGGTGACTCAGCATCTGGCCCCAAACTCATTATCAAATTCTTTGCGGGGATGATGAAAGGTACCGAAGGGGCTGCCCTGGAAACCCAGGCTCTTTATTGACAAACAAAGCTCACCCCGGGAGTGGCAGGGCTTTTCCTGGGGGCTGCCTTCCCCTGACCTCCTTGGGAGGTGCAGCCTTCTTCCTCGCTCTGCCCAAACCTGCTAATTAGCGTCGAAGGGAGCAAGCGTGTCTTGCAACCTGGATGATCTGGGGCCAAATCATCCTTGTGCGTAAACCTGCCCAACTGCTAATATCCCCAGGGGACTGAGTCAGTGGCCATCTCTTCCTGCCGACGATACAGAGGGGTTGCATCCCCTTTGGGTTGGGGAACCCCCCCAGCATGGAGGCGATGGAGAGACATTTCTCTATGCCCTGGCTGTGTGGAGCAGGGATGTGGCCGTGTTTCCCAGCCACATCCATCTCTTTCCAGAATAACCCACTCAGACACATCCCTGTTCCCCAAATGACCCCCAAACCAGAGCTAGGAACCACCTTTTCCCCCCAAGCCCATCCCACATACTCACCTTTCCCCCTGCCAGCCTGGGTAAGGTGATTGGGATGTGTCAGATGTTCAAGGTAACATGAAACAAACCCCATCCTGCTTGCTACCCGCTTTGCCCTCATCCGGAGGAATCACCTCTTTTCCCAACCCTCTTCCTCCGGGATGAAAGCCACCAAGGACAGCGGGTGCAGGAGAGCAGCCTGCATCTTTTGGCACACCTTGCACTTGCATGGACATATGGATGTCCAAGCAGGACCGCAGGTCCTGCCCCGACCAGGCAGCAGCATCCCTGACCTGGGCTGTTCCTTTCCACCCCTGGGTCAAACCCAGTGCTTGGCGTGAGCCCCCCGGGGAGCAGTTTGAGGCTCAGAGGAGATTGCACAGGGCTTGCAAGGTGGGAAAAAAACCCAAGCAGGACCATGCCTGGGGAGAAGTAGGACCCCAGGGTGGCACATGGAGCTGGTGGCAGGTCTGGGGGAAAGGAGCTCCCAGCAGACATCAAAAGATCAGTTCTCAGCCCTGCAAACAATCCCGGCAGCTTTCAGGCTCTTCAGTGGCATTCCAGTCTAACCGGGGCTGCCTTGCATGATAATCAGGCTTAATTACTGCTTTATCGCTTGATTGCTGTGCTGGGCCCTTGGAGCTGCAGTGTTGCTTTCGCAGTTTACTTTTTGTATTTCCTCCTTCCCCTCCAGCACAATTAGCAAATAGGTGAAAATGGGGAGGGCCAGGGCAATACCCAGAGGGGAGAGCAGGGCGATTTGCTGCCTGGGAGTCCCTGGGGTGGAGGGGGAACAGATTTGCAGCCCGTGGAGGGTTAAAACTGAGGTTTCCACCGGTGTCCTGCAGACAAAATAGCAAGGTCAATGCCAAGCCAGGAGCACAACCCCATATCAGCCCCAGAGCATCCCCCCTCTGGAGGGGACAGCATCCCTGGAGGAGGGAGGGGAGCATTTTGGGGCGATTAAAGCCGTGACACAGAAAGGCTGTGGTTTTCCTAGCATGAGCTTTGAGTCATTGCATGACCTTGGCTGCATCTGCCCGTGGCTCCCTGCGCTCTGGCTCGGTTGCCCGCAGAACCGGCTGGCCCAGGGCGTGGGGCAAAGCGGAGGCATGGACCTGCCGGTCCTCAGGGAAAGCATGAAACCTTCCTCAGTTGGGCCAGCAAAGATGCTCCCACGTACACGCAGTGAGCAATCCCTGGCCACACTGGCAAGGAAGCGGGCGCTGCCCTCGGCCAGGCAGTGGGTGCCATGGTTGGGACACCCCCAATGTGCCACTTGAAGTCACTTCTTCAGCAGCGAAAAGGTGCCCTGGTGTCTCACCGGTGACTTTGGAAATGCAATAAAATGTGTGTGCATCCCCCAGCATCGTCATCGTGGTGCAGGTGATGGGCATCGCCCTGCAGGATGCGGCCGATCCTGGGGTGCACAGAGGCTCTGGGGGGGCTGTGGAGGTGCTGGGCTCTCCCCCCAGGCACAGGTCGGGATCATGGATGCCAGGAGCCAGTGCAGCCACAGGTTGCTGGCTGGGTGCTGTTTCCCATCCTCTGGGTCCTGGGAGTCCCCCCCAGACCCCAACGCAGCGGTGACAGCTTGGGAACGACACGTCCCATCCTGGGGCTGGAGTCACCCGAGGACAGGGAGGAGAAAGGTCGTCGCTGGTGTGCTGGTGCACCCCAAAACCCCTCTAAGCCAGCACCCAGTCCTGGGCCTTTGGGTGCCAATCCCCACCAGTTTAGGAAGGTGATGGGACCTGCGAGTGGGGCAGGAGATGCAGGCGCCCATCCTGCTCCCTGGGAGGAGCAGATGTGGGGATTTCTTCTTATTAGTTTAATATATTTTTTTGTATGTTGGCTTTTAGCGCGGGCTTTTTGGGAGAGGTGTGCGTGGAGGCGGCAGCATGGCTAATCTGCTTTGTGAATGGAGCCGCACGGGGGGCGGCGGAGGGGATCGGGGAGGTGGAGGGAGCCACATATTTGGGATTCCTTCATCTGGGTGGGCTCCTTCTCCCCAGACTCTCAGGATGTGGGAAATGGAAGATGAAAGGAGCTGCATTTCCAGCCTCTCGGGTTACAATGTCTAAAGCAGAAAAGGGTGGTTGGGGGAAAAAAAGGGAGGGGGAGAGTGGGATGCTACAGGGAAACCTGGGTTGGGAAATGGCCCGGCGAGGTTGGGGCAGGGAAGGGGGCGGCTGGGGCCGAGCCGCTCGTGTTTCACATCACGTCAGGGCTGAGGAATTTCCTCTGCTCTGGGGGTGCCTCGCAGAGAAAAAGGGGGAGGCTTTAAGGTTAGCTGGGGATGAATAATAGCCAAGAGGCGAGGGATTAAAAGTGTTACCCAGGGGCTGCTGTTTACAAGCAAACCCTCTTGCAGAGCGGAGAGGAAAGAGGGACGCATCGTGGTGACGGTGGGGAACCCAGGCCACGCATCGGCTGCATCCCATCCCCAGCCAGCACAGCGGGGCGATTGCCCCCGGCCCCTGCGTGGCTTCGTCCCCGAGAGCCCCTCTACAGCGAGGTCCCAGCAGCCGGTCCCTTGCACGCGTGGCGTGGCCTGGGGTGCCCGGCCTGGCTTCCCTGCCGTGTCCTCCCGTGGCCCCAGGAGCTTTCCCATCCCTCCTGTCCCCCTGAGTTGCAAACAGCCAGATAGCTCTGTCCACAGGCAGGAAAATCCGCTCCTGCGAGAGGGCTTGTGCCACCCACTGGGTGCCCAGGAAAGGGGCTGGGAAAGGGGGCATGGACAGTGGGAAGGGGGCAGCTGGAGACACAGGGCTCTGCGCAGGGGGCATGGATGGGCTCTGTGCAGTGTCCAGGCACGGGGTTGTTCCCTTCCATGTGACACAGCCCCCTGTCCTGGGCATCGCCTGGCATCGTCCCACCACCTCCTGGGCTGTGGCCCAGGTTTTGTCCCCAAACACTTTATTTTCATTTCCCCTTTATTGCTATTTTGGGTGAGGCAAGGTCAAGGTGGGAAGGAGGGGAGGGAAACGCATTTCTCCTATGTTATTCCTTATTATACTCTATCTCTGATATGACAGCTGAGAAGGGACTGTCGCAGGGTGGAAGTGCAGCCCCCAAGCTGGGCCAAGGGATGCTGCAGGATCCGACCTGGCTGCTTGCTCTGGGATGGCAGATATGCCGACACGTGCTGTGGGCAACCAGGCTCCACTTGCAGGAGTTGTGTGCTAGGGACAGGCTGTTGTCCCTGATTTAGCTCAGGGAAACTGAGGCACGGGGGGACCACAGAGCCCCTGCGGGGCTGGAGGGTGGAGGTGGGCTTATTCCACTCCCAAAAAAGGATGAAAGGGCAAAAAATGGTTTGCAAGCCAGGGAAGATGGGGATGGGATCACAAGTGCTGTTCGGAGGAGGATGAGCGGGTGCACCTGCACCCGACGGCTGTGCTGGGCGAGACCCTGCGCCCAGGTGAGAGCCCTGAGCGTGTGTGGGGACACAGGATCTGGCCCAGTGACCCGTTCCATGGACTGGCAACCTGGGTAGCATCACCTGGGGGAAAGGACACAAAATATAGCTATATCCAAGGCTCAGAGTGCCCAGGCCCCCCCAGCCTTTCCTGGCAGAACAGGTTTCTTTCTGCAGAGCATTTGCATGAGAAAAGCACCTTTTAAAGATTATAAAATGATTTTGGTGGCTGATGAGGGACCGGAGGGTGCCCAGCTCTCCTCTTCCCCCTCCACCCTGCAAAGCCCTGCCTATTCCCAGGTACATTCCTGGCATTGCTCTGGCCGGGAGTGCAGAGAGGGCGCTGACCCCTTGAGCATGGGAAAAATGTCTGTCTGCGTGCGGGAAAGGAGGTGCAAATAGTATGGGGTGAGGAGGTCAGCCGGGAAATCCCTTTCATCTTTTCCCGGGCCTTTAGCTGACACGCGGCCGGGGAGCACATGGGGCGAGCAGGAGAAGGTTTTGTCTGCGGCTGGAAAAGGGGAGGCTACTGGGAGACTCCTGGGAGGCCAGACGCTGTTTCCGAGCTGAAAGAGGCTGAATCACCACGTGGGACGGATGGTGCGGAGATGGGATGGATAGGTCACAGCGGTGACCCACGGGATAGGCGATGGGCAATTAGGTTTGGCCTTCAGCCCTTTGCATGGCTCAGTGGGATGCTGGCACCCCCCACACCCCGGGGCGATGGGGGTGAAGGGGGGGCCCAGTGCCCTGTGATGCCCATAACATGCAGGCGCTGGTGGCTCAGCCCCACTGGGGACATGGAGGTGCCTGGGTACCAGTTGCTGGCCAAGCATCACCCTGGGGGGACTCTAGGTGCTGGAGGGAGCCAGGCCAGGGTGCTGCCCCCAGGCTGGAGAAATCCCAGTAGAAACGCAGCCCGGCCCCAATGAGGACAACCTGCAGACTGGGTTCTCCCCTCACTGGGTATGGAGGTTTGGAGCAGCCCTGGTGCAAAGGCTGGGCCTGATGCTGCACCGGGACTGTTGGGGCAGGCACAGGTCTCTTAGCAAGAGCGAAATTAATAAAAGGCAGATCTCGCCCTCCTTGCCTGCTTGGCAAAAAAATCCCGAGTGGAGGAGATGTGGGAGAGCCCCCGAGGAGCCCAGGAGAGGTGGGGCCATCTCCTCCTCTGCCACAGCCCCCCTGCATGTCCTTGGTCCAATCCCTCCATCTCTTTATCCCACCTGGACTATAATAAACTTCTCCCCGTGGCTTGAACTCCAGCATCTCCCTCCCAGCAGCCCCTGGGGAGTGCAGGGCCATCACCACCATCGCCTACTCTTGTTGGTCAAAGGAGGAGTCCCAGCACAACCCTGCTCCGCGCCGAGACGGATCCAGCCTGGCTTCCAGGAATCAGGGCTGGGGCAGGCGGCTGTGGGTGACAGCTGGTGCCTTGGGTGGCATTTGCTTGTCCTGATGTGCTTGGGTCTCGATGCACCCATTTCCTAAAGCACCCACGTCCTGATGCACTGCGGGCCTGCTGCCCCGTGGGACTCGATCTCTCCCTGCGGGTTTCCATTGCCTCTCCCCAGCTGTGCCATGGGGTGAGGGCTTCTCCTGCCTGCACAAAGCAGATGGTAAAACACGGACTAACGAGATCAGAGATTAATCTGCACTTTGCTTCCAAATCGCATAATCATCTAATTATTCTTGGTATCGGGGTGGAGCAGGCTCCAGGCTCCTGCTCTCTCCTGGGCCACTTTGCATGGCAGGATGGTGGCAAGGAGTTGGAACCTGCCCTGATGCTGCTCCGGGGCCCTGTTAGTTTGGCAGGACTGCCCGATACCCAGCTGCTTTGCTGGCCTCTGGGACTGTGTCCGGCAGGAGATGGTGGGAGAGGACCCAGGCGTGTGGGAGCAGCAGCTCCCCATCGCACCCCTCTGCCCTGCTGTGTCCCGGTTCGACCTTGCACCGGCGTTACCTGTCTTGTGCCAGGGCAGAACAGCAGGAAACTCATCCCGAGCACCTTCCCACTCCCCGGGCACAGCCCAGGAGTAAACCCAGCCCAGTGACTCCCAGCTCGCACCAGTAAGAGGCACGGGGCTGGAACTGGGGCATTGCTGATGTGTGATGCTGCTCTGCATCCCACACAAGAGCTGGGCAGCATTGGCATTGGCACCGGCCGCTGCTGCCCCAGCACCATGGCCGGCTTTCATGGGAGAGGAAACGGGGGAAATCTTGCATTTCAGGCGGCGTGTGCAGCTGGTGGCCCCAAATTCCTGCACGGCCGGTGGCAAGGCCCCATTATCAGCACGCCTGGGCTGTTTGCTGGAAAAGGGCGGTGGCGAGGCTGGGTGACCCCACACTTCCTTCCTTTCCTGGAAGCCGCTCGCTCTGAGCGTGATGCTGGTGCTCTGATAACCGGCTGCTTTCACAACACATGCCGGCGAGCACAGGGACGAGTTTGTTCCCCGCTCTGCCGCTGTCCTTCCCGCCTGGCTTTCATTGCCCTGCAGGCACCTGCTTTCTCTGCTTCAGTTTCCCCCCCTCTGTAGAGGTGGAAACAGCCCCGAATGCTGCAAACCCTGGTGCTTGCAAGAAGAGCGAGAGCGTGGATATGTTTCACTGCAAGGTGTAATGAAGTGTGTCAGGTCTCAGCCTCATTCCCCCTCATCCAGCCACCTGAGTAGCAAGTACTGTGCTGGAGATTCCTCTTTGGAAATCTTGGAGCGGAGGAGTGGGGAGAAGTGGGGTTCCTTCATCTCTGTGGCAGCACCCAAGAAAGGACTGGTGGGTCTCAGGGGCTGAACCATGGGGCTGTGCTTGTGGCTAGGCACCTGCCAGTCCCCTTGACCCTTGGCATGGATGTAGGATCTCAGTGCAAGTTGCAGGATGGGATGGGAGCAGGTTAAGGACTTTTTGGTCCTCCACATGCCCGGAGCAGTGCAGCTGGCGGCTCCCGTTTGCACCGGGGGGCTGAGCAGTCCTGGCTGCCTTCGAAGCTGCTGGCAGGGGAAATGGCAGGCAGGATCCTGCCTGAGTCAGGCAGCGTAATGGCCCGGCACATACCCAGTGTGGTCCCCTTCCTGCGTGGCGGCAGGTCCCTGCACGCCACTGAAGCCAGTGCCGCGGGTCAAGGAGGGACATGCGGGGCAGGCGAACTAGGCTAAGGGGGAAACTGAGGCAGCAACAGGGATGCCATGACCTGCTTGAACCCTCCTGGAAGGGGACCCAGCAGACCTGCCTGCTCCCTGGAAGTTTGCATCTCCTGGGGCGCTCAGTGCTGGGCTGGTATTAACAGGGTTTGGCCCTGGGCTCGGAGACACAGCAGGGGCTGGGTGCTGGATGCTCGCATCCCCCAAAACCCTGTTGGGATCCACTCTGTTGCCTGCAGCACTGCCCTGTGCAGGGACGAAGGCATACCCAAGGGACCACCATCCCCCCAGGACACCCAGCACTGGGTCAGCGGTGAGGCCAGGGTGCTGGCGTCCTCCCTGCAAGGCTGGTGCAGAGCCCTGTGGCTCCTTCGCCTTATCTGGGCCATGGGAGGAGGAAGTTTGCAGGGTGGATTCCAGTGGGCAGGTAAACAGCGGCCAGATGGGACCCAGATACCTGCCCGGAGACACCCGCCGAGCCAGGTTTGCACAGCCTGGATGCTTATTTGCTCTAGGGAGGGCTTTTCCCTCCCTTGGACGTCAGCAGCGGTGCCGGGACATCACCCAGCAGTCTTGCCGGGCTCCTCTGTCACCCTCCTGGCCAGGTGCCTGCATCCGGGGTGTGGGTGCTGCTGCAGCCTGGTAGGGCTGGGATGCTGTGCTGCTCTCCATGCCACTGACCTGGGTACCACGGCTTCATCTCCCATAGCCAGGGATCAGCATAATGCCCAGGTCTCCTTCACTGTGGCCAAAAGGGCTCGGGGACCCTTGGGTGCCTGGCAGTGCTGGGATTGGGGTGGCAGGAGGCACCCACCACCCTGGCCCTGCCGGACCAGTGCGAGGGGAGGGGAGCTGCTGCTGTCTCCCCTATCTTGGGTGGAGGAGGTGGCCAGGCAGGGCCAGGCTGCTGGCAGTGGATGCCAGGCGTGCCCTGGCACATGCATGGGTGCACCTCGCACCCAGCCCTGGTCTGCAGCGCCAGCAAGATGCTCCCAGCCCCGGTTGCGAGATCCTCTCTTGGCTCATCCGGCTCACCCAACTCGCCCGTCTCCCACCACACCCAGAAAGCCTGCACCTTTCTCTGGTCCAAGGGGGAAACTGGAGCACCGGGATGTGCAGGACTGATACAGGGACATGGAGGGGAGCTGCTGGGGGGAGGCCATCAAGCAGCCAGGGAGGGCAGAGCATGGCACCAGGGCTGTCTGCAATGAGCATCATCCACCCGTCAGACCACAGTGTCCTCCATCCCAGGGTGCTGCTGCATTACGTGAAGCCCGGGGGCTGTCCGCATCTCTCCCGTGGATGCTGCTGGGGTGTTTCTTCTCCCAGGTCTCCATCTCTCCCCCCACCCCTTCCCTGTCCCCACAGCCCAGGTCCCTGAGGTGGGATGGCTCCGGGATGCAGTGCCCACCGCAGGATCACCCACATTTCCCTGCACTTTGTGTGGTGGTAAATAATGCAAAGCCCAGAGGGTTTCTCTCTGCCACGGGATGAGAATCTGTGGGATGCTGCTCCCTTTGCCTGCCAGAGCATGGAGGGGAAATGCCAGGTTGAGACCCCGTCGGCCACTTGGAGCGTGTGTTTACTGTGTCAGGAGAAGCCGTAAATTCGCCTAGTTTAATTGAAAGCCGGTGCTGTGGGTTTGGCTTAATCCACCCTCCTCCTCCTCCTCCATTAGATAACGTCTCGCTGAAACCACTTTGCAAACTCACGGCATTCCTGCGTGCTGAGTGCTGGGGCAGCCGGCGGGCCATGGCCATGATGGGTGTTCACGTGCTGCCCGGCCACTTCGCTGCCATCGACTCTGCTCCTCTGCACTCATCCTGTGCTGGTCCTGGCTGGGAAGAGGTGCATGTAAACAGCGAAGAGAACTGACCCGCTCGTGTCATGTAACATGGATGGCAAAGAGATGGGATGGCTGGACGTGGTGGGATGCAGCAAGATGCAGGGTTGTGCTGGGGGGAGCACCCCGAGTGTCCCCAGGAGTGGATTCAAAGGGGTCAAGTTAAAAAGATGAAGGGAAATGTTTCAGGTGTGGGGGAAATCTGAGTAGCAAGTGGGATGGGATGTTCCCCAAAAGAGCTGCTAGGAAGAGGCAACAGGAACCCTCTCACCTCAGTGCATGGCATCGGAGGGGTCAGTACCACTTCCCCTTGCCCCCAACATAAGGAAACTGAGGCACAGAGCTGGGCAGGGCTTGGGCAGCACTCAGGACCAGGGCGGCACTGGGGGTGTTTGTGGGAGCCAGTTCCTCCTCGGGGTTCTGCAGAACTGGCAGAGGAGGAGGAAACCCGCAAGTCATGGAGAGGCTGGTTTGCTGGCATGAATACCCATCCTCGCCCAGGGCCACCCCGGGGGGAACCCGCCGCCTCCCCCCTGCCTGGCGCAGCTGCGGGGCCGAGGATCCGCAGCATCCAGCACAAGGGGAAGTTTGCTTTGCCAGTGGAGTTCAGGCAGAGGCCAGGGGCAGTGAGCGCTGTCAGGGTGTCCTCCGGCCTTTGCTGACCTGCGAGGAATGCTGTGAGTCACGGGGAAAGCATCCCCACGCCGCCAGCCCCTCGCCGTGCCTCCCAGCCGAAGGCACAGCGTGCTGGGGGATGGCAACTCCTCGAGGCTTTGAGTCCTGCACCCGGGGATTTGGGGTGAGCAGGGGGTGTGCAGTATCCCAGGACACCCCCATTACATCCCACAGAGGTGCCCAGAGGAGATGCAGTACCCACCCGGGGCGTGAACCCAGCCAAGATGCTGGCACTGCGGAGGTGGCCATCACCCTGGTGTCTGGGCACAAGATGAGGTGGGCAGACCAGGCACAGTCCCCAGCTCCAGGGAGGCCAGACATGAACTCAGCCTCTCCGAGCAGAGAGAGATGACGTGATGCTGGGAGGTCACCCAGGGCCAGGAAGCTGTCCCAGCCCAGTGCTCAGGGCTCTCCCACTTGGCCACCTCTGTCCCCTCTGGCTGGTGGGAGGGAAAGGGGATAGATGCTCCCCGAGGTGGCTCCTGCTCCTGTCCTTCCCCCAGGGAAGCCGGTGTTTTCAGCTTTATCAGCTAACTGCAGCTTTATGCCCTGCATTGGAGAGGAGAGAAAAGTTTTTCCCAGCAGTGCCTTACGAGGTGCTGAGCCCTGGATGCTGCTTTGTTTCAGGTCGTGTTGCAAAATTAAAGAGGGAAATGGCTTTTGGGGGAAGAATTGCAAATTTCTGGAAGATTATCTGAGCGTGGCACCTGCCTCTAGTGTGGGGCAGTGGGAGGTGGCATGGGACCAGGAGTGAGCATGGAGTGGGAATCTCAGGAGGGGACAAACCCCAAAGCATCCCTCCATAGGTGAGCACCCAGAGCCAGCCTGGCTGTGCCCTTGCAGCCTCCATGGCTCAATACATTCTGAATGGGGAGGAACACACTATGTTTTTGCAGATGTCTCAGCCCTGGGCTTCTCCTGGGCACTGGGAGGATGCTGGGAGGACACTGGTTGCAGGTGGGAATGTCTGCAGGGAGGAGCTGTGCTGCTGAGCAAGGCACCAGTGCTGGCCGCTTCCTCGAGAGCAGCTGCTGCTTTTGCTTTCGTACAATAAAACGCATCAGGTTATTGAAGGGCCAAGTGTGGAACAGCAGGAACCTGTTGCCACCTCCTGCCTGTCCCCAGCGCTAGGGCAGGAGACCCAGGAGGTGATGGGGAAGGGAAGAGCCGGGCAGCGGCTGGGTGCAGAAGGACAGTGACCTCCAGGGGTGACAGTGGCATCATGAGGGACATGCTGTCCCCTCCCAGCAGCCGGAGCTCATCTTCCTTGCCTAGGACATCTCCAGCTCTGAGGTGCCACCCCAAGGGCCACTTCATCATCCCATCCCTCCTGTCCCACGCCACTGCTCATCTTCCAAGGAAGAGCAAAGACCTGATGCTCTTGTGACACCTAATGGCAGTTACTGTTATCAGACTGAGCACTCTTCCAGGAAGGCTCAGCTTGCCACGGAGCCACAGATGGAGGGATGCTCTGGTACCCAACCCAGGCTGGTACTGCTGAGCCTGGATGGGGCTGCCAGAGGGGCTTGGGAGATGGACAGAGCAGCCCTGGGAAAGACAAGCCCAGGAGCTGGTTTTTCTCCTCATTCCTTATGGAAACGCAGGCTGTGACTGTGCTGGTTGTCTGCTCACCTCCTCCCAGCGATTTCTGAACCTGCTGGCCACCTCCAACCCCAAACCAAGTGGTGCCTGCAGAGCTGAGAACAACCAGGCAGGTGTACAGACAGGAGAAACTCCAACTTTTGCTCTTCAATCCTCCCCCCACATGAAGGGAGAGGCAGGAGCCTGCCCACAACCACAGCATCAGACATCAGAGAATCCACACCAAAGCATCATGAAGAAGCCCCATCTCCCCAAATCTTGCTGCTGGGGGAACGCCCTGATAAACTCAGCCCCATCCCTGGGGAGGAGGAGGTATCCCCTCACATCACGGCACCAAAAGCTTGGTTGAGCGTTTGCCGCAAAGTTGCATCACCCAGGTTGGAAAACTAACTCCTGGACTGGCCCCAAATCCAGCACCAAAGGGGTCAAACTCTTTTAATTACCACCGACCCCAGGCCCTCCAGCCTCTTGTGCCGAGACACATCCCTCATTTTCCTGTTTGCTCAGATCCCGCTGTCCGATGGCAGTTCTCCAGCCGCTTTCCAAACCCACCTGTGGGGATGGGCTCATCTCACCACACGTGGGGACCGGACCTGCAGCCCCTCCGACCCCGTTGGGGTGATGGAGACTCCAGGATCTCCTTCCCACTGATGGTAAAGCAGGATCCTGCCTGCCAGATATTTTTATTTTTTGCTTCGTGCATCCAGTTCAGCCCAGGGATCAGCATCCTAAGGGGCTGCAAGGCCCTTTCCCCCCACCATGCNNNNCCCTTCTGCCAATGCAGGGCCATTCTGGGTGCAAGGAATGTGGGTGATGCAGGGGGAGGAGGTGGCAGAGGATGGGTTTTGGGGAATTTAGCTATCAGACCACACGCCATGCTCACCGCTACTTCTGTTCCTGGGAAGAGAGGTGACAGGGGACACAGCACAGACACGAGCAGCACGCATGGGCGGCCCCAGGCAGTGCTGCAGAAGGGATGGGGAAACTGAGGCACGGAGCATATACCTGGGCTACCCACAGGGGATGCAGCTGGTGTCACTGCAGCTCTCTGAAGGAAATGTAGGTACCAAAGGAGGCAGCCAAACCCAGGAGCTGACCCTGGAGCTGGGAAAGCATCCTCTGGGCTGGGCCAGGCCAGGCTCCTGGCACTGCAGCCCTGGGGCCTCCCTGCTGCCCCCCCTGAGTTTCTAACCACCTTCAGGCCATTTTCCCTTTCTGAAGTGGCTCTTTGCAGGGTGGCTGGCAGAGGGGGGAACTGGCTTTAAGTGTATTTGATGGATAATTCCTCATTACTTTAATGCATTTGCAAGCTGGGATAATTGATGGATGTTTAACAGGATGTGTTTCCGACAGTCGGCTGGAGAAATGGACTCCCATTACTCCGCAAACGTTTCTTTTTACCATTGAACTCCTTTGTTTCAATTGATCCTTGCCTTTCCCATCACTCGCTGCTCATTAATAATCCCCAAAGCAGCTGCTTCTCCCCCTCCAGCTCCTCCCGGCCTTGCCAGCTCGACCTGTGATGCCAGAAGCTTTTGCAGGGGTTTGCAAGCAGATCTGGGCATTGCCGCAGGTCTGTTTTAGAATAAGCAAGAATTTTTCCCCCCAAAGTGTGGTCAAACCTGACTAAGAGCAGGGAAATTGCATGCCTGGGGTGTCACCTGGGTCAATCAGAGCGATGCAAGCTGCTTGTCCGGGGGGGGAGGGGGGCGGCACCCGCCCCCCTCCCCTCGGGCAGCCCCAGGGCTCCGGGTCCGCTC
>JANZLQ010000055.1:5355313-5368573 GCA_026212715.1 Elanus axillaris
AACAACCTTTGCCAGCAGCCTGCGGGGCCCCCAAAGAGGAGGTGGAAGCTGCATTCCCCACCCCCCCCAAGCTCCCCCAAGCCTGGGGACACCCCAGCAGCGAGGTCCTTCCAGTACAATGCAAAGGGTGTGTGTGTGTGCAGCTGGGTGGATCCTGGGGTCCCCCTCCTGCTTTGCATTGCTCTCTGGTGGGCTTGGGGGGGGGAATGCAGAGCAGGATGGGGGTACCCCAGCCCTAAGGCTGTGGGTTTTTTTGGCAGGGGGAGCATCACAGATGTTTTGCATCATTTAGCATCATCTCCCATCCTTAAATCCCCACCCACCCAGGGGGGGATGCCCCTAGCCTTGGGGGAGCTGGGGGTCCCGCATGTCCATGCAGCCCTGGGCACAGCAGGGGAGGGATGCACCAGGGCAGGGCTCTGCCACGGTTGCCTTCGGCCTCGGCATATCTATTATTTAAAGCGCTCGGCGGGAGCGGTGGAAACCCCCATGGGCTGCGGAGGCTGCGCGGCAGGGAGAGGCCATGCTGCTGCTGCAGCTCCGGCCTGCGCAGCCCCAGCACCGCGGCGCTGCGGCGAGGGCGATGCTGCTGGAATGGCTGCATGCTCAGCATCATTGAGCAGAGCCCCTATGGGTCCCAGCCCCTATAGGGCAAGGCACAGGGGAACACACCTGTGGAGCCCAACACCTATAGAACCTGACAACTATAGAGGAAAAGCCCTTGCTGCCGAGGGCTGGCCCCAATGGAACCCAGCTCCTATACAACCCAACCCCAGGCGTTATAGAGCAAGAGCTACTGCCCCAGTGATGCAGTCCCCTGGAGACCAGCCCCTGTAGAGCAGGAAACCCCATCTCACATTGCAGACTGCAGCTCCTGTAGGGACCTGCAATTAGCAAGCAAGAGAATATGCTCCATAGAGCAGTGCCTACAGAGGGGACCCTGTAGAGAAACCCCCTATAGAGCCTGTCCCTGTAAAACAAGAGCCCCCCCCCCCCAAGTAGCCCTGCAGGCTGGGGGTGTGGGGTTTTATAGGGCCCATATGGTGCCAATCCGACCCCACACCTTGGGGGGGGGGGAATGAAAGAACCAGCCCTGGGACCTGCTGAGCCCCTTTGTGGGGAGCAGGGGGGGGATTGCACTGCACAAAGCCCTGCAGCGGGGCTTAGGGGGAGACCACAATGCACCCCTGACTTCTCCGTGTCCCTGCTGGCCACCTCTCTGCATCCCTTTTCCCACAGCACGGATGGGGGTGCGGTACCCAGCCGGGGTTTGGGATGAGTACGGGACAACGAAGGCCCTGCAAAGCGGCAGCTGCAGTGGCGCCTGTTGCCCTTTGCTGCGGGCTGGGTTTTCTCAATGAGGGGTGGCCCGGCCCCCAGCATCTCTGCAGCACGTGGGTTTCACAATGTATTTTGGTCAGTGCTTACAAGAAGAGGCTGCGGGGAGGGCTGCGGTGGGGGGATTCCAGTAAATGGCCTTCAAGCCTTCCTCATTCTTGAGAATAGGAAACTATATGACTTCTCCACGGGGTTTCGCTTTCTGCATGGGGATGCAAGAGGCCAAACTGCTCCACTTGACCATCGCTGTGACGCAGCCAGCGGATCAAAAACACACAGGAAAAGAAAAAGTCATCAGTGTGTTTGCTGCACGTCTTGGGTGCAAAAATATCTTTGGTTTTCCTAGGAAAGCAGAGTGGGGGACTCATGAACCCCTCTGCGAGTTAGGTCTCTCACCAGCCTGTTTCGGTGATGCTTAGGGCAGCCGAGTGATGCTGTCTCCCAGCCAGCTGCCTTTGGGGATGGCACGATGCCGACGCCGTGGCAGTAACCTGCCCCGGTGCCCCATCACCCCCTCCATCCCTCGGCCACCTCTCTTCCCTGGCAGCCCCTTTCCTGAGGCACATGTGGATGCTGCAGCGGGGCAGTGGTCCGTGAGGGTGGCTGGGGGGGCTGGGAAGGGGGTAGGTAGGAGCTGGTAAAAATAGCACCCAGGTGCCCTCTGCCCCAGAAGCAATTTCTCGTTTGGTAAACAGGAAATCTATTCTTAGGCCCATTCACGAGCCGCAGGCTGACAGCAACTCCCTGCTCCGGGCTTGTTTTGTTCCTCACTGACACAGGGGTGACGCTGAGGCAGAAGGCCACCATGCAGAACCTTCCAGTCCTGCGGGCTTTCCCTTGCTTGCTCTTTTTCCCCTGGCAGCACCCTGCGCTCCCCAGCTTTTCTGGGATGCTATGGTTTCCCCTTTTACAGGAGGCAGTGGTGGGAGGCAAGGGCAGTTTTGGGGTGTCTCTGCAAACCCCCATGCTGTTTGCTTCTGGGCTCAGCCCCATGCTGGGTGCATCCCAAGAGGCAATTGCTTTGACAGAGCTCTACCCCCCAACATCTAGTTCCTCTCCCCCTTCCTTGATGGTACTGCTGGAGTTGGAAGGAGTTTTCCCTTTCCTGGGATGAGCTGAGCTGGGTAAATTGAGGAAGGAGGACAATGCTCACAGCTTTTTTTCCTGGCTCCCAAAAATCACCCAGAGTGGTCATGGCTGTAGTTCATCTTTGCTCCCCATCCTTTCCCCAAGTGTTGTCCCCATTTGCAGTATCTGGCTCCAACTCACTTCTCTTCCCACTCTCCATGGATCCTTTCAGCCTGTGACACCCTTGAGTTCTGCTGGAGGCTGCTGTGCTTTTGGCTGGTGGGCTGGAGCTGCTGCGTGATCCAGGTGCAGGCAGCAATCCCTGCCTGCTAGGGACAGCCTTCCCTGCCTGCCAGGGATAGTGGGCTCCCCCAGCCCCCTGCATGAGGCTCCCACATCCCATTTCAGCCCCTTGCAGGCTCAGAAGTGGCAATTTCTGCCTGGGCAATATTTCTGGGGAGGTAAAGAGGGTGTGGAGAGAAAAACACGGGGCTGCAGCCTACAGCACTGTGTGAAACAACCAGGGCTGCTCGTTATGCTGATAATGGAGAGGGGAATTCCCCCATGTCTCCCCAGCATCACTGCCCTGCACCAGTGTGGCAGTACCACCTGTGTGGACCCAGCCTTGCCCCAGAGTCTAGAGGTACAAGGGTGGAGGGTGCTTGTGGGCAGGATGGGGTGCAGGGAAAATCTGGCATGGGCAGGAGCGCAGGCTGGCATGGGGACGCAGGCTGGGGGTGTCTGAGGTTAAGGGGTACCCCCACACCATGGGACTGCAGCAGTGTGAGGCCAGGACAGTGACAGAGTGGGAGAGGGACATCCTAAATCCAGCACTAGCGTCCCTGAGCAGGGTGAAGGTGAGCTAGCTACAAGCTGCATCTCTGCAGGGTGTCAGATTGGGGCCTGTCACAAATAAGGTGATATGGCGCCCCGGCGACAATCCCACAGGGCGCTCTGGAAAATACACCCCCCAAAAAAGCTCCTTGGACTGCACACGGGGGTTGCAGGTAGGATTTATCACAGCAGTCCCAGTTCCACAGATGCTTTCACAAAACTGGGCATCCCCCCTGCACCATGCACTGCCGTGGCCAGGCTCGGAGGAAGGCTGAGGCATTGCTGCCCTCGGGCGGCAGCCGGCGGCACGGCACAGAGGGCCGGGGCCAGGCTGGCTGCAGGGGCACAGGCTCCCCAAAACCCTCTGGATCTTCTTCCACCTCACGGCTCAGGTAACTCCATCGTCTCTGTCCAGTGCGGAGAGCAAGGAGGGAGGGAAAGGGGGATTTGGCTTGTCCGTGTGGTGGCAAACGTACCCCTGCCTTGCCCTTTTCATGACAAAAAAACCAAAACAGGGATCTGCCCGAAGCCAGCTGCAAGCAGGTTGGGCAGGGGGAGGTTTGACCCACCAGGCAGCCCAGGAGGTGGGCATGGCCTCATTCTGCTTCACTGCAGGAGTCCACATCCTCGCCCTCCTCCGGGTGTGTGATACCCGCGGCGGAGCGCGCCATGGTCCTCATCCAGCGCCGCTTCAGCTCCTCTGTGTCAGCCACAAAGGTGTAGACCTGCCGGGACTGCACCAGCTGGAAGAGGTGGCGGGAGTCGCCCTGGGGCAGGTCCCTCACCTGGTAGCCCAGCAGCGGGATAGAGGTGTGGGCTCGGACGTCCTGCCAAGAGTGGAGACAGTGGTGGAAAGCAGGGGATGGGCACACCGGGATGTCCCTTGCAGATGGAGCTGAGCCTGGCCTTACCTGGGGAGCCGCGTAGATGTACAGCACAAGGGGATCATCCTGCGGGATCACGAACCAGCCCCGCGTGCCCACCTTGCCGTTCTTGTCCAGCAGCTGCAGGGAACTGCAGAGCAAACTCTTGCCCGATACCTCTGCTGCTCCTTTCTGCCAAAAAAGACCCCGAACAAACCCCTAAACACTCAAGGTGGGAGGCAGAAAGGGCACTGAGTGAAGGTCATTTTCTGGGGAATTCCCTGCCTGCTCCACAAAACCCCCCAAACCAGGCACAGGTGAGGGGCAGTCCTCCCTGTGAGGGTCCTGCTGAGATCCCCTGGCGGAAGAAAACCTGGATGCCTGGTCCCAAGGCTCAGAGCAAGAGGGAGGGAGCTTAGCACATCCACCAGCCTCACAATTAGCAGGCACCCTCTGCTGCTGGTGCAACTCTCATCCCTTCTGCTGCAGGCACATGGCTGGGCTGTGATAGTGATTCTGGGTGGCAGAGCTCAGAGAAAGAGGGACAGAGGAGCAGGGCACAGGGAGGACGGGCAGAGAGGGGCAGAGCTCACCTCCAGGATGCCTTTGTGCTTCCCCTCCCGGTCCTCGAGCACTAAGCGGCCTGTCAGGAAGACGTAACATTCCTGGCACACACGGTTCAAGCGGTTCCCATCATACTGTAGCTCAGCCTTGTAGTCAGAGCAGCGAGCACACACCACCTATGACCACCAGACAGGCACACTGGTGGGACTGGGGCAAGGCTGGGGGATTCCAGGGGCAACTCCAAGAGCAGCCCTGAGCCCAGGAAAAGGGGTAGAAGGTGTAGGAGAGGTGCGCTCCTGCCCCAGTGGCCACCTGAGCAGGCCAGGAGGGTGGGAAGAGAGGGGGGACAGGGCAACTCACGTATCCACAAGCTCGACAATGGTGTCTCCGGCGCGTGATAGCGTTGAAGGGCTCCTTGCAGCGCATGCACATGGTCACCAGGTTGTCCCGTACCCACTGTGGAGCTCGGCGGCCCAGCTCCTCTGTCTGGGGGTGGGAGACTGCATTGCTGGGGCTGGCTAGCCATGGTCTGGGTGGTTTCAGCCCCTCTGCTCTCACCCCTTCCCTTTCTCAGCCCTTCTCCCCACCCCCAGCCTCCCCCCAGCTCTGTTTAGCTAGGGAAACTGAGGCACAGCAAGGTGGGGGCTCTCCTGAGCTGCTGCACAGGGGGGTGCTGAAGGCAGGCAAGGCATGGAGAGGGCAGGAGGGTTACCTTCAATGCAGGGTTGCCCGTCTCCAGCCCATGGACTGCTGTCTTAAAGGTCTCACTCCTCTTCTCCTTCCTGTCAATGGCATCTCGGAAGGCCTAGAGGGGAATGCAGAGCTGGAGGGGCAGCTGGGGGGGGGCCTGCCCCTGACACAGGGCATCCAGCTGGGGGGAGTGAGATGTGCCACCTCTCCTAGCACTGTGGTACCTTGATCCAGGCGTTCATCTCCTCCCCAGACCTGGGTACAAAAAGGGAGATGGATAAGCCACTGTTCTTCCTCCTCGAGGGTCTGCAGGACTGTCACCCTTCCACTTACCTGGCTTGCAATTCCAGTGTCCGCCGCTCTCCTGAGACCAGGAAGGTGTGAGGGAACTGTGCGTCGTTCAGCTCCCGCACCTGAGAGAGACCGAAGAAAGGATGTGGAGCAGCTGAACCACCTGCAGCACACAGAGACTTTCCTCCATGATGTGGGGGACAGGGACTTCCCTCAGGCACAAGCCCTTCAGCCCCTCAGATCCTATGTGCACAAGATGTCACTGCTATGTCACAGGATCAGAGCATATCAATCAGTCCTCCTCACCCACAAAGCCACCCCTGGCTCCAGCTCCTCCCTCCTTTCTGAGGAAGAAGCAGCTACATTACACCCCAAAGTAGGGTGCATTTTGGAGGAACCAGGGTCTGGGAGAAGCACAAAGACAAGAAGCCTGTCTGACCTTCATGCTATCCACGTTGATGCGGAGATGGACCTGGAACTCAGCACCCACCTGGATGACCTTGGGCACGCAGTAAAGCAGCATGTTGTTGAACTGTGCAGGGGGGGTGGGGGGAAGAGGGTTGGTTGGAGCCCAGCACCTGTGTGGTCAGAGCTGGGGGCTTCCCTGGGACCTAGGGTCCTTCACCCCCCTGGGGCTGAGCTGGTCCTTGGGAAGAACCCAGCCTAAAAAGTGACTGCTTCTGCCCCAGCCCTCTTCCACCCTGCAAAGGTGAAATGCTCTAGGAACTTGGTATTCCCCAAGGGCTGCCATGCCCAGGGGATCAGCATTTTCCCAACCACGTCCTATTCAGGGTGCCCTACATTGGGCAGGTCAAACCCCTCAGCTCTGAATTCATCTCCTCTGTGTAGAGATGAACCAGCAACATCCCAGCGAGGCTGTGCTGCCCGTCTTCCCATTCCCATCTTATCTGCTCCCTGGCCCTTCCCCTAGGCATCCCAGCTCCCACCAGGAACAGGTATTTCTCCGATGTGCTGTTGTTGCGGGTAGAGATTTTTTGGATTGGCCCCTCCTTGATCAGCTCATTGGAGGGGTCCACAATGTCATCCTCGAGGCCCAGCCGCTGGTAGACCACCCAGAGGTTCTGCAGCCGTTCCTAGGGGAGGCAGAGGGACATGTTTCTGTGGGGAGCTGGGCAGACAAAGCCTTGTCACCCCTGGGTCCCCTCCATCCCCAGTTCCCAGACCAGCTGCTGAGTACTGGGAGAGGTGGCACAGTTCTCTCATCCCAGACTGATCTTCGAGAGCAGCTTGCAGCCTCGAACAGTGGGTCACATCACAGCTGTTGTAGACATGGTTTCCCCAGGCTCAGGGTGATGGCGTCAGGCATCAAGAACAGGGCCTAGCCTCCTCTACTGAACCTGCAGTGCTCCTGTCCCATTCAGGGCAGGGCTGTGCTCCACTGAGTTGCACAGCAATGAAGCCATGAGGAAATCTGGCAAACCACTGTGCCGTGAGCTGCAAAACACTGCCAGCTGGGACAGGCACTCACCATCTCGGCAATAGCTGCGTTTGAGTGCTTGGCCACCATAAAAATCATCTCCAGGGCCTCTGCAACGAGAAGAGAAAGGGAGGATGTTAAACACTTGCTAGGGAGCTGTGGGAGAAAACTCCTGGGTCTCTCCCTTACGGGCAGGAGACACGCGTGTGGCAGCTGCTGCCCTCCCCTGGACACAACCGGAATGGCCCTGAAGCGCTGCACCAGCGTCTGAGTCTGGCCAGACTGTGCGGGGTAGGCGTGCTCGGGTCCTGGGGGAACAGATAGCCGGCTCGTTTATCACTCCATCCCAGCAGGACTGGGAACTGCTGTTATCCGTAGGGGTCTGATAGCTCCCCCAGCCACTGCAGGTCTCCCTGGGGGATGCTCGAGAGGGATCATCCTTATCCTGAAACACCACCCACCTTCCCTGCTGACCTCCATAGACCCTAAGAGGGCAGATTAATTCCTCTCCCTGCTAGAAAAGGGTCAGACTGAGAAGTTTATCCAAGGGCACAGGGCAGCTGGTGAGAGAATTTGGGTATCCTGATGCCCCTGTACAACATCAGGGGTTGTTATTTCCCCTACAAACCCACCCTGTCACTCCCCACAATGGGGAGAGTCAGATGGAAGCCCTTACTCTCTGCATCCTCCTGGTCTGGGGACTCAGGCGGTAGTTTTTGGACATAATCTTTCAGCAGGAGTTCATAGCGTGGGATCCTCTGCACAGGTTCCAGCATGTGGTGCTGCAGCGTTAGGTTAGCACAGACTTTCCTCTTCTGGGGAGAGACATCACACATGGAGAGAGAAACAGTGACCAAGGCAGCCCTTACCCTCCGCTGCTTCCCCCTTGCAGAGAGACTTTGGGGAGCACTGCTGTGGTCCCCCACCATGCCATGGCCCATTACCTGGATGTCAGCAATGAGATCCTGGAAGGGTGGTGATTTCTCTGACCAGACAGTGATGAGCTCTACAGCCTTGTCGAAGTTCTTCACGTATTCACCATACATCTTGAGGAATGGTGCAAGCTTCTGGATCACATCCCCGATCCGTGGGTTGCAGGTCCTGCAGGGAAGAACCACAGACCAGCAGCTTCCTCAGTCCAGTGGGGCAGACAGTGAGTGAGGGATGAAGTGAAGGGGCGGATTGTACATGGTGGAGGATAGAGGTCTTTACCACCGTGACCTGCTACGTCCCCATACAACTTCCTGCTCTCCAGAATGGGAATGTCCCAGCCTGCAGCCATCCTTGGCCATTCGTGCCTGGGCACACCTCTAAACCACCTGAGATGTCACCCCCCTTTTTTGAAGTACTCTGGTCTGGGTTGGAGTGTTTTAAGGAAGAGCTTTCCAGCACAAACACATTTGGAGCAAAATAGGCTGAGCTCTGGTCCTGGTGGGAGACCAAATTCATCACTGCTCCCCCACTGTGGCAAAGCAACCCAGGCGTCTTGCCCTCCCCTCTGGCAGCTCACCAATCCTCCATGCGCTTCTGCAGCTCTGGCAGGAAGAACTTGGCGTGGAACTGGTAGATGGAGGAGATGTTGGAGAAGATCATTTTCACCACCTCCTCTGGGACTGTCTTCCCATTTTTGGCTTCCTTCATCAGCTCTGTATAGAACACCTGGAAGAAAGAAGGGGTGAATAAAAAGGGTCAGGAAGAGGCCTGAGGATCCCAATCCTTCTCTAAGACTGGCATATCATGCAGTGAAAATGCCTGACTCTGTGCAGAAGGGAAATCCCAGGCCCCAAGAGAGAAGCAACGGGGATGGTAGGCTTTGCTGGGACAAAGGTGCTCCCTGGAGGTGTGGGGTGTAGGAAAGGCAAAGGCCAGATCCATTCTCTGGCCATGAAGACCAGCAGCCCAGCATGGCTCTCATCTATACAGCTTCATTCTCTCCAAAATCTTCCGTAAACAGCCCCTGGCCTGTGCATACCCTGAACTGAGCCTGGGCACTGCCACAGGGTCCAAGCTGTGCCAAGGAGCACATGAAAATTGGTGAGTGTGGGGCTGCACCAAGGTCCTGCCTACTTTGTCAGTGTGAAGTGGCTGAGCTGTACTGGTGGGGGCAGACGGCAGCAGGGCTATTGCTTCCCAGACTTGTGTGGTCCTCTGTGCTCTCCAGCTCACCTGGTCAAGAAGGTGGAGGCGGTTGACATAAGCCTGCTCTGTCTCCAGCAGCTCCAGAGCAATTTTCTTTTCCTCTGGTTCCTGCATGGGGAGAAGGGCTCAATCTTGTGGGCAGAGACGTGACCCCCACTGGCCTGAGGGGATTCGGCTCTGTTCTCCAGTGTTCACAGACCATGGCCCAGCATCTAACTGGACCTCACTCATCTGAGGGCAAGGGAAGGACCTTTACAAAGCATGCAGTGAAAACAAGGGTGAAAACAAAGCTGTCAGGAAGCCTGGTTCATGTCTTCCTGGGTCACACCTTTCTATGTGCCTGGTTCTCCTAGAGCAATACAGGGCTAGCAATGCCAAGGAGTGAGGCAGGGTGGGGAGGCTAACCCCATAGTCTACAACTGCATCTAGGAATTGAATGCAGTCCTGCAGAAATGTGCCTGCAGCCAGTAAAGGGCAGCACAGCCTGGGGGATGTCCTGGGATGGACCTGGCTGGGCCCACCTGTGCATCCAACGCCCATTGCGTAGTTATATCAGAGCTGGAACAGACAAACTCTGCTTGGGCCTACCTGATTATGGGGAATTTGTGCCCAAAGCACCAGAGAAGGGGCCACATCGCTGCCAACCTATGCACCAGCCCTTGCAGGGCAGCGACTTGCTCAGGGCCAGCAGAGACCTTAGCTCCGGTCCAGCCCATGCAACTCCCTGCCTGAGCACGGGCACATGCCGGCCTCGCCTGAGCCACCTCCAGAGCTTACCTCACTGCCAAGCTTGAGGCCTGGGTCCTGCTGCCTCCTCCAGTTGTCCTCACTGATCTTGTGTCGGAAAGAACGGAGGCATTTGAAGCTCAGCCCCTGCTGACGCTCCTGCTTCTCCTCCTCCTTGTTCTCTTCCTCTGCTTGGTGCCTGGCAGCCATTTGGGAAAGGCTCTGGCCCTGGCTGGTGGGGGATGCTGGAAGCTGTTGGGGCTGGCTGGTTGCAGGAGTAGTCTGGCCGTACAGAGGCTGCTTGTCCCTCCGTGGAAATTTGCTGGCCCTGCCATGGAGGAATTGGAGTGATCAGCTCACCCATTCCCCCAGCACAGTGCAGCCCACTCAGGCCCAGGTTAAAGCCACCATCTTTGAGTGAAGGTGATAAGACAGAGCAGCACCCCAGTGTTGATGCTGCTTTGCTCTGCTACAACCCTGCTGATACAAACCAGGGTCTGAAAGTCCATACATCCTCCAAGGGGGCCAGGATCCAGCCTTTCTTCTCTCAGTGCATCCTGCTGATGTGGTCAGCCTCTGTCCTCCTCTAGAAAAGCATGACTCTGCCATTTACCCCACCCACAGCCATTTATTTCCCAAAGTATAGCTCTGCCCTTTGCAGGGCTGGCACAGCTCTGGCTTTCTGCCTGTGGCCAACACAGAGCCAAAGTGGGGAGTCAGCAGCTTTGGGCATGAGGCTTTAGAAGTCAAATAGCCAAGAGGAGGGCTTGTGTAGGTGGTTTTGCAGAGGGGTAGTTTTTTGGTGGTTTTCTCTCTTCCCTTTTCTGACAGAGACAAGGAAAACAGGTCCAGAGCAGCCATGGGGGAGAAACCTCACAGAGCACAGGCCTTGAAGATGATAACAATGAGTTGCCTGTCATACAACAGCTGGTTTGTGTAGTAAACTGCTCCAGGCAGAAACTGGAAAGACATCCACTGGTGGCCTGCAGACAGGAGTGGGATGAGGAGGAGGGGAAAACCAGGATGAAACTGGACATAAAACTGCACAGGTAAGGATAGGAGATGACTTGAGAGGCAGACACTCATCTGAAGAGGATGACGGGTCCATCCCCATGCTGATGAGCATGCATCTGTGAGCTTGGGAGTGCATTTGCAGCCATGCATGCATCCCCTCCTGTCCATGGGGGCTGGCATAACCTTTCACATGACACAGAGACTTTATCTGTCCCTTCTGGTGCCTCCCAGACCTGTGCCAGCCTAAACCTACTGCTGAGATCTGACAGGGAACTTCTCTCTTTCTGTTTCCACTGACTTGGGCTTAAGTGTTTTCTGTTCCAGAAAACTCATTTCCAGATTCCCCAGCTTCCTCCAAAAGTCACAAGTTACTTTTATTTCCTCTAAATCAAACTCACACTTCATGATAAATGACAAACACACTGCAGCAGCGAAATGGAGGCAGAGCAAATCTGCAAATGGTTCCAATGCAACAACATCACAGGCCAAATTTTGACTGTGGTACCACGGGGACAACCACGCTGCTCTGGAGCCACCCAGAGCACAAAGCCTGGAGCAAAGCATGCAGTGGAAATGCAGGCAAAGTTCCCAGAGCAGAAGGAAATCTTGTGCCTGACCATCTTTAGGAAGTGCTGCAAAACTCATCTACCCAACCACCCAGCCTCATTAAGGCTCACTGAGAGCACCTCATTGATACAAGGGAAGGCAAGGTTCAGCATCCCGATCCAACAGATGGGGAAACTGAGGCACGGACCACAACAATGACTCACCCCAAACCTCAGAATTACTTCTATACCAGGGGCAAGGCAGATCCCCTTGCTCTGACCCTGGCACATGCTGTTTGAGGGTCCCAGATCACACTCCAGGTGAAGGCTCTGTTTTATGGGGCTGCTATGCAGCCCAAAAAGAACTTGCTCTCTCCCTTAACACGATGCATTCTCTTCCCTTTCCTAGGAGCCACATCACTGCAAACAACTGGATAGTCTGAGGCTGGTGCCTGAGGCTCGGATCCTTCCAGATGCTCAAGCAGTTAATTCCCAGCAAAGACCCCTGCCTACATAACTGCAAACCAAAATCCTTTTTCCCCAGCAGCAGGGGAAAAAGCATTCATCAGCCAGGCCGACTGTGAAGGTGCTGAGTGTGGAAGGAACAAGCATGCCACAACCTAACACTGGGCCAGGGACAGAAACCTCCAGCAAAGTCAGTCACATCCCACTGAGGTTTTCAGACTTCTGTCCACGACCCGGAGCAGGAGGAAGACACAAGGGCAGATCCGAGTGCTAAAGAATAACAATCACCTAGTCAGCTTCTGCACAGCCTCCAAAACACCTCCATGGTGAGTTTCTTCCTTTCAAAACCCACACCACGTGGAGCCCCAATGCACCTGCAGCGCCCAGGAGCCTCCTTCCTTACCAGTGCTCTTCAAATACAGCTACCAGGTTCAACATACTCCGTTGATTATCAGCCTCTCCCTCCATGGCACTGGCTGCAGTGGCTGTCAACAGGTCCAGGGTGTAAAGGAGCTGCAGTGGTGGCTGCTGATAGCTGTGGCTCCCTTCTTCTCTCCCCCTCTCTGCTTTGAGGTGTTTCTGGGACCCAGGATGTTGTTTGGGGATGAGGATTTGCACAAATCAAAGACCATCTGCTGTCCTTTCTGTGGTAGCGGAGCTTGTCTCTGGGTTGGCCTCAAAAGGAAAAGGAAAGAGGAAGCGAGTCTGGTTGCAAGTAGGAGAAACACTAAGAAAACACTGGGAATTTGTTCAGTTTGGGGGGGGAAATTGCCCCGTGCCCCAAACTGGTGGCACAACCAAGTCTAGAGCAGCAGCAGGGATGGTGCAAGGGTACAAGCTGCCCAGGAGGACTGACCTGCTGCAATGGGGTGGGCTGTGTCCCACCACACGTCGGAGCCCAGGGTACCCATCACGGGCTGTGTGTGAGCCTGAACAGTCCTGCTGCTACTAGGGACTGTGAATAGGCAGGAGGGGACTTAATGTGAAGGATGGGAACGGGTGAGAGACGTGCTTGCACTGCAGGCCTCACAGACAACCCCCTTGCGTTTGTCTAGCTGAGGCCAACGCTCTGAGGAGAGCCCTCAGAAAAACAAAGCGCAAGGCACAACCCCACCACGCCACATCCCCCCTGTGCCCCACGGCCTCGCTGCCTCCCCCTCTTCCCTGCCACGGCCCTCGGCCGACCGCCGCTGTCCCCTCCCTGGCTCTGTCATGGCCGCCCCGTCCCCGCCCTCACACCGTGGCCCTATCCGCCCCCCCCGCCCTTCACGCAATGGTTCACACC
>JANZLQ010000055.1:5368897-5384568 GCA_026212715.1 Elanus axillaris
CCCCCCCCCCAAGCCCGTGTATAACCGGGGATCGGGACCCCGGTATAGTGGAGGGAGGGGGACCCCTGTGTAGTGCTCCTATGGAGACGTCCGTGTGCTGGGGACCACTATGTATACAGCCCCTCCTCTCTTATAACGGGACACAACGGGGACACCTGTATAATGGGGGGCACCCCGATATAAGGAGCCAGCGAGGACCCCCATGCGATGGGAACCCCCGTATATCCCAGGGGATGAGGGCACCCTGTATAATGGGGGTACCTATATAACTGGGAGGATGAGGGCAGCTATCAAACGGGGACCCCTGTATAGCAGGGAATAGGAGACCCTATATAATAGAGGGATGAGGACCCCTCTGCAGTGGGGGCTTCTTTATAGCAGGGGCATCGGGACCCCTTCCTATGACAAGGGATGGGGACACCCTGTAGAGTGGGGGTCCCTATAAGGGAGAAATGAGGATACCCTCTGCAATGGGACTCCTGAATAAGGAGGGATGGAAAACCCAAGAACCCCTCTGGAACAGCGATCCCCATAAAATGGGAGGGTTGAGGACCCCCTGTAACCTAGGGACCCCATATGATGGGGGTCATGACCCCATGTATCTGAGGGTGACAGGAGGGATGTGGCTCTTTGGCAGCTGACGGGACACGAAGATCTAGGCTGTGTGGCCTGGGGGTTTTGGGAATGCCGGGACGGGGTAGGGACCTGCTCACAGGGTTTCTTTTGAAGGTTGGGCACGAGCCACTACCTCCAACCGTTGGAAGAAATGTGCTGGGAAGGAAAGTTCTGTACCTGCCCGGCTTCTTCACCTATGGTGAGCAAATGTGCCTCCCTACCAGAGCGAGGTCCTGCACAAAAATGGGGCTGGGAGCTGCCGGGTAGACCAAGCTGACCTCCAGCAGCACTCCCACATCCCCTTGGGATCATCCCAAGGCTGCAGTGAGACCTAAACCACTACAACTAGCTGCAAGGCCGTCAGATTTGCCTTGGGGACAAGGAGGTGGTGGTCCTGGTGTTGGTGCTGCGTCCCCTTTCCATGGCATGCTGCTCTGGGTTTGCACTGTAGCGGAGGGGGTGGTGGAGGTTTAGGTAGCCTAGGTTTGTTGGTGGAGGGTTTTGTGTCCGTTAGAGATAGCAAAGTGCCTTTCTTCACTACAAAACAGCCCTGCAATAACTTGGCCCCTTGCCCTGCTCGTTTGTGTTCTAGGTGGAGCCCTAAAGGGACAGAAATACCAAGAAAAGTGAAGGTAGTATGTTTAGAAGGGAAAAAAAAAGTACTATTTTTCTCTCTTTGTGGGTGGAGCAGCATGGGAGAGGCGGGTGAATACTCTGAGACCTTGGTGGTTGCTTTCACAGGGGGTTTGCTGTGGGGAAGGGGAGCGCACAGTCCTGAAAGTGAAGTTAGGCCGATCCCAAAATCAGACAGCAGTACCCAGAGGGTTGGGGGGGACCCAGCCCAAGAGCAGTATGAAAGCACTGCAAACCCACTCTGGGACACCCAGGGCTAGAAGTGCTCCAGTGCTGCCCTTTGGAAGATGCATTTTCCAAATATATTTGCAGTGTTGGGTGATGGAGCTATGCAGAGCCTTCCTGACTTTGCTTGGGACAGCAGAGGATGGGGGTCAGGAGCAGTTGGTATTCACAAGCATGTAGTGGGTTGTATTCCACCGTGTTGTATCAGGGAGAACTTGGATCTGTTGGCTTTTTTTTTTGCCTGGAGACCTGAGGAAGTCTGACTGGGAGAAGGTGGTAGGGCAGGAACTGAACCTGGGTTTGTGAGACCCATATTAACCTTGAGTCCCTCCCCGAGGCAGAGGGAGGAGGTGACACCACACACCACATGAGATGAACTCTCCCTACCCTGGTTCAGTCCAAACTGCCTTGTGGCCCTTTCAGGTGAACAAAACAGTCAAAAGACAAGAAGTAGCCCACAATACTGGAGCTATCCTTCCAGATTAGACGTGACAGGGAATACCTAAGGATTCTTTGCATCCTCTATGAAGTTTATTTAGGACTGTTATAATAAATCACTTATGGTGGGACCACAGAGCGGCTGCTGTGCCGTGCTGAGCTCCAGTGTGGTTTCAGCTGAATGCCGGAGGTGTTTGGGGTGCTTTCCATGAGTTGGCTGGTTCCCGGCTGACAGCAGCCTTGTGTTTTCTTACCCAGCCAGACACATTGTGGAAGTGGATGGGAAAAGAGGCCTCTTCCGCGGTCTTACTCCTCGCCTCATCTCAAGCACTTTATCAACCATCACCAGGGGGAGCGTGAAGAAGGTAAAGGTCAGCTTTTCTCTCCATAAATCAGCTTGCTGGGTTGGCCAGTGCTACTTCAGCAGAGCCAGGGAGCCTGCACGTGCCTGCACCCAGCCATGACTGTGCATGGAGGAATAAAGCGCGCATCCCTCTTCATCTCCTAAGGGCTCGGAATAGTTCTCCAGGACAGGAGATCAGTGCCCATATCCCTAAAGCTTGTTTTTTAAACAATTTTAATTTAATTTAAACAACCACTTGCCTTTTATCTTTTGTAAGCAGTTTCATGACCCGTCTCTTCCCCTGTTTTACTTTCTATCCTTCCTTATGTTCCTTCTTGCCCGTTTTTCTTCTCCTTCCATCTAGAGCCCAACTGCTTGTGGTTTCTTCCTGTCCTCAAGACATTGAGGGTTTGTGGGTCAGCATCTCCATCAGTTTTGACCATATGTTTCTTCTCTCTCCACTCAGGCCTTTCCACTGGAAGACATGGAGCATGTTTCTAACAAGGATGATGTGAAGACCTCCCTTAGGAAAGTGGTGAAAGAGGTGAGAAGTGGATATTGCATGGAGAGTAAAGGAAGCTTGAACTGTGGGATGTGAGTGAAATTACTTAGAGAGAAACTCTGCATGAAATGGCTGTGGTATTTAGCAGCCATTCTGTGTCCAGCTGTGAAATATTTCACAGGAGTAGAGGTTTACCACGAACAGCAGATTTAAAAAGAGAGACCTGAAATGGGTGTCACTGCATTAGGGGAAAGGGCCTGATCTGTGCAGGTGGAGTAGCGCAGCTTTTCATACAGGTGTGTGGTTTTTTTCTCCCCTTCCCAGACATCTCATGAGATGATGATGCAGTGTGTGTCCCGGGTTGTCTCACATCCGCTGCATGGTGAGTCCTGTCCCTCTGACTGGCAGCTCTTTCTGGACCAAGGAACACCCCAAACTCCCATTTACTCGAGGCACTTCTCTATCATAAATGGCTTCGTATGAAACAGCAGAACAGATGTGGGTCTGAATTGTTGCTTAGGCAAGCTGATACTTGGGTTGGCCTTCAGGGACTAACCCAGCTGAAGGGCAAGGTGCTCTCTTCCCTTTCATCCCAGAGCTTGTCCCAGAGATCCTGTTGGGCTTAGGACTAGAAATCCTTCCCATCACTTACAGGCTGGGGAGGGCACTGGTTTCTAATGAGTCTTGCAGTGATGAGGACCACTGAGAGGTGCTGGAGGTGATGTTTGTTGAGGGAAGGGAGGGCAGAAGGGTCAGGCTGCAATTTTCTTCACATCCATTGCAACCCAAACTGGATCTGTTTTTTTGTCAGCCCTGTGTTTCTTTCTTCTTAGTGATCTCAATGCGCTGCATGGTCCAGTTTGTAGGCCGGGAAGTCAAATACAGGTGAGTGGCTGCAGCTCTGAAGGGTTTGGGCACACAGAATCAGGAGTCCAGGAGTCAGTGGTGCCGGATGCTCCCATGCAGTAGGGCTATGGCAACCCAGGAGGTCTGGGAGACCAAAAAGTGAACGTGAGCTGTGGTTAGAGGGTGGATGAGTGGGGGGTGAAGGGATATGGGGAGGCTGGGCTCTATCCCTGGCAAGCCTTTGTTCTGCCCTTTGCCTGTGGGGATTTTGGTGGCTGTAATGCACCTTACTGATCACGCAGTGCATCTCCTGCCTTTTTGCTTTAGGTGTTAGTAGAAAGGGAAGTCAGCAGGGAGGCAGAGTAGGTAATATGAAGCGTTGCTGCAGCCCTGCTTGTCTGCAACATTTTTTCTCCAACCCTTTTTCAGTAATACCTGCCTCTCTGCAGGGCAAAATGACATGTGCAGCCACCTGAAAGCTTGCTAGACATGACTGCAGCTAACCCACAACTGCTAGCGCAAGCTCCTAGGGGGCAGGACAGGGTTCTTGGGCTGAGAATCAGCCTAATCAAAGCACATTATGTGCCATGGTTGTGGCACATGTACCCAGTCACACAAAGCCGAGCAGAGCTCTTCTAGCTTCGGCATTTAAACATTTGTCAGCAAGTTGAGTGTTGTCCCAGGCATTATTGCAGACTGACAGAGTGCAGACATGACCCTTCTTAAGGGGTTGGGGAGAAGGAGCAGAGTGGGACTGCCTGCTGCATTGCTGGCACAGTGGCTTGGTGGGGGACACTGCTACAGCTGGTGGCTGCAGATTGCATGTGAACCTGTGCTGGACAGAGATAGAGCAACCCTTGCACGCTTATAGCTCTTTTCCTTTCTTGGCAGTGGTGTGTTCAGCGCCATTGGCAGGATATTTAAAGAAGAAGGGATCCTGGGATTCTTTGTGTACGTGAGTTGTTGTTTAAATACTTTCTCCCATAGTCCGAAGGGACCGGTGGCTCTCCTGGCCACTCAGCCAACCTCAGTCATGCTGAGCTCCCCCATCTGAAACCTTGTCTGACCCTGGGACTCTCACATCAGATTAAATCTATGCTTTGACAACGTTCCAGTTTGACCATTAAGTTTACCCCAGATCTTATCTTCAGTCAAACCTTCAGAGCCCAGGAAAAAACCCTGTATTTTTTCTTACCTTTCTTTTTCCCTTGATGCTTCTTTGTGTTTCAGTGAAAGGCCATTTAAAGCATGTTTGTGCAACAGGCACCAAGATCAAGTGCAACAATGGGACCCCTTGTTGAAATAAAAGCCAGGGCCTGGGTAAGAAGCACATTCCTCTGAAGAGCACCGTGGGTGCTTGTAATGAGCAGGTGGTTTGTGCTGGCAGCAGGTTTGCCTGTATGACAGGACTGTGATACTGCCTGGCTCAGTGGCGTCACTGCCTGGACCAGAAGGAGCTGAAAAGACGCTTCCAGCTGCTTACGAAGCATGGCAAATTGATGGCGTTGCTGAAGTGGAAGTCTAGCGGACACCTTTTTGCTTGAACCCTTAATTAACACTTCTTGACTTTTTTTCACATCTATATAAAAGCAGAACCACCTGCTGCCTCTGCCTCTGGTGGGGAGATAACTCACTTTATTATGTCAATAATAGTAAAGGCAGCTCCAAAATTTCAGGAGGTGTTTTCAGGCCTGATGCCTTTGGCTCTGCAATCACAAAAATTTGGGCCTCCAGATGAAACATGAATGCATCAGGAAGAGGCAAGTGATCACAGGGGGTCTCACCCTGTCCTTCCGCAGAGGGAAAGGGCCAGGGGTCTGCCTGCAGAGATCCAGTCAGTTGAGTGTCACTGCATCTTCCTTTTGCAGCCCAGAGCTTCTCTGCTGAGCTGTGCAGTCCCAAATTTCCTCCATTAAATACAGGTTCCTCTGGGATGTTCCCTGTACATGGGGCATGGCTGGAGCATGCTGCCCATCAGCCCTCCCTCTCCTCCACCTCCTGCGGAAATAACGTGAAAGGAGCCACTGCGTTCCCTTCCTCCACATAAAATAAACACTGTTGGTAGCCTAATTAAACTTAATAGTTCACAGGAAAGCTTTAATACAACCCAAAATGTCTCAGGAGGGCTCTGAACTTATATGTGCTCTACAGCCCTGCTAGGAAATCACACTGCTGTGAGAGGAACACAAACTGCATCTGTAGGACCAAACTGCTGCTTTTCTGCTCTCAGCCCTCCTAATGCAACCCAAACACATCCACTCCCTTAAAATCACTGTGGTGCACTTATTTCTCATGGCCTTATAACCTCTACATGGCAGTAACAGCAGCATATGCTTGCTCTGGGTGTGTGCCTGGCAGGAGATAAAGACTTTTCAGGGGATGGACTTACCTCATTTCCCCTCATATCTGCAACAGTCTGCCTTCTAGCAGTCCAAAAAGATGTTCTTGGGGCTCCAAAACTGCTGCGCCTGGTCAGCTTGATGATGGCTTGTCCCAGCCCTGCTGGGCACTGGTTTCTCCTGTTGGGTCACATCACTGTATATCACAGGCTTCACCATCTGCCTGCTGCTGTTTCAGCTTTTAATGACTTGTCATCTAAAAATATTCCTAGTCCAGATCTCCTTGGACATCTCGCCAGGCGTGAGAGCTGTAGCACAAATGAATTTGGATTTTTTTTGGTCCTCTTCTCCAGTGCCCTCAAACCCCTAGTCTCCAGTCATCCCATAAACTCAGGCCCAGCATTTGTTGTTACTTTGATGACAGAGGAGAGAGAGTTATGGTATCCTTATTGCAAATGGCACAAAGGATCTGATTCTCTATCAGCGGATGAGGTTTTACTTACGTGGCTGCCATGGCCCTGTCCAGGCCCAGCCCTCTGTTGCTGGACTTTATTAAGCCCCTGTTGTATCTGCAGCAGCTCAGGAGTCTGCTTCAGACTTGACTTTGAGTTAGAGAAAGGATTTTTTTACAAAGGCTGAATGCTAAAGGCAAAGCAGACTTTTGCTTTGGGACCAGAGGGCTTTGATTTCTTTGTCCTGTCTGTTGCTCTCATGTATCACATCTAAGCTAGTGGATCGTCTATTGAAGAATTCTGCTGTGCCTAACCCCTGAGACCTTGGCTGCATCTCCAGAGCTGCCAGGGCCTTGACAATACACAGGTTGTCTCCAAAAAGTATAAACCCTAACACCAAGCAAGGAAAACAGGCTGGATCAGAGCATGCAGTCCCAATTGCCACTCTGCTGCTGCAGCAACCACAGCAGGAAAGAAAACTGGTTCCCTGTTCCAAAGAGGCAGTGTCATGTTTGGGTAGAAACCAATGCCTCCGGCTAGTGTGCTTGGAGGTGGCTCTTTTCAGCCCAGCAAACACTTGGTGTGGCTCTCAACA
This sequence comes from Elanus axillaris, assembly GCA_026212715.1. Classification (NCBI taxonomy): domain Eukaryota; kingdom Metazoa; phylum Chordata; class Aves; order Accipitriformes; family Accipitridae; genus Elanus; species Elanus axillaris. The sequence goes on from JANZLQ010000055.1 coordinate 5,375,886, forward strand.
GGCTCATTTTCAGAAGAACTATCTGAACACATCTGCTGGTGAAACAGGAAGGTTTGAAACACACCTGGAGCATTTTGCAGTGGAACAACTGCACAGCCAAAGCAGAAGGCCCTGCACTCGATGCCTACGCTGGTACAACAGATGCTGCTGAAGCACTGACAAAGTGGAAAACCCCTCTGAAACGATTTGTTAATGCTTTAGTGCCATTAGCTGCAGAAGCTAGGGATGGTCATGTTGCTGGGACCTCTGGCCCACGTGTTGATCAGAGCCATAAGCCAAAGCAGCACATCACCCCCTGTCCTTGTTCTGCCAGGTGGCAGCAGGGACTGGGAAAATCAGAGGGACTGGAGTGCTGCCCCCATTTAATCCCACTTTGCTGTAGAGCAGGTTTTGCAGGAACAACTACCCTCATTTTAATTTCTAAAAGGAGGGAGATTCCACAAAGAGATAAACTTCTTATTCCGCATCCAGAAGAGCATCTGCAAAATGAGCTTAACAGAAGCCCGCTTCATCTGTCTTGCCTGGGTTTCAGAGTAGGTGTTGGGCCAAGAAGGGATTTGGGGTAGAACAAGGGGACTTGGCTGAGTGGTGCCCAAACGACAGATCCCAAGTTTCCTACTCCAGAGCAAGCCCTGACTGGAGCAGCTGGCAGCACATGCAGGACCATGTTTGAAGGCCAGAAGAGCTCTTCCCCAAAATCTCCCTTTTTCCCTTCAGTTTCTTCCAAAGTAAAGATGCATTTTGGGGGAGTGGGGTTCCTCTGTGCTGGTGGAGGGAGGGCAGGGCACCTCAGAAGGCAGCTCTGGGAACCTTCTGTACCTCATGCCCCTCTTTTTGTCATTGCAGTGGTTTAGTCCCTCGTATCCTGGGGGATGTTATCTTCCTCTGGTGCTGCAACCTCTTGGCTCACTTCATCAACACCTACGCGGTGGACGATAATGTGAGTGGAAGTGCCCAATGGAGGGTTTGGGGGGCCCATACCAAGCACCTGCAGTTGCGAGGAGTTAATGGGTGGTTAATGGCTAATTTAATACAAATAGACACTGGGCTTTGGATAAAACACTGTAAAAGTGCTAAAGATGCAGTGTCTGCTCAGGGCTGTGGTTCAGCTGCAGTTTAGGGGATCAGGTTTGATAGCAAATATCTTCCCCAGTTGTCAGCTGGGATGCAGTGTGGTTACTGTTGCTTTCTGCCTTCTTCCACTGCCCCACAGCCATCGTCTCAGGCCCAGAGGGATGTCATGTAGTGACAGTGACAGCCAGGTGTCACCTGCCTTGTCCACAACCCCTTTGGTTTCTCTTTCCAGTTCAGCCAGGCATCAGTGATCCGGAGCTACACAAAATTCGTGATGGGGGTACGTAGTCAACTGCCATGTAGTTTCTCCTCTTCCTGCCATCTGTGGGGTGAGAGATCGTGGTCTGGGGGCAAAGGCTGGTCTGTACTTTATATACAAAGATGACGATAACTTTGCTAGCATTCAAAAGCTGGAAATAGCTTTTTTTTTTGTCATAATGAACATTAGAGAGGCTATGGGTTTTCTGTGCTTTCAGATCGCTGTGAGCATGCTGACGTACCCATTCCTTCTCGTGGGAGATCTCATGGCAGTGAACAACTGTGGGTATGTCCATCACACTGAGATCTAAGGCTTTCCTTTCCTTTCTTCCAGCCCCTTGTTGTCTGAATCCTCTGCTAACGATCGTAAAGCTTTCATATAGAACTGTAAACTATATGGCACCTCACAGAGTTGGCTCGTTTCCTGTCCCAGGTTGCTTATAATTTTAGACCAGAGGGCACAGACAAGAGCAGCATAAAAGCTAAAGTGGAGAGAAATAGGGAGAGCCATGGTGGTGTGGTCCAATCTGAACTAGACTGGAGGCAGCAGGGATCAAAGGGACCGTCCTGGCTCTGGGGAGCAGCACAAGGGAAAGCAAAGCTCTTAAATGCAGCGATGAGTGCAGACAGAAGCAGAACCAAGCTTGCTTTCCCAGTCCCACTGCTGCAAGAAGTCTTCTGCATTCATGCTTATGGGAAGGAGACTGGATCCAAGCCACTGGTGTAGTCTTTTCTTGATATCTGCTGGCTCTTGAAGGTGCAGATACAGTATATAGTGCTGGGCTCTTAATGTATCCAGGTAATGCTCCTTGTTTGTACACTCCAGGAGTAATTAAATTACATGATCTGTTGCATTGTAAATAATGAGCTGGTCATTTGGCCTTCAGCCCAGTGCAGACACTGTTTCTGTGTCCTTGCTTACATTTACTGCTGCTCTTGTGTTACCTGTCTGGATAATGTGACATCTGTACACACCATCTCAGCTATTTCTTGTTGCCATGCAGGTTGCGTGCCGGCCTCCCTCCCTATGCTCCTGCATTTACATCCTGGATCCATTGCTGGAGGTATCTCAGTGCTCAGGTGAGGGAGTGGGGCACACAGAGGGCTTTGGACTCACTCTGCTCCTTCCCAAGGTCTCCAGCACTGCCCAAAAAGTGTCTGTGCTGCATCCTTGACATGCTCTGTAACCCGTTTCCATCCCTACAGTTCTGGCACTGGTACCAGGCATGGCAGTACTGGTCTGCCCATTATATGCCCTAAGCTTGCAGCCTGCAAACTTTTAGCCAACACATTGCACACAGCAAAGCAAGGTGGCTCTGCCCCTCTCCGTCAGTCATCCCTGGGGGAAATGCCTGACTCCAGCACCCATGGGGCTGAAGCCCTACTTTCTCCTCTGTAGCAACCCGGGGTGCTCAGGCCTGGCAACCCTGCTGAAGGCACAAGTCAGTCCCTGCTAAACCAGCTGCAATTCCCCAGCCAGGTCTCAGCACGGCTGCCCTGACTGTGCTCTCTCTGCTCCTCAGGGGCAGCTGTTCCGTGGCTCCAGCCTGCTCTTCCGCAGAGCGCCCATGCCAGCTGCCTCCTTCCCCATTGACTGACTCCTCGGCAGGGAGTGGTGATGAACTCGGACTCCTCAAGAAACCCTAAGCTTGTTTTGATATATGTATATATTTTCTTTTCGATCCGAAGTCCATGGTGCCAGAACAAGACACCTCTCCAGCAAGGCCAGCAACAAGTTGGCTTCTGGAGATCTGGCTTCAAGCTCCAGCTGGACCAAAGCTCCATCCTCATGGCTGTCTCAAGTGGGACATGTAGCAGAGAGCACAGAAGGGTATTGTCTTGTCTCTTTGGTCCAGGCTGTAGCTCTGGAGTCACTGGGGAAGTCTGGGAAACCAGAAAATGCCCAGGTACTAAACGAGCCAGCCCTGAGATGCAGGGACAAAAGACTGCTTCGTTCTGCCTGAGCCGAGAAGCAGCAAGAGATCCAAGGTCACATTGCTGGGAAGGCTATGCTGACTGACCAGCCTCCTGCTTCATCTCTTCTGGAGAGGGCAAATGTTTGCATGGCAGGTGGCTCATCCTGGGCGAGATCAACCCTGTGACCCATATTTAAGGTTTTGAGAGTACCTGAACACTAGGGAGCACACCACTTCCCATGAGCATGAGAGGGAAATTGTAGTATCAAAACAGAAAAGGGAAACACGAGTCCCACTGCAGAGAACAGCACAGTCCCAAAGAGACAGGTACGGCTCGGCTCCAGGGCAATGCTAGGACTTGGACATGGACAGAGAGCACTTGGCGAGGGATGTGTGCTGCAGATGGTAACTGCTTTCGGAAGGCTTTTTGCAGCAGGACAGGCTGTATTTAGGATACACCCAACAGAGCTGCTGAGTGTAACCTGGGCAGGCAGCCTGTACGCATTTCTCAGGGGAGATGGGACCTGTGTTGAACTGGGACGACTGCATCGCACAAGCATCTCCCAGCCAGCAGGACCACAAGCCCTGCTGGGCTCCTGCCAAACCTGTGCATCGCCGCTTCACTGATGGACACAGAGTGGTGCTTGCAGTGCTGGGCTGCTGCGTGGCAGTGTGTTGCTAATAGCTACACACAGGAGGGTTTGCCTTGTAGGAGGGGCACTCAGTCTGTTACTGTCTGGAATAAAGGAATAAACCTTGAGCTAGCCAAAGGCTTGCGAGGCATTAGGGTCAAGGGCTCCTTGTGCACGCGGGAGCACGGCTGGCCCTTGTGTTGCAGGGCTCACCCTTGGCAGCAGGGCAGGATTTGTCCTTGGCTCCCAAGACAAGTTTTTTTTTTGCACCAGTCTGTGCTGTTGTGGCAGCCAGGCAGATTTCCCCCCATTTTGGTTCCCCCACGAAGCAGTCTTTTGCACAGAGGTGTTGCTGCACTCCCTGGGAAAGGGTTGGGGTTCTTGAGCAGCTGGAGTCGCATCTCATCTTGGTCGACTGGGGACCCCAACCTGCCATTGCACAGGGGTTTTCCTCTATCAGACGGGTTTGATCCACACCTCCCAGCCAGGGCTTGTGGGACAGTGCTGGTACACACTGGGACCAGCGGTTTCCACCCAGCTTCCTTTGGTGTTGTGAAGTCTGTCCTGTCTGTCCTCCCTTCCTCCCATACAGTTAATGTTACATTAGCAGAAATTAAATAATGCATGGCCCTGTTCCCTAACACCAGAGATTATTTCAAAGAGGATTTAACTATGCTCCAAAATACAGCTATAAAACAACAACTCTCGGGTGTTTCTTTTTTAAAAAAGTGTCCATTTTTTCTGCATAAGCGGCTTCCTCACTCAAGGAAGGTTTTAGTTAAAGACAGGCACTTCCTTTGGTTTCTTCCCCAAAGCAGGGGCTAAACCAGCTGTTGCAGACTCGCATTCCCTCTGATCTTCCTCACCTCCATGGAAGGTCAACAGGTTTAGGCAGAGCAAACTGCATTGGGTGTACCTGGAGCAAGGGAGGAGGCAGCAGTGGGCTTGGCTGCTTGAACAATATACATGAAAGTAGGTATTTGGAGTTAAAATTGACTCTGACTGCTTCTGGAAGGGATGATGGAGGCCCTTTGCTGCTGTCGTGTTGGCTCAGCTGCTCCATTCTCCCCTGCATGGTTCACAGGATCCTTACCCACTAGCCACATTAGCTGGTTTCTTGCCTACCCCAACACCAGGCATTACATCTCCCAGATCACACAATGCCTGCACAGGAACATACGCCTTTACCGTCAAAATTAAGGCCACCTTCTGCTGGTCACATGCCTGTAAAACCTCCTACACCCTGTGCACAGCCTGGCTGCAGCCACGGCAAGTGCTATTTCCTTTCCTTTGAGGAATTTACCTAAATCTGCATCAGAGCAAGCATCCTGCCAGCAATTTCTGCCCAGTTCACTGGGAGCCACAAACTTTGTTGGAAACACAACACTTGAATATAGTTTTTGGTCAACTTAAATGAAAACCAGGTTTCACAGCTTTCAGTGCACTGCCTTACCTTGAAGCAGGGGCTGCCAATCATAGGATGATTAAATATTTCCTTACCTCCTATTTCTAACCCTGGTTCTTCTTGTCCTGTGCTTCATTTGAGGTGTCCCACCATGGGGGACAATGCCTACACCAGAAGCAGGCAAGGAGACAAACCAAACCTTGGCAGGGCAGCCCCCCTCCCTTAAATTGCTGCTCCTTTAGCGGGTGCTTGGCCCCACAGCTAGTGCTCGTGTAGCACAGCTGATGGGGACAGAGCCCAGCTCCCACAGGAGAGGGGATCTGGGGTGAAACCTGTGGTCAGGAGAACAAATGAAGGGGTGTAGGGGGAGGTTTGGGTCCGGCATCTGGGATGGAGCCAGGGATTTCTCCCACACACAGCCCCAGCGCTCCCCTATCTGCCCAGGAAACAAACTTAGGTGTAAATATTGACTCTCTCCTGCACAAAACCGGGATGGGTGGAGATCGCTGCTGTTCCGTGCCCGTGCGGTTTATCAGCCCTCAGCGGAAAATAGAGATTGCCGGGACTTTGGCCTCATCTGCTCCCAGCTGCAGGGGGGGAAAAGGGAGGCAGTGGCTGCAGCCGAGAGAGGGAAACTCAGGTCAAGGCTGCCCTGACTCTCTGCAGGGCCTGGATGCTTGGGTCTGCCAGGATTTGGGGAGCAACGAGGTGCTGGTGAAGCCCTTGTGCCCAGGGAAAGTGCAGCTGGGCTTGGGCCAATTGCATCATCCTTCCTTTTCTCCCTGCAGAGCCGTCCTGCTAAGGACCCTTCATTTAAAACCAAATCCCCGCCTGGCTGTGCTGCTCTCCTGGCTGCAGAGCCAGGAGGAAAGCAGCCCAGCAAACCTCTCGCAATGACTGTATGGTGCCCGTCACCCTGGTGTCTGGTCTGCGGGAAGGCCAGGGGCTGCCAGACACCCGCCCCCAGCCAGCCCTTGCCCGTCCTGGCAGCAGTGGAGGGGCCCCGTCTTGCAGCTGTGCATGAGGAAGTGCCCCTGCAGCATGGCTGCCCTCGATAAGGCTCTTTGCACTGTTCTCCTGCAGCGCCGAGCTCCACGTAGGCAAATAATTATTTAAAAAAATGTATACATAAAATAATAACCCTCGTGAAGGAGATCCTGCTGCCAGGAAGGTGGGACTGGCTGGTGCCAGGAAATGCTCAGGGTGGGGACTTGGACTGTACCCAGGTGCTGGCGGCATGGTGGCCCTGGACTCATCCCCTGTCTTTGCACAGCCCCGTCCTTGCTGGGAGCGGGGTGGCCCCCGTCCCCCGTGATGGCTTTTGCCTGAAGTGGGAGGTTACGGAGGAGTCAGGTCCTGCTGGATTCACCCTGTCTTGGACAAGGGAAATCCCGGTGGGAAACAAGGAGAAAAGGCCACAAAGGGCACATGGCAGGAAAGCTCGGCGCGGTGGCCTGACCTGCCACGCTGGCGGTGGCGGCTCCGTCCATCACTCCCAGCTTGTCAAGGGAGGGGAAGAGCTGCTTTCCGCGCTCCCCCTTGCCTGATGCAGGCCCATTTTTGGGGAGAAGTCCCTCAAATCTACCCAAGCTGAGCCACCTCGTCTCCTCCTGGGATGGCAGTGCTCTTGGAGGGAGCTGGCAGCGTTTTATCCCACCCCAAGGAGACCCCAGGCCTTGGAGGAAAGAGGTGGTGGCACAGGCCAGCCAGGGTCGGCTGAGATGCCTTTCCCTGCGGCCGCCATGGCCCCCTCATGCCTCCCTCGGCGCTCGCAGGACACCGGGCCCCCCCTGTCCCAAGGGAGAAGCAGGAGGCCCAGCAAGCCGGGGAAGGGGGGAAAAGTCTCCCCAAGCTCTTGATTTGGCTTCTCTCCCCTTGCTGCGACCCGATGGCCGGGCCGTCGTGGCGAGGGTCCGCATCGCTGCTGCAGCAGCTGTTGTCCGAGGTGCCGTCCCTTGCTGAAAACGTGTTAATTCTCTAATCTTTAGGAATTGAGTTTCTCCCTTAAAAGCCGCCTGCGCTCTGCAGCCGGGTGGCGCGGCTCTTGTCAGGCTGCCAGAGGAGGCCGGAGCAGCGTCACATGCTGCAAAGTTTTACAAGGCGAGCGAGCCGTCTGGGGAGAGGGACAGGAGAGGGGACAGACGCACGCACGCACTCGGACGCGCACATGGAGAAACCTCCTCCGGGCTCCCTCCGGCTCTGATCCCAACCTTTATTATTTTTTCTTCTCCTTTTTTTTTTTTTGGAAGAACAAAGACTTTGGGGTGGGTTGGCGCATTTGTTTTTCCGGGGTTGGTGTCAGTGGACGGGGGGGGGAAGGAGGCCGGAGGCGGAGGGGGGAGACTGTGGCTCGAATGTGAGAAAGTCCCAAATTTCGCTGGCCGAGTTGCCGAGACCGTCTCTGCGAAACTTGGAGGAGGAAAGACAGGGGGGAAAAGGGGGGGGAAAAATAATTAAAAAATAAAATATGATGACGTCACTTGGAGCAGGGGTGCCTTCCCTGCTGCCTGTCAGATGCGCCTGAAAAGAACAGGGCAATAAAACAACAGCCGCCTCTGTCTCCCTCGTTAAACACGGCACTAATTGGATGTTAATTTCTCCTTGCTCTTCTCGCTGCTCGATTGTGAGGGCTCTGCCTGGCTCTCCCTCTCTCGCTTTCTTTCTTTCCTGTTGCAATGCTCTTGGCAGCTCCGAGGGACTCCGGACTGTGCGCTCCCCTCCCGCTCGTGGACTGGAATAATTCAGGAGCTGGGAGAATTAAAAAAGACGAGGCGCGGGGGCGAACGGTTCAGAAACGGGGCGGGCGTGATGGATTTTGAGAGCTACGCTAATCTCCCCGTTTCCCGTGCATTGTCCTGCCGACTTGGAGCTATTCTCTTTCCATTTGATTTCTCTTCCCCCCCTTTCCCTTCGCGTTGGGTTTGGGCTGCTGGGCAAAAATATACGTTTCAAAAAAAAGCATAAAAAAAAAGGAAAAAGGCAAAAAAAAAGGCAAAAAGGCAAAAAAAAAAAAAAGAAAAAAGGCAAAAAAAAAAGCATGGTTCAATGACGACAAACCCCCAAACCTCCTCCCAGCTCCCCCCATCTCGCCGCGCTGCCTAACCCCTGCGTGGAAACAGGCGTTTTAGGGAGCCGGAGCAGGAAGTTGTTGTTCTCTGTCTTGCCCAGGTCATCCTTAAAGGGTATGTGTGCAAGAGCGGTGGGCGCGTGGGGCTTGGCGGGCGCCCAGCAGCGATCGGCCGCCCCCCGATTTGCCCCCCGGCCGACGAGGCGGGAGAGCGGCAGAGGGGGAGCGGGGGCCCGGGTGGTGTTTTGGGGGACGCGAGAGGGGCCCAAGGGACAGGATGGGTGGGGGAGCCGAGGGGAGGGAGCGGGAGGCGGAGGTGGGGGGCGAGAGC
>JANZLQ010000055.1:5384668-5395893 GCA_026212715.1 Elanus axillaris
GGGAGCAGAGGGGAGGGAGCGGGAGGCGGAGGTGGGGGGAGAGAGCGAGAGCCGGGGAGTAAAGTCCTACCTGGGATCGGTGCCAACTTCCTGCAAAGGGTTACAGACCCGCGGCTTTGAGAGCCCACCAGAGGCGAGTGCGCTCTTGTCACGGTTCCAAGGCGAGATGAAGGCAGCGGGAACAGGTACAGCAGATGCCGAGTGGCCTCGTTTGCCCGCCGAGCGGGGCTTTGGCTCGATTTAAACCTCGCCGACGGGGAGGCTTTGGTGCTCCCGCCGGCGGGGGCCTCGCCATCCCTGCACGAGGCCAGCGGGGCCGGCGGGTGCCAAGGGTGGGGCGCGCAGGCTGGCGGCGGGGGGGGTGCGTGCATGGCAAGGGGGGGCCTCCACCGCTCGTTCGCCTTCTCGCCGTTTGGATTAACATGCGGAAGATGCGCCTGTCACTTTGCTTACTGTCAGCGCCGGCTCGGGGATGGGTGACGGCTTTGTTCGGCGCAGCCGGGGGAGCCGTGCCAACTCGGACTTGGCAGGCGAAGCCGGGTGGGCAGGGAGAGGGGGACGAGGGAGCGGGAGCGGCTGCCGGGGCGGCTGTGGAGGGACGTGGCCGCAGGCCCGCGTCTGAGCGCGGCAGCTTTCTGGCGGCGTGCGCCTCCCTCTCCCTCCCTCTCTCCCGCATTCGCCTGCGCCCAGGCTGGTGCAGACAAAATGAAAACGTGTTTTGTTTTGTTTTTTGGCATCTCCCCAGCAGCGCTACCAATGCCGGCCACCCCCCCTTCTCTCCGGTCCCTTCCCCAACCCGTCGCGATTCCCCTTTTTTACAATCGGCACAACCCAGGTGCTAGGGCAGCTGAAAAAAAAAAGGCCAAAAATACCCCTTGGCACCCAAACCACCCCCAATCCACCCCCCATTGGCGGCGACTGCTCCCAACCTTCCTCCATGGCGGGTGGGTTGTTGTTTGTATATATATTTTTTTTCGTTCTTCCCCCCCCCACCCCCATCGGATCCCTCTCGTGTTGGGTGTGTGCGTTCCTATTCAAGGACCCGCCGCCTCCTGTCGTGCTAAAACCAGGAAGGAGGGAGCCCAGGGATCATTTCTGCCTGGACGCTGGGGCGGCGGGCGAGGGAGCTGGCGACGGAGGGCGTGAGGAGGGAGGAGGGTGATGGGCAGGCGGGAAAAGGATCCCAGGGAGACAGAAAAAAATAATCCACCTCCCCAGGCCTTTTGTTTAACCTGTGTCAATGCAAAGGAAGGTCTTGGCTTTTTTTTTTTTTCCCTCCCCTTGTCCTTTTTTTTCCCCCCATGCTTGAGCCTGGTGGGGCGTTTTCGAGCCCAACGGGGCAACTTTCCGGAGCGGGCGGTGTCAGAGGTTGATTTTTTGGGAGGTGGCGGGCTCGTCCCGCGGGCGTGCGGCTCCGAGTGCAGGAATTCCTGCCAGCTTGCCTTTGTGCCAGCCTCCGTTGGCCTTGGGTGTCTCGTTCGGATGGAGCCTGGCATCCAGGCACCGCCCATTTCTTGGCGTTGAGCTGCGAGGAGAAGGAAAGGGGAGAGAGCGAGCGAGAGAAGGGAAAAAAAAAAGCTGTCTCACTCAAACTGGCCTTTCTCGGAAAAGGATCCTTCCCCGATGATTGTCCGGATAAGCGGAGCTAAATCCAGCCACCACTCAACAACAAAACCACTCTCTTCCACGGTGCGTCTCTCTTGCTGCCTTGGTACGAAATCGAACCTCACTCTTAATTTTGGGTTGGTTTTTTTTTTTCGTTCGTGCGGTTGGGTTTTTTTGCCTTTGATTTGAAATAACATTTTGTTCCTCCAGTTGCTCAGTCGCTTTGTTGTTGCTGTAACCTCCCTTCTCCCCAAAACCCCTTCCCGTCGAGTCCTCCAGCCCTTGGTGTTAAAACATCTGACTTTAAAATCGGTCTCCTATAGAGAGGGATGTATAGCAGATAGACAGGTCCCTACATGCAGTGTTTGGAGCAGGACTGGAGGGTGATTTCTCTCCCTGCCCTCACCCCGCCACGTGGGATGTCCCTGAGAGCCACCCGAGGCTGGGTGCGTGTCGCGCGGGTGCTGCTTTAGTTCCCCACTGGGCACCATTGAGGGGGGAAAAAATATGTCGAATCATGTCGGATTTGCAATTCAACATGGCAGCCGCAGCTAGCGTGGTGGGAGCTCCTACTGCCGAGCAGACCGGCGGGCACGCGTGCTCCTGGCTGGCCGTGCCAGTGCAGGGTGGGGGCATGGGAAGGGTGGAAGGAGGGAGAGAGAGGACAGAAGGGAGGAAGGACGCCCAGGCGAGGTCAGAGGAGGAGGATAATTTTATTTCATTTTGGGGGGTGAATTACACCAGGAGCAATTCGGGAAGGAGGGAACTCAAGCGGTCTGGTTTTGTCAGCGTTAACTGTTTAGAAGCTGGCTTGTTTTTCACACTGGCACAGCATGCCAGGGCGGGCAGCAGGGCTGGGGAGATGCCTGGGAGCGGGGAGAAAGGCTCTGCCGGCCCCAGTGGGCGAAGCTGGCCGAGGGAACGCTCTGGCAGTGGCTGGCGGCTGCTTTTCCTGGAGCGATGGTGGCCTTTAGGCTTTGGAGGACTGAGCCGGGTGTTCCTGGGAGGAAGCTGCTTTGCGAAGGAATCGGGACGACTGATGAGGCCACTTGTGGCTGCCCAGTGCCTCCTGCCTCGTGGAGGTTCGCGCCTCTCCCCTCGCACCCAAGCGAGATTTGGCACCGCTGTGCCAAAGCTCTCCAGGTCTGCCTGGCTGTAATCGAGCCCAGGGCTTTGGCCCCAACGTGTGTGAATCTGCCCTCTTTCTGTCAAACTTAATTTAGGCCCCGTTTGGGACACAACAAAAACAGCTTGTTTGCAGGGCAGGGTCCTCCTTCTCGGCTGCCACACACTTTGCAGGCGTCTGGGAGCCATGAAAGCCACCCCTCCTCCTTCGCCAAATTTTTTCTCCTCCTTCCCCCCCCACCGGGCTTCCCCCCTCCTCCTCCCTTCTCTGAAAAAATCCCTCTTTCAGTGAGTGATGCATGGCCCTACAGTAAACTGGACACAAAGCACCCGAACACCCTGGCCCCGCTTTGCCTCTGTGACCCACCAGCCTGCGCTGGCTGTCTCAGCCATGCTCCCAGGACACCCCTTGCCTGTCCCTTGCCTCCTAGAGATGCTGTCCCTGGTGTTGTGCATCTTCCCAGCCCAACAGAGAGCTGTGTGGCCTCGTGCACCCCGGTTCGGCAGCCAGGATGCCAGGGTTCGGCTCTGAACCTTGCTGCTCACTGGTGTGCTGTTCAGCACAGCTGTGGGTAGGTTTCACAATACCCCACAGTTGGTTTGGAAGCTGAAACTCCTGTGTTTTGGGAGCTGGGGTCAGTCAGTTATTCGTGGGGTCTGACCCCCAAAATGTGTTGGGATGATCTCTTCAGCAGAGTGTGTTTACACACCGGTTTACATCCAGACCCTTACTGCCAATGAGAAGGCAGCACAAGTGTTTTGCTCATCAGTCCAGTTTTCTTCTTGCAGATTATTTATACAGACGGGCTGGGGTGAAACCAGACCTTTCCCAATTTGCTCCCAATCCCTATTGCTTCCCTGGGAAAAGCTGGTGGAGAGCAGATATAAAAAAACCCTGCTGAATCTCCAGTGGGCTCTGCAGTGGGCAGCCTGAGGAGAGACAAAGTCTGAACTCAAGCAAGACACTTCTGACGTGTCCTAAGCAAAACATCTGGCACCCCTGGAAGAGCCATCCAGCCAAGGGACGCAGCTGTTTTATTCCACACAGCTTGCAGCAAAATAGGGCTCAAGCTTCCAGAACATGGCTCAGCAAAAAGGATGAATTCTTGAAACTGGGAGTTGGATCTTTTTGCTGTTTATTGCCTTTGAATCCTGAGTTTGCTCCTCAGGCTGCTCTGGTGCGAGCTCTACTCCATCTCCAGGCGGGAGGCCAGGAGATTTTCTCCAAGGCTCGAGCCTCATTCGGCTGCTATAACCCCCGGCAGTCAGCAGAGCCACTCTGGATTTGCACTGACATTCCTGAGAGCAGGATCGGGCCTCCAGGTTTGTCGAGGGTGGCTCTGGGAAATTTCTTTTCCTTAAAAGGGCCAGGTTTGGCCAAGGCAGTTTGGACTGTGATTTCCTTTTTTCTTTTTCCTTTTTTTTTTTAAAAAAAAACAAACCCAAACCTCAGAGCAAAACTTGCATTGGTGAAAATTGCCTGATTGATAGTTGCAGAAAGGCTGTGGTCTGTGTCTCCACAGGCCAGACCTGAGGGGACCAGCTTCCCCTATGCTGGACCATCCATGTAATCAGCTTCACCACTCCAGTGACCACTTCTGGTGTGGAAAGAGGGGGTAAAAGGCAGAGAGACTGAATTTGGCCTTTGCAGGCTCTGTCCTCAGGCTTTCCACTAATTATTCCAATGGGTTTGGGGGCAAAAGTTTAATGGGATCCTTGTAGAAGCACAGCCAAGGGAGAGCTGATGCTAGCAGCTTCATGCACCAAAGAGAACATAGCGTATCCAGAGGTACCCCGATCTGATTCCCACCGCGGATGGTCCTCAGAAGAACCAATATAATTTATTTTCCTTCCTGCAGTTTTTTTTCTCTCCTTGCCACTTCTTCAATTTCCTAATTTCCCTCCACTTTTTTCTGTAGTACCAGTTTGTTATTGTGGAGTTGCTCATAGCTACTGTTTATCTTTGATGTTACTTGGCTGCTGCGAAAGGTGAGGTCTGGGTGGACAAAGCGAGGCGGCTGGTTTGTTATTGTAGGGTTGCTCATGGGCACTGAGCTGTGCTGTCTGGCTTTGCAGTTGGAAAGCCCATGAGATACATAGGGCTAATGCACATTGGGTTTGGCATGCTAGGGTCAGTCACGAGATAGTCCTGGCCACAGAAAATGTTAGAGAAGGAGCCCAGCAAAGGGCACAAACAACATGCTACATAAAGTGAGGTCTGTGGAGTCTAAGTAGGTATTATATTATTGCGATGATGACAACCAGCTAACACCTTGTATGTAACACCCTGTGGTTTTGGGAGGTCCATAGCCAGGCTGTGGGGCAGTGGCTTTGCAAGCACCTCTCCCGCTCATTCCCACTGGTGCTGTTCTGTGCTGTGGCTTCTGCCAGCACACCAGTGTCACCATCCTGCTGGGCTTGGGGACCAAAGATGAGCCCAAGGGAGATGGCCATGCATTCCAGGGCAGCCCTGGCCCATGCAGGACCAGGCAGGAGATTTCTCCTCACCTGCAAGACCATGACAAGCATTGTGCTTCTTCCTCCTTTTCCCAGCTTGAGGGCTCTGTAGGGCAGCCATGGCCACCTTTGACTTAGTCAACTGTTCAGTCAGGATCTTCAGGGTCTGGTTTGAACTCACAGTATGGCACATGCTGATGTTTTAGTGCCAGGCGTGGGGACCTGAAGCAGCTTTGGCTAGGCAGGGAGGTTCTGGGAGTAACACCAAGAATTCAGGGAGCAGTTCTCCTCTCCTTTGGTCTTGGCTTGCTTGGAACTGGGCACTGGCTCTACCAAGGGGAATGGAGGTTGCAGGAGCAGCACGTGGCATCCTGGCACATGGAGCCAGGACAGCTTGGGAGCAGGCAGCAGGATGGGAGCAGGCTAATTTGCTTGCACTGAGCCTGACAACACAAGCCTGAGGGCTAGGAATGGAGACACCCTGGGCATGCAAGGAAAGAGGGTCCTAAAAAGCCCATCTCGGAGCAACAGCTTGGGTTATAACATTTTTCAAGCAGGCTGCATTCCCCATGTGGAGACTCCACCAAAAGCCAGGCAAGTGATGATACCAACATGATCAACAGCTTGAATTTCTGCACATCTGCTCCCAGGGCTCCTGGTTGTGGGAGAAGGGTTGGGCCAAGACTCTGGGAGCTGAGCAGCCACACAGGGAGAACGTCTTGGACCATCCCTTCAGCCACGCTGCCTTGGGAGTTCCTCACTGTGGTTGAAGAGAGCTGGGATCGATACAAAGGGACATGGAGAAAAAGGTCTGGGAGGGTTTTGCTTCTTTCTCCAAGGTGGCACTGTGCAAAAGCTAAGCAGGTGATGAAACCCAACCTCTCGGCATGTTTCCGTCTCCCAGGAATAAGAATGCAGATGAGGTCTCCAACATCACCTCCCAGTTCAGTCTGGCCAGTCATCCTACAGCCTGATGGGGAAACACCTCTGCTGTTTTAAATCTGCAAAAGCTTCTTCACTCCCTGGCTCTATTAGCTGTGTGCTGTTCAACGCACGCTGGACTCCACCCCAGAAGCAGCTGCATCTCAGGAGAGCTGTGGAGGCTCATGATATGTCGAACCCCAACACAGTCTTTGTTGCACAACTTGCTCTTGTTAGTCCTGAAATCCTCCTGGCTTTTCAGAGAGGCAGCGGCAAAAGAAAAGTCCAGCAAAGAGCTCCCGAAGTAGGGAAACTTGAGCCGGTGGAGCCTGGCTGTGCTGGAGCTGACAGCCCGGATAGGCCCCTGACCTGGGGCTGGATCCAGCTATGCCTGAGCACTGTGGGAGTTCCCATCTGGATCTCAGTTTTGCAGGCTGGGCCCTCCCCTGCCCAGGGGATTAGCCAAGATGTGGTTCCCAAGGCGGGGGAAGGGGCTAATGAACAGAGACAGGATAACGAAGCAGGTAAGGGCTTCCTGTCCTTTAGGGCTCAGGAGGAAATCCTGCAGCTGGTGTATCTGGATACGATTAGTGTCCATTTCTCCCTGTGTAATCAACCCATCTGTTCATCCTTGCGCATCAACAGCGCACGCCCCATTGCAGGCAGATGCCTCCTGGGCACTGTTTTTATCTGTGTCTGCCATGGCCACTCCAGGCAGGCTGAGAACAAGGCTTGCTCTGAGCCGTGGATGCCATGACGGCGTCTGCTCTCTCTCCCCACCGGGCTCAGCAGCATAGGTCAGGCCAGAAGGAGCCCCAGGAGAGCTGCAGCCAACAAACCAGCTACAATTGCTGCAAATAGCAGGACCAAGCCCAGGAAAAGCTGCTTCTTTGGAGGGAGGGTAGGCATCTTCTGCAAAGGTCTTTGAACTTTTGTTCAAAGTGATCTTTGTAACACACTGATAAGCTCAGCTTTCCAGACACTGCCTGCTCATCTGAGCTCAGCTTTACTGCAAGCAGGTAAAGGTGGCTTATGTTCAGCTGCCAGGCTTGTAAAGTCTTGTTCATCACATGGGATCCTGAGTACAGGTTATACAGTCCCCACGTGGTTGTGGAAGGGACTGGGCTTTCAGTCCTGCTCTGTAAGAATGCTGGTTAAATTCAATAGGTGCTGGTGCAGGATCCCGAGGATTCATTCCACCTTCTTTTCCTTGGCAATCTTGTCCAAGTATGCAAAAAACATGTGGCAGCCCTGCATTGGCTTGCAAATGCCAGGCCGGTGTACCGGCTTGGGCTGAAATGAAGTCAAAGGAGGAGCTGGTGTGTGGATCAATGCTTTTTCATAATGGAGTGGCTCAAACCTGCATGGTCCTTTAGGGTCTTCTGAAAGGTCAAGCTTGGTGACAGAGTCAGGACAAAACCTAAGGGTTATAATTCCCAGTCCTGGTGTCCTGTATACTCAAACTGTGTCAACCTGCACTCATATTAGCTCTTATTTGTGTCACACTTAGTTATTGGAATGTCTTGAGGGATCCATTGTACTAAGTGCTGTCACCACACAGAAGATAAAGATGGTCCTTACCCAGACCAGTTTATATGCTCAGCTCAGATCTCTCCAGTGTATAGTGTTAAGTGACCTGAGCATCTGCCATTTGCAGAGTGCCAAAACGTCATTACTGGCCAGAAACAGTTTGAGGTATGCACCACAGATTAAACTTTTCATTTGCTTTCAGGGGGTACTTGTTGCTTAACTTCTAAATGCAACCTGTCTTCAGCCCCTATTATATTGCTCTGGACTGCTCTTTGGGTCCTAAATCTTTTGATTTTTGTTTGGTTTGGAATCCACTGATTTACCACTAAGAAATAAATGAAAAGCGAAAGAAAACAGCAGTACTTGTTTGCATAGGCCCTACATTGTTCTGTGTTCTGCTGCTACTGAAACAGAGGCTATAAATCCTACTCCCTGGACAGAGAGAGTTTTTTGGGTGGTGGCTGTGTGCAAACAAGGCCAGGGAAGACAAACAAGCAGAAAAATACTGGTTTTAGGAAATGACAGTTGAGGATGGCCAATCAACTTATGGGTCAAAGCCAACACAACAGCATCAATTAGAAAAGACATATTGACATTATTTCTTGAAGGCATTTTTGCATCAACAAAGAGGGAAGTGAGATGGATCTGTGTTATGGTATCTGTGGTCAAACTTGGCTGCAATTAGGAATTTGTATAGTTTCTGTGTTGGAAAAGGGGAGTTTTGTAAAGAACTCTGCCTGTAGAAAATATGTCCACAGTTCCAGAAGGGCTGAGCCAAAAGGGTGATGAAAATCTGTCTGTTGGTGTCATCGTCAGAACGGGTGGAGGTGGGAACATTTGCTAATCTTGCTTATTTTAGGGGGCCTGCTTTCAGCGGCAGTTCATTTCTGAAAATGCAGCTCTGAAAACTCAACCCTTAAGAGTCTAATACAATACATGCCTCAGACTAGACTAGAAAGAAAGATGCATTTTTCAGACTGTAGGTTCTTGCCTACCTAATTATGATTTTCAGCTTCTTAAGAAAAGGCCTTTGCATTGTGTAAATGTGACACAGAAGAAATGGCTGTGACATTGCCTTGCATTTTCTTTTCCAGCTGGGTAGGAACCCAGCTAAACCTGCAGAGTTTCAGAGCTTGCAGAACTGTAGTGGAAGAAGAATTTAGTCTCACCCTTGGAAATCAAACTCAACCTCAGTTCCCTGTGCAATCATCACAACTGTTGCAATTTCTCTTCTACCCAGCCCACACAGGATGGCCTAGGGACAATCTCACTCTTAAGGGGTAACTTTTGGCACCCTGATGAAGTGCAGGCTCTAGATGAATTGCTGTATTCATGCCTGAGTAAGACAACCAACCTCCACCAACTCCGGTGGTTACATCTTTGTTGGAATCTTTGAGAACTAGGTTATAGCTTCCGCTGTGGGCTGTGACTTCACTGCTCAGTTGCCTCCATAGTCACAGAAGGTGCTTGAAGCTGCATGAAATGGCCTTGGGATGAGCTCAGGACTAGCTAAAGTCTGAAACGGTTTGACTTGTGGGATTCATTGCACCTGCTGGTCCAAATCCACTTTGGGAAGGGTTCCAGTGATGTGGAAAGTGAAGCCACCTCTCACTTTAGCAGGCAGAGTGCTCTCTACCACCATCCATCTTCTGGAAGAGAGAGGAGAAACTGCCCTGGGTACATGCAGTCCTCCACAGCAAGGTGGGATATGGGTCACAAACCAAGTGCTGGGCATGTACCAAAAAGACTAGCAGTGTTGTCACAAACCTAGCTGGGATTTCTCCACTTCCTTGGTCTGGAGCCCTAGAGCTGTGTTTGTGAGAAGAAAGTCAGCTGCATCTCCAGCCTTGATGGGGGAAGCAGGCAGGGAAGAGCTTGGATGAACACTGTCCATTTGTGCTTCAGATGTGCTGTGGCAACAGTATGAATAACACAGATAAGTTCAATACTTTTCTCTTTGGCTGAGGACAAGGTCTCCCAGCTGATAAGAACTGGGAGCCCACCCTTGTTAAAGCCAGTATTAGACTTAGAGCTTCATGAGATCTACTGCCTTAAGCAATTCCATTATTCAAAGCACATTCAGTTAATTAGTACATTAACTAATTAACCTTCTCAGCATTCCAGGTAGGGAGTATCTATCTCCCAAAGGAGGAAACAGAGGCAAAGTGACTCTTTAAGACTGGGATGCAGGAGCTCAGCAATGCAGCTCTTAAGTCTGTTTTTTCCTTCCCAAATGATTTTGTTGTTGCTGCTGCTGCTGCCACCTTATGTTTCCCTGAGACAGAAATGGAGGCGTCCTAACGACTCCCAAGAGAGTGCTCAGATCTGGTGGGGAAAGGTGCTGCTGGACAAACCTGGAGAAGAAGAGAATCCATCCAAATATACCCAGAGAAGACAGCTTGGTTCACCCACATGCTTGCATCAACTAAGGGCAAAGGATAGTGCCATTTCTCCCCATTCACAAGGAAAGTATTTCTCATCAGCAAATGAATAAAATCCCTTTACTTCTTGCTCACATTTTCATCCACTCAAAATCTCATGAACCAGAAGCAAAAAGGCCAGTGCAGGGAGGAGAGACCATGTGAGAGATGATGGTGGGGCTATGTTTGTATGGGCTCACTGGGATGTGAATAGACCAGAAGGATAAGACCTGAAGGGACTCCAGCAAACAGCCAGAGGGGAAGCTTTGATGCTGAGGAAGTCCACCAACTCAAACACATGATGATGAGCAGCTGATTTCCACAGCTTTACAATGTGGTAGGAAAAAACAGAGCTAAAGCACAAGCATTGAGTTCTTTGGCTTGCAAGACCCATGACAGCATCACAGACCCTTTCTCATGAGTCCTAGTCACAAACAGAAATGGAAGTCGTGTCCTCCCTACCCAGCTCTGACCTGAAGTCAGACATCATGCTTTGCCCTACCTACTATCACATAACAATCCTGGGCAGCAAGTATATGTGTGTGTAGAAGAATGAGAACCATCTCCTGCATTCCATGATTTGTTCCTGAGGAAGAGAGTCTCCTGGGGCTTAAGTATGGGCCCATATGCCTTGCCAGTCCTTTGCTCCTGGCTTTCAACCGGCTTTTGCCCAGGCAGTAAGCCCTTCACAACACTGGAAGCTTGAACAGCAATGTCAAGGGTGTGCCCTGAATGAGAGCTCTGGTGAGGCCACAGCAGCAGCATCTGAAAGCAGAAAGCACCAAGAGCAAGCAGCCTGTCCTGTAGAAGGGACTCCTTTCATGACCACGTCTTAATCTATTACCAGTTTACTGAGACCACAGCAGCCCACACTGGAGGCTACAAAACATCCCCCTGCTTAGCAGCTTCTGCCTTGTCCTTTGTAAAGCTTGAGCATTTTAATTGTACTCACATCTCCCTCTCCTAACACAAACCATCTGAGCTCTCTCAGTAAGCCAGGTCCACAAAACCTGTGCATTTGTGATCACTTTCCCTTGCTTATGCAGTCAGATACCTTCCCCTCCATGCTAATAAGCCTCCCAAGCACACCCCCCCTCTTACTTATTCTTAAGCTCTTAATCCCATCTTTCACCCCATGCACAACCCCCTCCCCCCCCCCCCCCCCCC
>JANZLQ010000055.1:5398533-5445261 GCA_026212715.1 Elanus axillaris
GTGCTCCCGCCTGGCCTGCGTCTCCCCTCCCTTCCCTTCTCCCTCCCATCCCGCAGCAAACAAAATGGCTGCTGCATGGCCATTTTGTTTTCTGTCTGGAAGGGGGAAGCCAGGACGCTGGGACTTGGCTCTTTTTTGGAGGCTGCGGCCATGTTCGAGCCCAACTCTCCCGTCTCTACGTGGCACCGGCTGTAGCAAGAGAGAGAAAAAAAAAAAAAAGAAAAAAAAAAAAGGACCTTTTGGAACGAGACCAAAGTCAGAGGCAGAGAGTGGGTAGTTTTGGCGTATGTTGAGCACTGAAAATGCCTGGAATTGCCAAACTGAGCTTTTGTATTAGCAGCGTAAGGCTACTCGGTGCATGCAGAGTCGCGGGGCTGCACGGTATAGCCGGACGGAAAGGTTTGTTCGCTATATTCAATAAAACAGCCCTCCTTTCTTCTGTATTTATAAAGTACCAGAGAGCACTGTTGTCTAATTTGTTTTTGGACAGGCGGATGGTTTTACACATCGGCTTGGTATGATTAGAGCCGGTCATTGCCGGACGGTAGCATTTTAACCTGTTGTGTGTCCTCTTGTTTTTGGTGAATATGAGATCTGACCTTTCCAATGATCTGGCAGTGCCTGGATTTAGCTGATGTGATCTGGAGGATTTTTTTTTAGGGATTTTTGATTTGTTTACTGCCTTCTTGCCTTGAAAGTTTTCATCTCAGGAATACAAAATCTTAATTTAAATATTAAAAGAAATAGCTGTTCTTGGCTTTTTAAGCTCTTGCTTTTCTTACGAGGATGGAGCTGTACTGTGATAACAAGCTGTTTACTGCACCAGTGTGTGTATCCTGCACACGTTAAGGTGTGATACACGACAGAGACGCCATCAACAGTAACATGCCTTGAAAGTTTAAGGGAACTTGGTGGCGTTACCATACAATTTTGCGCAGAAGCATGGCAAAAATACCAGAACATGCGCCAAATAAAAGCAATTTTTTTTTTTAAGTGATTCTGCATTTTCTTCAGTAGCCTGGATGTCTTGGAGTTAGTAGTCACGTCTCTTTGTTCACGGATGCTTGGAGGAGCAAATCTCTGTCCAGTTGCATGGTGGGGGGATCGGGCTCTTATAAGGCATCGGTGTTGGGGTTATCATCCTACCTTTCCTTGAAGGACTGCCTGGACATCTGGAGAGAAGCAGACACTTTCAGAGAGGAGCTGGGAAGGAAAGCAGAAAGAGGTGAAATCGCTTTTCTTGCACAGAAAGGTATTTGCCTCCATATCTGCTTGGCTTGCTTACAATCGGACAATGTAGAGAATTGCATGGGCGACGGTGGTCCCGGAGCTGGGGCTGCATGTGTGGGTGCTGGGCGGGCAATTCGCATTGCAAATTAAATGTTTTGGTCCAAATCTATGGTAGGGGTGGATGTTACCTGTGCACCTTTCGTGAGCAGCTTTTGAACTAAATATCGAGAAGGAAATCAGTATTATGGAAGAGTTTTAGAGAGTATTACAGGAAAGGATCTTCTTGCTTTAGATTTTTTGAGTTAACCTATAGAATTGAGTATGGAGCAGGTAAAAATAAACCAAAAAGATATTTTTTCTCTTACATCACTTGATATTTTATTATTTTGGAGAAATTACTCTATGAAATATCAATAGCGCCTCTTTTATGACAAAAATTCTGGGATTTTTTTTTCCTTCAGGAGAGTGTAAATTATATGCTAATTTACAAGGAAAAGACATGAACGTTTAGAAAAACCATTATCTTTGTGGTCACCTTTAATAATGGATTTATGAAGGGTTAATAAAAGATAAGTCATGTAACAAGCAGGTTATAGATGCATATATTATAGATAACGATACCAGATTAATTAATGATGATCCAGATGTTTATAAACATCTGATAGGACTCGAAACAACCCCTAACAGATGATTAGCTATTTATTAAGATACCTGCTAATTGTTTAATAATAAACAAATGCTACAACAACATTGTTATGAAATACTACCTACGTCATTAAAAGACCGTGGAGGAAAGCATTGCTGAGACATGGAGGCTGTTGCAGGAATGAACTTTATATACTTTTACTTCCATCTCCCTTTCCCTATTTGCAGCACCTTTGATTAACTCTTTCAAAGTGTGACATTTTAATATCAACTCCAGGATCGGCTGTCTGGGAAGACAGGTGGCTTTGCTTTTCGGAGAGGTTCGCCTGGCCTGTGAGAAGTTAAAAGCAACTTGTCCTCATGGCTAGTTTGGCAAATGTAATTTTTTTGCTTTCCAGTGGCACGGGGTGTGTTCAGGATGGTTTTTTGGGCCATCTGCTGCTTTTTCTGTGAGCGAGTTCCTTGCTGCTGGCCAGTAGAGTCATGTGGCTGCAAATGGTGCTGTATGTGGATGCACGCCCCGGCAACGTTGGGGAGCTATTGAAAACCTTCCTCACCTTTTTGTTTTCGCTTATTTGGGGGTTGGTTTATTTTTTTTTTTTCTTTTGGCCTGTTTGCTTTTTATTTTTCCACTCCAGCAACGCGGTGAAGTGAGGACATGAAGTCACTACCGGCTTCCCTACAGGCAAAGCTAAGGAAACAAAATGGCCGACAGTCAGCCATTTTGTGCCAACACAGCCGGCTGGCTGCATGCAGGCTTCACGTTGGTCAGGGCTGGTTCTGCCCCAGTCCAGCCCGTGCTCCAGGAGGCTGAAAAGCCTTTCAGAGACGCAGGGCCCTGATTTCCCACTGAGAAGTCCTGCCTGTCCCTGGCACATTTTGGCACCGATGTACAGGACTGCAGCTATACAAAGGCTGAAAACAGTGTCTGCTTTTAAAGGAGCAACTTTGTTGTTTTATGGTTTCCTCCTCCCCCCTCCTCCATTTCATTCAGTGCTCCTTAATAAACCAAATCAGCTCCTCAAAGCTTCAGAGACTTTCCAGCTACTCTCTGAGGCAGGCTCCATACCTCCCTGTTTTAAAGGCAGAGACTTGGCCATGCTCCGGCATCTTTGCTCTGCAGATGCTTCAAAATTTGGGGGGGGGCCACCAGCTTGGGTTGTCTGCTGGGGTTCTGATCAGCTGGTCACCACAAGCTGCCCTGAGCCCTGCTAACTGAAGAACAGTTGTAGGTCACCTCTCCCTCCCAAAAATGAGTCTGAAAGCTGGACTGGAAATGCCATTTTTTTGCCAGCCTAGAGGATCTTGCTGTGAAGAAACACATTAATCTTTTCCCTGCCAATTTCTCTCACCCCTCCAAGCACCTCTAGACAGCAGGACTGTGCTGTGGCATGCTCTGAGCACTGGGTCCTTCCTGCAATCTCTTGCAGAGGCTGACCAAGTTTTTTCATAAAAATCAAGTTTGGCTAGTTTTGAAGGACTCCTATGAACCTGGGAAGGGAAAATTGCAGTCCCACTACCTTTAGGCCTGCACAGAAAATTGTGTTTTTGAAAGAGGTCGAGTTCTTAGCAGTCAAGTATCCAAAAATCCAAAAGCTGGGCTTAAATAACTTAGAAGGCAGTGAGAGGCTTTGGGGTATAGACTTCTGACTCCTACAGACCCTGCTGGGTATTTTATCTAGGATTTTGCATAGCTACATCACATTCATGCACTTGTAAATCTAATGCTTCAGCAGTGATATGCTAGAAGGGAAGGCTTCGTGTCTGGAAAGCAGAGCAGAGCTGGAATGCAGCTCACTTTGGCAATTGCCATGGGATTTTTTCTGAAAATCTTGGTAGATACACAGTTTGCATATATCTTATGGCTGCATGGATACATGACTTATGAATAATGCCTCTTTGTGAAACTCCAGAGGGGTTTTATCATTGAGCTGTTATCCAGTATGTGTGTGATCTTCTCTCTCCCAGGATCTATGATTCTCATGCAGATATTAAAACGGAGCATCACTTTTTCCCTCTCTGTCAAAGATAGTCGGGAGGGGTGGATGTTGACCTGCCCTAACCTGGTTAGTCTGGCCCAGGCAAACCATTGCCCTGGCAATGGGACCAGAGATTGGAGCAGGACTTCCCAAGGCGGGTTCCAGTGTCAGCTTTACCATGGACTTGCTGTGTGGCCTTTGGCAAATCTGGTCACCGCTCTGCTTCTGCTTCTTTTCCCATCTTTTGTCTTGATATTTAGACCACAAGCCATCCAGGAGAGGGGCTTGCTGTGGTTGCAATTTGTATAGCGCCTAGCAGAAACAAGTGTGACAGCAATACTAAGGGTAGGATGGTCATAGTGATCCTTTCCGGGCACAGTATTTCTAAATCCTCCTGTTTGACTCCTTTCTTCGTGGATCCTGGCAAGATCAGGGTTGCAGAGTCAGCAGCTGGGTATTCCCAAAACCTATACTCATTAAGACAATTATTATAATTAAATCTCCTGTTTTCAGGATTACTTATAGAAGTCAGAAGGGATTTTTTTTTCTCTCCCTGTGTAATTAGATCTGTGCGAACTCAGAGTTATTTAATGTAATTTCCCACCCACAGTTTGATATTGGCCCAAATGCCTATTCTCTGCAATGGTATCAAGAGTGACCTTTTAAATACCTCTTAAATACATCTTGCTTATATGCTTAAAATCATATAAGCCACGAGACTGGGAATCAGGAAAAATTATTTCTCTAGGTCAGTTGCCAGGAGTCTTTTCAGAGAAGATGAGTGTCCTCTGCTATAGGTATTACCTGATGTGATCATCTGGGCCACCCATTTCCCCAGTCCTCTACCATTGCAGTGACTGCTGGATTTCTTGCCACCATGATCCCTTCTGGTTGATGTCTGTGGCACTAGCTTAATTTTTGTGAAGCTGGAACACTTTAGTTTAAAATAATACTTCTGTCTCTGAGGAGGCAGAGTGACCTGTGACAGACTGGATGGACCTTTGCACCTGATTGTAACCTCAGTGAAGCTCTGGCTGATGTTGCATGTGCTAAGGAGGGATGTGCAACCTCTGTGCATCACTTTCTATGCCAATAAAAGAGGAAGAATAATATTTCCCATCAGAAGGTTATTTGGGATGCAAGGTGCTTGGCACTGTAGATAGACTAGGTACTTAAATGCTATAGAAATCAGTCCTGCAACATTGATTTTTTGACGTTGTTTATACCCTGTCACACTAGGAGAGGGCCAGATGGTCTGGCACAGTAGGTCATCCCTTGTGAAGGCTGAGTTTGTCAAAGGAAATTAAGACAATTGCCTGGACTGTGTTGAATGCCAGTGAGAAGGACTTCTGGACAGCTCTGCAAAGGACCAGGGACACTTTCCAAACCTTGCTGCAAAGATATCCTTGTACCCCAGGCCATCCTAAACTCTCATCTCAAGGATCCCAGCTACAATAGTTCACCAAACCTTTGGGAATCTCACTTATTTAGGCTGTTGCCTGCTAGCTGTGGAAGCACAAAGCATTAGACAGCCTTTGTCCCTTTGGGGACTACTGCCTTAGCTGCTGTCTCTCCCACCACAACGCCCAGCAGATGTTTGGGGAGGCTGGGGACACCTCCTGCCGAGCTCTCGTGGGAAGTCCTCCTTTGGGTCTCTGCTGTGCTGCACACGCAGCCTGCTTAATGTGCTACTGGTGGCTCCCTTTTTGTTACGGCTTTCTTTAATCTTCAAGGGGAATTCTTTCTCATTGCAAAAGAACCTCACACGTTTCTTTTAAACTACCAACTTAATACCTTGCATCTGTATTTGAGTGTACAGAGAACGAAAAATTCTCAGAAGGTGAGCCAAAGGCTTGGGGGGAAGCCAGTCTGTCTCAGATCCATGCTAATATTGCCTGGCTGTGCTATAGCATTAAAGGGACACCAAGCCTGCATGTTGCACTCATTTGTTTAGGAAATGAGATCTGCCTTGATGTACTCGATACCATTACATTTGCAGCCTAAAAGCTTCCTTGTACTCAGTTATTTCTAATCTGCTCTATTCCCTGGAGTGCATAGCAGCTAAATTGATGGATTCTCTTATCTGGTCTGGCAGGTTTGTTCTAGATATGCTGTGTGTTCAAGAGGTGATGTCAGCCTGGCTGCATGTTACTTGGCGTTATTGCAGTTTCACAAGAGCCATGCTATCTGCATGTATGGCCCTGTGTTCAAAGGGGAGGGCTGCTGCTTCTGTAAGCCCCAGGGTGCATAAAGTTTGCAGACAGCATGATTGCCAAGGATTAAGTATAGTCCAAGTGGACTGAAGGAGGTGTAAAGAAGGAAAGGATGCTCCAGGACAAGGTTGGGTATGAGACTCCTTTTCCCTAACATCATGAAGTCTGATGAATTTCCATGCATTTCTCTTCACAGGAGCCACAGAGCAGCTGATGCCAGGATAAGGATCATCTCTTTGCCTTTGTCTGCCATGGTTGCAAGCTGTCCTTGAGGCTGAGGTAGTAGATTGAATAGTTGTGGAGTCCTATCCTCCCTTTGAGCTAACTATACAATCTACTGTCTTTCCTAAGGAGACAGTCAGTTCTTCAGTTCTCTTCATCTGCTTCTCTCCAGGTATGGAGGCAGGTGGTGCAAGTGATGCAAAGCCAGCGATACGGCCATGAATCAGGCTAGACCTCTGTACTGTTCTGTGGAGGTGAGGTAGTAGGTTGTATAGTTTGGTGGGAGGGATTTTATCCCATTTCAGGTGATAACTATACAGTCTATTGCCTTCCTTAAAGAGCAGCAAAACCACTGGAGGACTGGCTCAGCCACAGAGCTCCTGAGGCATCACTTCTTACTGTTAAGGATCCCAAAACACAGTAATGGCATTGTTGAACAACTCAGTGGATCTTCTCTTATAGCATCCAGGATTGCATTCTTCCAGGGACTCTCCATGCTTCAGTCATATGAGCATGGAGCCACGTACTTACAGAAAATCTACCTCTCTGTTATGTTGGTGCAAGAGAAACAATGAAATGAATTGGTGCATCAGCTCTTGGTGTTCAGTTCTATTCTTTTTTTGCAAGCGATGGGGTCAAGTTGTAGAGGGTTTAAGTGTGCTGTTTTCTGCTCTGTCCTCAAGTCTGGAGGGGAGTGGATACTTTGGTACAAAGAGGATAGATCTGAGCTTGCAATTTAAGTTTGTTGCACCCAGTTCTGAAGTTTGCGTTAAGAACTAGATCCAAGAGCAAGCTTAGTCTGTGGACTCAAAGCCCTGGGAGCTGATCAGATTTGGCTGGTTCGCCCCTGCTCAGGAAGTGCATTCTGTTTTGGTCAAGTTCCCAGCTCTCCCACGGTACAGAGTTAGAGGGTGGTTCTTTCTTATTTGATAATCCATATCAAACTAACTCACTTTTATACAAACTCTGGCAAGGAGACTAGGGGTCCTGTGTATTTACATAGAAAAAGACTAACACCCCGTCCTAGAGGAGAGACAGGTAAGGAAGAGATGTGAGCAAAAGGGAGCAAGTCCTAATCTTTCTGGGTTCTCCCAGGCAGGTAGCACTGTCATCTGACAACAGACATATGAGAAGACAGCACGCTTCAGAGCTCTGGCACTTGACAAGGGACAGGGTATTGTTATTTCTTCTCTTTCTTAGGAGCAGATGGGACTATATCTCTGCCATATTCCAAAGTAAGCAGGATCAAGACCATGAGTGGAGCTGTAACACAATCAGGGCTGCATCAGTTCTTCAAGACTGAAGGACATCTCAGGCCATTATCACTGCCATCTCACTGTCAGGGAAATGCATGAGATCCAAGACATTGGGGAGTGAGAGCAAGCAGAGGACACCTTCTCAGATGAAGTGGGAAGAGAGCTGCAAAAAGAAATTTGAGCCCTCAAATTTCATCCTGAGCAAATGCACAGGGAGACCCAGACCTGACGGCTTGGGCCATGGGACTCCTTAAAATGAAGCAGCTTGTTTAAGGCTCCTCTCCTTCCTGGGATGGGGTGTAGCTGCAGCGAGGCTGGGACGTGACTTCCTCAGGCTGGGCAACAGCTGGTGGGTGGGGATGCCACAGTGTCTAGCAGCGGAGGAATGCAATCCTCTCTCCATAAATCTGGCTCTTCAGCAGCCCTGGTGACTTGCCGTGCAAAACTACAGCTTGGTCCTCTTAGATGCATTATTATCCTCTAGCTACTTGTTGAGGGGCAGGGCTCCTACCCACAAATTGCTTGGAAGGTACCAAAATAGCGCCATAAGCATGGGAACAGAGTGGCACATCCACTTCATATTTAAGAGGTATCCCCTAGAAAAGAACTAATCCTGTGCATCCCAAATGAAATCAGTTCAGTCCCCCTCCATTGCATTGATGTTAATGCAGATAATCTCAAGCAGTGAAACTGTGTGAGCTGGAAGCCATGAATAAAATATTACTGGAGATATTCTCTTGTGAAAATAAACTTGTTTTGACTTTTTAAAAATAGTGTATTTTTTACTGCCTTGAAGTGAGCTTGGCTGGTGAATTGGGATCACTAGAGGGGTGGCCAGAGTTCCTGACTGTGTGTCACTGACCAAATTCTCCATTTGACCAAAATCCTGAGCATGAAAGGGAAGCCACAGCCAGGACATGAGGATGCAGGGCAGATTGGGTTGGCCAAGCAGCTGAGACCATCTGTTTTGGCTGTCAGTAGGTGCTTTCCTGGGCCAACCCAAATCCTATTGTGAAGCCCTAACCTACTTCCTCACTCTCAGTTAGCTCACAGGCTGCAGGTTGGCTTCTCTCTGCCTAGGATAGTCCTCACTATAAGTATGTTTATAACTCTGATACCAGCAACAGGAGAACACATGGACTTCCAGGCTTCACTCACTCATCATCTTGTCTCCAATAAATCACAGCTATGGTTCAGAAACCCACCAAGACAATATTTACTTTCCCTAATACCTCCTGGTATATGGGAAAGGGCAGCCTCTGCCCAGGAGGAGGGTTAGCAGGCTGTCTGAGCTTCTAACTATGGATATTTGGGACACCCAGCTAACTTGGCCAGGATGCCCAGGAATGTCTCAGCAGGGCAGCCGCACTGTGGCGGCAATACCATCACTAGCTGCAATGGCAAGTGGGGCAGGCACCTTCTTTTCGCAAAAAGCAGCCAGGAAACAAGAAGGAAGGTGTGTCCCCACTGGCACCCCCAGGGACATTGCAGGGTGAGAGCGCTTTCAGCCCAATTACTCAGAGGGAATATTTGGCAGCAAGGTGGATCTACCAGTATCATAGCCCCTGTTGCAAATCCCCCAGGATGGTGTACATCCTTGTCCCAACCCTTCCAACTCACTATGTTCAGGGGAGCTTCAGGAACATGAAGATAAGTGACCTGTCACTCAACATGCAGCAGGCACATCCCTCTTCCTGCTGGAAAGATGACCCAGGGTTGTGGGAGGGAACTAAGCAGGTAGGGTTGATGCAGCAGCCAAGCCTTATAAACACCACAAAACTCCATGATTTTAACCCAACTGACTACAGCTGATGGTTAAATACCTCCTCCTCCCACCACACACAGCTATGGGGCTGTCAGGACTCATCAGTATCTTTGCCAGGGTCTTGGTTCCTTTGGCCCCTAGGAGTTGCCTGCTGTGTCGCCTCAGTGCCAGAGTATCTTTCATGCCAACCCCAGAAATGGAGTGGAAATGTTGCAAAAATGTCCCTTGAATGTTTTGTGTCCTCCACTGTGCACCACACCATACCCTGCCCTTGCCATGTGGTCACCTTCTCTCCTTCCCTAACCCTCCCTAATTTAGGAGTAAACCAAACCAACCCAAATGCCCATGCTGGCAGGGCTCACCCCACTGGCCTGGAGTGCAGGGGGAAGAGGAAAGGGGATTTCTGGTTTTGAATTTTCTGTTACACGGAACTCTATAAATAGGTCCTTGCACAACTGCGTGTCTCTGGAAGTCAAAACCTTAAGAAAAACAAAAGTCAACAGTGTTTACAGGGTTTGCTAGCCCCAAAACCACGATAAAATATTTAAATCCTAGAATTATTTTGATGAGCTTCTGCTAACGCTGTTAATCAGCAGCACTGTTGCTCACAGCTCCATGATGGCTCTCAGCAGGGTGGAGGATTCAGCAGTGCAAAAGATCAGGTGTTAACCAAATGTCCTGATTTTGCTGGGAGGAGAAATGCTTTTCCGCTCTTTTTATTGTTTACAGGGAATTAATGCCACGTTCTCCTTCACCCAGATGCAAAAACAGTCACGGTCCTGAAATGCTCTCCCAGCTCCATCCCTGCCTGAACCCTCACCCCTTAAAACAGCCGAACAGCAGCCGCTCGGCTGTTTTTCAGTCATCTGTCCCTAACCCAAGGCTGGCTTTTTTTCTCCCCAAAACCAACTCAGCAGCAGGAGCTCAGCCTGCAACAAGAGCGTACAGCAGCCACAGCACCTGGGCAGGAGGTTATTTTTAATCTGATTCTTAACTACATCTGATGCTTGTGATTAAATAAAGCACTGAACTCTCTGTAGGGTTCTGCGTAGCGAGTTCAGAGCTGCCCAGTTCTCTGCAGTGTCTCTCCCACTGCCATCTGCCGGTCACCATTTAGCAGGGCTAGCAGGGACCATGACCTAAAAAAACCCCACAGGCAGCTGGTTTCCTGTAAGAGAGCTGGTCCTGCTGGGCTCCTGAAGCAGGATTTCAGGGAGAAGGGAAACACAGAGCAGCCTCACAGCCTTGTCAAGCAAAGCAGGGCAGAAGGATGGGTAAAAGCAAAAAGCAAAGGTCTGATCCCAGCATTGCTCCTGTGCGGTGAGTTTACACCTCGTGAGGCCCTTTCCCTGCATGCTGCTCACAGCTGGGTGATGTTCTGCAGTGAAAATGCTGCAGAAACATGGGATCTGGGGACACACTCTTGTATTTAACTTCTTTCTTTGCTGCAAAGATGAAAAAGTATGTGTTCGGGGGATAGGAGAGGCTGGCTGCTAAGCCTCTCGAAAGAGGGAACCAGAAGCACTCCAGCCCCAGTTTTGATGTCTCTTTTTGCTCCAAGATCTTCCTCTTGCTTTCCTTGCCCAAAAATTCCTGGTGGGAACACATTTTTGCTTTGTGCTCAGCTGGGTGCTCGGGGAACATTCCCTACGTCATCCTCAGTCTCCTCCTTCTGTTGCTTTTACACAGGCTTAAAAATATTAAGTTGCAACCTTGCAAAAACCAGCACCCAGATGCTTTTGGAAAGCCAATAAAAGGCCTCAGCAGCACCAGGAGCCACATTGTCTTTCAGCAACTCTACCTAAGCACACAATCAAGAGCATTTTACAGATATAATAAGCAGGCCCCTGGCCTCCAGATCCCCCAGCGAGACACTGCACGCCCCACAACAGACTTTCACAACAGGATTTATTCAGTGCATGCTCTGGGGATGCACAGGACACAGCATTATGGGGGAGGAAACAAATATTGGCCTTCAGGTCATTCTCCACCTCATCTGTTTAAGAAATCAAAGGATGCAACAACCAGAGAAGGGACTGTATCTCCTAGTCCCTTCCACCGGTCTGCAAAGCTTGTCAAATATTTAAGACACCTTACTGGGAATCCTCAGGTGAAGGGAGCAGAGACATGGGGGAATAAAACACACAGTGTCCCAGACAGTGAAAGTGGTCCTGGAACCACCGGTAACCTCTAACATAATTTGTTTGGCTCTCTTGAGTTCAAATGGTACCAGCACACATGATGACTTATTTCTCCTGGACCAGGTTCCACCACACGCAAAACATACGTCAACTGGGATCTGTATCTAAATTCAAATACACTTAAGTTATGCAAAGAAGGAAGCCATGCAGAAGAAAGCTGTATGAAGGAGCCGATAACTCCTCTTCAGCACTGAAGGTTTTTCTTCTGTGCTTGCACACAGGTGCAGGCACATGCGTAAAATAAATTCATGGCAATGGACTAACTGTGGAATGGGTACATGTGGCAGACAGCAGAAGAGAGGAAGGAGGCAAGGGCTGCAGAGGTGTGAGGAGGAGAAAAGAGTATATCTAGGTAGTACTGGCCATAGCTATACCAGAAACAGGAAGGAAATAGAAATCCTCTCCTGTGGACAAAAGAAACAAAAAGCCCTCTTTTTGGACAAGAAGGGAAGAGATGAAACTTCTTCAAAATTGAGACAAAAAGACACAATATGAGGAGAAAAGAGCATTTTTGTTGGAAACTCATCCTGACAAACACCAAACCCAACCACCATGTCTCATCTACAGACAAACAACAAAACCAACGACCATGTCTCATCGCCACTTGGGTTTCCAAGTCATTCTGCTTTCCCTGGGGACATGGTGTGGTGGGGCCTGCAAGCCACACAGGTGAGTGGGAGAGCTCATCACTTCCAGTTTGGAAATGGACCAGAAGCCCAGGCTGGCTGGGAAGAAAGGAGAAGTGTCCAAGGTCACCAGCATTATGGCAGACATCCTCCTGCCCTTGGGTGTCCTCAGGAAGGCGACCAAGTTTCCATGGGACTGCCAGCTGCCCCCGGCTCGTCAGGGCTGGAGCATATAAGGCAGCATAAGAAGAGAGTGTGTCAACCTGAATTGTCCATGGTGACTCCCAAGCCTACCAGGGATGTGGAACAACCAATGCTGAAGAAAGCCTTGGTGACTGGTGCAGGGACAGCTGAGAAAGACCATTCAAAGCAGAAGGCCCACCAGGATGACACTGGGTAGGAGGAAGAGTGAAAGCCCCAGGCAGCTACTGGGGGCTCCAGCCGTGGGCTGATCCATGCTTGTCTGGTCTGAGTTTGCCTCCAGTTCTTCAGTGTTCGGGGTACCTGCTGGCAGAAGAGAAGAAAACCTGGAGTTAGGGGGGAAGATCTGGACAAAAGAGAAACTCCCAATCATGCAGATCCAAGACACCACAAGGTGTGAGACAGCAGTGCACTGATCCAGCGAAGGCATGACACAGCTGGTGAGTTAGTGGGGAGCAGGCTGTAAATAAAACCATGCTTCATGAATGAGACATCCAACCAGCCCCTTCCAGTGTTAGAGGAAAGAGTGAGGAAAAGGGTTGGTGCCGCATATGAGAGGAGGATCCAGAGGACCAGTCTGATACTGGTTCCTCCCAAGCGCTCTCCATGCTGCTTGGGGATCACTGAACACCTGTGTGTCCATGCCAGGACAGACTCCACAGTTACCTTACCTGAGAGGGAGGTCTGGAAAGCAGGGCTCTGCCCTTTTTTTTCTTTGGAAGATGATGTTAAGCGCAAGAAGGTAGGCTCTTCAGGGCTGAAAACCACTGACTTTGAGGGGGTTATGAGCTCAGCTTTATTGAAACCTAACTTGATCTCTGGAACAATTTGTCTGAGGGATGGAGGTGGACTGGAAAAAGCTGATTTCTCTTTCCCATCCTCTTTCACACCTTTCTTTGTTTCTGGGACTGATTTGGGGCTGAAGGTTGTGCCCATGCTTCCTAATAAGGCTGGATCCTCTGTAGTTAAGGGGCTAACAGGCTCTCCAGTGTCCACCTCTACTTCTGGAGATACTATGTAATCCACGTCTAACGTGGGCTCAAAAGAAAGAGTTAGCATAGTTGCCTCAGTTGGATTGGGTCTTTCTGTTTCAGTGGGTTCTGGCTTTGTGGTTATAGCAGTTTTTGGCTGTGTCTTTGCTGTTGTGGTAGGTGCTGGTGTTGTGGTGAGTTTTGGCTCTGCTGATGTTGGAGCAGCAGGTGTTGGCTTGGATGTAGTGGTGGTAGATATTGGTGTGGTGGGTATTGGCTTGGCTGTAGCTGTGGCAGGCTTTGGCTTAGCCACAGTTGTGGTGGGTGCTGGCTTGGCTGTAGCAGTGGTTGTGGTGGGTTTTGGCTTGGCCATAGTTGTGGTGCCTTTTGGTGTGGTAGGTACTGGCTTGGCCGTAGTTGTGGTGGTTGCAGTGTGTGTTGACTTGGTGGTAGTGGTAGTTGTGGTGGGTGGTGGCTTGGCTGTGGTTGTGGTGGGTTTTGGTGTGGTGGGTGATGGCTTGGCTGTGGTTGTGGTTGTGGTGGGTTTTGGTGTGGTGGGTGATGGCTTGGCTGTGGTTGTGGTTGTGGTAGGTTTTGGTGTGGTGAGTGGTGGCTTGGCTGTAGTGGTGGTTGTGGTGGGTTTTGGTGTGGTGGGTGGTGGCTTGGCTGTAGCGGTGGTTGTGGTGGGGTTTGGTGTGGTGGGTGGTGGCTTGGCTGTAGCAGTAGTTGTGGTAGGTTTTGGTGTGGTGGGTGGTGGCTTGGCTGTAGCAGTAGTTGTGGTAGGTTTTGGTGTGGTGATTGGTGGCTTGGCAGTAGTACTAGTTGTGGTGGTTTTTGGCATGGTGGTGGTTAGCATGGTGGGCTTTGGCCTGGCAGTACTAGTGCTGGGTGCTAGCATGGTAGGTTTTGGCTTGGCCATGGCTGTAGTAGCTGCTGGTGTTGTGGGTTTTAGCTTGGCTGGGGCTGTCGTTTGAAGTGTGGTGGCAGGTTTTGGCTTGGCTGTGGTTGGGAGCATGGCTGTAGGTGGTGGCTTGGCTGTAATTGTGGTTGGGAGCGTGGTTGTGGGTGGTTTGGCTGTGGTTGTGGTTGGGAGCGTGGTTGTGGGTGGTTTGGCTGTGGTTGTGGTTGGGAGCGTGGTTGTGGATTTTTGCTTGGCTGTGGTTGGGAGCGTGGTTGTGGATTTTTGCTTGGCTGTAGCTGTGGTTGGGAGTGTGGTTGTGGGTTTTGGCTTGGCTGTGGTTGTGGGTGGGAGCATGGTTGTGGGTGGGAGCATGGTTGTGGGTGGGAGAGTGGTTGTGGGTGGTTTGGCTGTGGTTATGGTTGGGAGCGTGGTTGTGGATTTTTGCTTGGCTGTAGCTGTGGTTGGAAGCGTGGTTGTGGGTTTTGGCTTGGCTGTGGTTGTGGGTGGGAGCATGGTTGTGGTTGGAAGTGTGGTTGTGGTTGGAAGTGTGGTTGTGGGTCTTGGCTTGGCTGTGGTGGGCACTGGTGTTGTGGGTTCTGGTTTGGCTGTGGTTTTGGTGGGCACTGGTCTTGTGGGTTCTGGCTTGGATGTGGTTATGGGTTTTGGTATGGCTGTGGTTGGGGTGGATGGGCTTGCCTTTGTTGTCACAGGGGCTGGAGTGGTCTCTTCTACAGTGGGTTCTGGTAAGAGACGAAAAGTGCCATGGGTTAGGGTTAGGGTCAGCTGACCTCAACAGATCCCCTGCACTGAGCAGGGCCAGCAGAAATCAGCTGGGGGGTGAAGCAGCAGCTGACCCCTCTCAGGTCACTCTGGGCCATCCCCCACTCTGGAGTTCCCAACCTGGAGACATCTCATCTCTCTCACACAACCTCCTGCCCCTCAGGATTGGGGCGTCTCATGGGGCAACAATTGCTGTCTAAGGGGGTACGAAGTCCTTATCCAATCCTCATCTTGAGGCAGCTGACCTGTCTTAGGGGCTGCCATTGCACCTGATATCTCATGGTCCAGTCCTGGAACTGCTGTTCCAGGGCTTCCTGATAGCTCCAGGAGGGTTCAGAGCTTGGACCACAACCCAGGGGTCTGAGTCCCAATAGCCTGTCAAGGAACACGTGCTGCTTTGCTTCGCTTACCACACAAGGAGTTGACACAGATTCTGCCCTCAGGACACTGTGAACATGAGGGTCCTTCCCTGTATGGCTTTCGGCCTTTCATATTACCCCTGAAAGCAGAAGATGCCAAGAAAAACAAGGTGTGAGGAGAGGGGGAGACACCCATCCCAAAGAGGGATGGTCTGATTCAACTGGAATATCCCAGCCAAGGCAAAACTCAGCTTTAATGTAAAAAAACAGGTTTGGTCTCCTGCCACAGACTGTCAGTGCCGTTTACTCAACAGCCTGACCCCAAGGCTGCTAAAACCAGAGGAGAGAGCTCCATGGACCAGATCCTTCACCACTCCTTAGAACAGAGCAGTCAATGGGCATTTGGATACGTGATTTTGCCTCCCTTCTGCTCAAGACCCCTATAAATATCTGCAGTGACCAGTCACTCTTGTTGGTCTCATCAGCTCCAAGCAAGTAGTCCCGAAGGCTAGTCCCAGGGCTTTGCAAGTGAGCACCCACCTCTCCTTCCATGTCCAACCCTTCCTGCTGGTGCAAACGTGCTTCTCCACCCCAGGTGACTGCTGCTGCCATCGGGGAAGAACAAGGCACAGAGCAGGGAGCTGCCATTCGTAGCCTCAACTACCACGACATCAGCCTTGGGCAGCTCTCAGGGGGGAGGTCCCTCCCCGGGTCTGTGCCAGGAGCTGAACCAGACCTCAGCAGTTGCAATCACGGGCAAGGATTACCAGACAACCCTTCTTTCCTTTGTGACCAACCCAAGATAACAAAGGCCTTTCTTGGAATCGCTTTGCTGTTATTTCTGAACAAGGCCAAATCCTGCTCTGCTACAGAGACCGAAGGAATGTCATTTCCAGCACAGAAACCCCATCAAGATGCACCAAGCCATGCAAGGCGTGGGACTTACGGTGGGTAATAGTTGCAAACAAGCAGGTACATGTCCTCTGTTTCGATTCCTTCGATCTTCTCGCAAAACTTTGCCCCACAACCAATCTGATGCGTGCTTGCCCAGACCACCTAAGGCAAAGACCAGGGCTGAAGGTGAGGTGACAAGGGGAAGGCAGATGCCCAGATTCCATATCCCCACATTACTTTAGCATTCGGGATGCTGCCCCTTGCCCCCGTCTGGGCCACGTTCCCAGCCTAGGGCTGCAGCCCACATATCCAAGTGCCACAGCTTTCCTCCCATATAGTCCACCCAGGTAGAGCATCACCATCTCTGCTTTGTTCCTGAAACCCTTCATCCACCCATACTCATATTTACCACCACCATCTCTGGTCCTCCTTGCTCTCACCCAAGCTGTGAAGAAACACTCAGACCTCCTATCTCTGGCTAAGACGAGCTGGCACCCAGCTCTGCTGAGTAGCCAAACAGGGCTGCAGAGCTTAAGAAAAGTGTTCTCCAAAAGGTTGGTCATGGCTGACACCATGCCTAGGTGCCCCGTATCACTGTGATTCCTACCTAGTTCTCCATCCCTTTGCAAAGACTATGGGAGGAGCTGGGGCTCTGGTACAGCTCCTTTCTCAACAGCCCCATCCCTCCACCCCAGCAGCATGGTACCTGGGTGTAATGGCCACACATCTGGCCAGGGACACACGTGGAAGTTGTCAAGTTGTAGTATTTCTCCTCCCCATTCCAGTCTTCCACAGCGAATTCTAGGTCCAGGGTTGGGGCCATAGCAAAGAGGTTTTCCCCCCGTCGGCCCCTCTCCTTGTTGTGATCCCAGATGCACTTCTCTGCGTAGGCTTGAGCAAAGGCCTCCAGCTCTGTGTCCCAGCTCTGAAAGGAGCTCAGCATCAGCATACAGAGAGGGACACTGGGCTCTCTGACGTACACAAGCCCACGTACCAAGGATCCCTAGGGTCTCTGGCCACAATTTCCTCATTCACAAGTAAAATCCAAATCCCTATTCAACAAAGTCCTCAGAAGAGGGGAGGGAGCTCCATGGCAAGTCCCAGCACAAACCAGACCTTAGCTCATAGGTCAAACAGGGGGAAGGTCAGTGCATCAGCACAACTCTCACAACCTTGCCCGGAGCATCTCTAACATCATCATGGAGCATCCTCAACTCAGTGTGGAGAAGACATGAAGTCGGATGGAGGAAGGGAGGAAACTCACCCCAGGTCATGCAGAAGGGGGCCTGGGGACATCCTTCTTTAACCAGGGTGGGGATGAGAGGAAAGCGGGACACATCTCCCCCAGCAGCTGCACAGAGCCTGGGAGCACACGCTCCTGGGAAATATCATCTGTTTGCCTGGATGTGAGACACAGCCAGCCGGCTGCCTGCCAAGAGCCCCCTCCAGAGCAGCAGTGGCCCCACTGCCAGCTGAGCCCACCAGCCCATGGTCCCTCACCAGCCACATTGATATGCAGGAGGAGGAGGAGGAGGAGGAGAGGTTTTCTTGCAGGAAGGCATACAAGGAATCCTACACCGCAGCTGTTTGGACCATCCTTGTGCCATTTGATGGAGACAGCAGCTTTGCTTCTGCAGCAGGCTGGAAGGCAGCCCAGCAAACAGTGGGTCCTAAGGGGGGATCTACCTGGCCAGAGCCAGGGCTGGATCCGAAGGGGGACAGGGCATGGTGCTGATGTAGGGCATGTCACCATTGGGGTGTTGAGGGGAAGTGGACAGGCCCCTGAGCAGCAGCATTGAGGGACTGTGGGGAAAGAAACACTGAAATAGCTGGTTGACCTCCCACCATGGCCCCAAGCCAGGCTGAGAGCGGTGGCTGGAAACCCAGTTTGGGGAGTGCACACTCCTCTCCCTCTGGCACAGAGCTGGGCTCCATAAAAAGGGACTCGCACCTGCAGGATTTGCCTCATTAAAAAAATGAAAGTGGCTTTAGGCTATGTAACACCCCCATCACCTAACTATTTCCACAGCAACCAGATCCATATCCCAAACAGAAGTGTGGGGTGACCTCAAGCGGGCACGGTGCCATGGCAGCAGGTGAACTCCAAGGCAAAGACAGTCCAAGCAAACGTCCCGGGAGGGAGGCGAGGACAGAGCTCTCATGGAAAAGGGCTGCTGTAAGCTAAACATTTGTTGTGCTTCAACAAAAAAAAAGCCTTTGGCTCTGAACTGTGAGCAGGTCCTGTATGTTTAAGCAGAAATAAAGCAATTATGCAGAGAGGAGCATCTCAAAGCACACAATCTGCAATCAAAGCTTCAGCCAGGAACAGCAGTCACTGGTTTAGAATTGCTGCTGAATTAAGGACCCTGTGAGATCCTGGAGACCCTCAGGCTTTTTCTAATACTTTGGCTCTAAAGCCCTTATTCTCTGAATTTTCTGTGTCTTGCTCTGGTGGGTGTCTGTGGGATCATGGTGCTTAGGGTTCTGGCTCTGTCCCCTTTGAGTCTGAAGTCACTAGTCAGACCTCCTATACCTGAACATAGCTTTTTGTTTCATTTGCTCAGTAAACTCCCGTTTATCATCCCACAAAGGTTTAATTCAGCCTGGGCAACTTTTGGGCCAGACAGAGAAGTCTCCTCCAAGCACATTGTGACTGAAAGATGAAAGCACTCCAACTATCCATAATAAACAGTTGTCCTCCTCCTCCACGCATGTTGCAAACAGTGAGAAAAATCACATGTGGTGCAACATAAAACGTGATAGCCAAACTTTAATCAAATCAAGGGTCTAAATAAAATGCAGCACCAGCTCAAGAGCTTGTTTTTCTCCCACTGCAGCCACATGTGATGGTGGGCACCTGACTCAGTTTCCCCAAGCAAAATGGGGGATCCCTCACCTCCAGGACAGCCATACACAAGTCATGGTGGGGATTAGCAGAATGATGGAAAGCCGAAATAACTGAAGGACCTGGGGGAAGTGTTTGAAGTTGACATTCCCTCCTATAGATAAAAGCCCATTCACCTGCAAAGGCAAATAAAATGTACCTGGTGATACCCCACGTGGCAGGATTCCCCCTCCAGCCCGGGGCACTTGCTCATGGCAATGTCTCACCTGCCTCTCCTCCCCGTCACAAGGAGCTCCAGCAGGCCCTCATGTGAGTGAGAGCTACATCACCCTCATGCAGAGCATCAAAGGACTCGGATCACACTTAGGAACTTCCAGAAACAAAGACAACTCTCTAGGTGAAAGGAAACTCATCTCTTTAGAGGCAATTTAGGGAACCCCTCCATTGATACCTTGTTGTAGCCCTAGACAAGAATTGCTCTGCTTCCCCTAAAGAAAACCTCGATCCCTCCTAGCATTGAGATTGAGGCTTGCACTACACAAACACCCTGACATTCCCCTGCAATCAAAGCTACTTACCATCTTCAGCATATCCATAGCAGGAGGAGAGACCTGGGAGCGGTATTTATTATGCCCATCCAAGATTATCTTCTTTTCTTCATCAGTCAGGGACCAGCTCAGCTCCAGTGCTGTGAGCAACAGGAAAATAGGAGGAAGACCTGAGCTCAGCATCATGCAGCCAGCTTCTGCTCTTAGCAGCCCACGGCTCTGGCAGTCAGATTTAAAGCACCTCCCAAAAGCAAGGAACACCCAACAGCTTGAAGACTGGGGAGGAAATGTATTTCTTTATTAGAGCAGAGGTTTGGAGCCACGCGGTACACACCCATCTCACATATTGGCCTTGATGGAGAAGCAGCAGTACGGCTGGTGCCAACGAGCATGCAGGTCCACTCCCCAAGACAGACCCTGTGCCTGAATCGTAATCCCTGGATGACATTTTCATCCAAGCTTCTGCTGCTCCAAACCTCAGACACCCACTTAACCCTCAGTTATGGGTCCTCTCTTCTACCTCCTGTCCATTTTCTCCTAAACTATAATAATAATAATCCCTAAGCAACCAGCAAAGCCCTGTTTTACACAAAGGGCTGTCCCTGGAACACAGCTGTGTCTAGAAACAAAGGCAACAAGATGCAAGTGCTGAAAACAGTTTGCAGTGTAGTAACTTCCCAGCCAGGAGTCAGAGCCCACCTTGTCCAGCCCTGTGTCTGCACCAGTGGTGTTGGGAGGAAAGCCCTCCCAATGCCCTCCCCAGGGCTTCCCCAGCCTGCTGGGGGTGGTAAGCAGAGGGTTGATGCCCCTTCCCTGTGCCATCAGGAGAATGGTGAGCAGGAGAGGAAGAACAGGCTATAGAACTAAAATTGCCCCCAAAAGGGGAGTTGAGAGTCTATAGCTGCCTTCAGGGCTGGCTGAAATAACCAGCCATGAGCTCTGCAGGGACAGGCTGTCCTCCCTCCCCAGGCAGACACCTGGGGGGCTCAACATCAGGTGTCCCAAATCACACCGCCACAGAGACAGTCTGGCAGAGACCCTCCAGCCTGCCTGCAGCCTCTTCCTCCCCATCTGCGATTGTGCAACCACCCCGGCTCTGCTCCAGGAGCTGCCTTTGGGGATCGCAGGCTATTAGAAAGGATCAGCGGGTGGGCAGCTCTGGCTAGCAGAGCCAAGTTAATCACACGCTGTCGGCTCTGCCTCCCCCCCCTCCCCTCCTGGCTCCCCAGGCAATGCTTTGCCATTTTCCCTTTTACTTTGGGCTCTCTTGCCACAATAGCTCTTGTACTGCCCCTGCAAATCTCTTACTTCTGCATATTACCTTCTCCTTTATCAGGTCCAGGGTCTACCGTGCTCTCAACAGTCCAGAAATTTCTGCAAGCAGGGTCTGAGGCTAGCATCTCAACAGGCTATCTTCAACTCATCCAGTCAAACCAGAGGTTCCCATTTATTGCTAAAGTGAACTGCAGGACAGGAATCTGGGTCAAGGCAAACCTGTCTCCATCATGAGACACCTCAAATGCTCTGCTGCTGCATCTCCAGAGACCTGGAGAAACAACTAGAAAGGATCAACACTGGCTCCAACTCCTGCAGGCCAGCTTGCTGGGCCTGACTTACAAGGAGCAAGGCAGCACTGAGAAGACCCCAACGCATGTACTGGTCTCTGCAAACTTGATGTGGAGATGAAGGGCCAAGTTCCACGTAGCCCCTGGCACTAAAGCATCCTGACTAAGCCTCACAGGAGATAGCACAGGAACAAGTATTATGGAAAACGGGACACACGGGGCTTGTGGGGGAAAAGAGAGTCCTGGAGGAGTCACCCTCAGGGCATATAGCTCATGGGGAAATGTGAGTAACAGCCAATACATTTGGCAAGGTCAGGAGCAGCTGCTGGCAAAAGGGGTGCAGGGCCATTTCTCAACTCCCCCAACCTGCCCCAACAGCTCTTTCTGGAGCCAACTTCTGAAGCATCAAGATTAACACCACAAGGTCCAAGCCCCACCCTGGAGCTGACAAGCTCGTGTCCAGCCGGCATTAGGTAAGCACACGAGGAATGCAGCTTTCCTTCTGCTCATTCAAGGAACAGCCTGTCCACGGCATCCCTGGGGAGCTAGCAGCCTCAGCACAGGAGACAGGAGCCGCATGCCAACATCTGATGGGGTGTGCAGGGTCTGGCTCGAGGCTGGTGGGCTCCAGAAAGGCACAACTCTGCACTGCAGAAGCAACTGAGCCTAGTTTTCTATTGACTCACATTTTGAGGGTCTTCAGTTGTTGCTTCTCTGGTGTCTAACAAGGCTAACACATTGGCTGGGTAGTAACAGGATCTTTCTCTCCTCTGTTGGCCTGTTTTTATGAACTCTAGAGGAGCTTATCATCTTCTACCCCTCAAAGGTTGGCTGAAATAAGCTGAATTGTGAAGGAAGGACAGACTTTGTTATTGGCAAGAAAGGAAGGCAGAGCTGTTGCATCAACATTGTTTAGGGAACCAGGCTAAAACTGTCAAAACACTTTGGAAAATGTTTCGTTTGACATTTTCCAAACAGATGTGTTCTGACTCTTCACTTAAAATGACACTTCCACTTAGAAAAAGTACCCTAAAAAGGGTTAAATAAACCCTCAATGGCTGACATGCAACATGAAAAGAAAATAAATCAGGAAAGGGGAAAAGGTGCATTAACACTTGTATTTAATTGCAAAAAGTAAAAACTTTTTTATTCTTCTTACATACAAATCTAATTTATTTACACACTTTACAGGCTTTTTCCAAGTATTTACAAAGTTTGCAATATATTAAATTATGACCATCCATAAAATTCTGCATTAAGTGCATATTTACATTCTTTTTTTTTGTCCACCACTGAATTTATAGTGTTCAGCATTGAAACAGTCTTTATGCATATATAGCTTTACTTCCCAGCACCCCTGAGCCTCTATAACATGCCTCCTCTTCCCATAGACAAAGAGATAATGCTAAAAATAAAATCACCTGTCATTTGTTTGAATCTCCAAAGGGGAAGACCAGCATCTCCCTTGTTTAACTCAGCAGGACAGTAAATCTATCCTTTACAAGAAGGAGTTTCCTGAAGAGGACAACATGTAGTTCTACATATAAAATTTACAAAGAGGAGAAAGTTTGCTTTGCCAGAAGCAAAAGCTCTTTGTGCACCCACTGCAAGGCCCACTGAAACAGCTCACCCCAGAAAGTGTTTGGTTCTCTTGGGGACCACGGGGCTAGTTGTAGACCACTAAGCCTAGGATTGGGCAGATCCTGCCAACTTCCCTCCCCACAGCAATGTTCCTGATGTGAACATGGGGGTTTAAAGGCAGGAGGATCACCTTTCTGAGATGCTGGCATTCATAGAGATCGCATCTTGAGTAACAAGATGCTCTCCTGCTCCAAACCTCATCTCTCTCAAGGTGTTCCCACGCTGCATGTTGGATTTCCTGCGAAAGGGCATGCAAGGCTTGCTGCTAGAAATCCAGGGAAACCAGCCACAAGAGAAAGGAGGTGCTTTGATCCAGCCCAGTAAAACCAGCTTTTCTGCTAGACCATTACAACAAGATGGCTAGCAGGAGAAGCTAAAGGCCAGAGACTCCCAGGAAATCAGATCCTGGAAAGCTCTCCAGGGCATTGCAAAGGGAGTTTGAGGCTGGGAGCTGTAGAGCTGCCTCGGGGAATTGTGTGTGCAGTGCCAGTGGGGTGGAAAAAAAAAAAGAACGAAAGAAAAGAATCAATAGAAACAGGCAGCTTGGCTCCCTTAGGGGATGCTGATTTCCTGGTACTGAAGTAAATAATAATACTCCTTTCTCCTCCTTTCAGTTACCCTGAGTTCAGGGCTGACTGAGAGCAACGGTCAATGACCCCTGCCTTTTGGAAACCAGCTTTGAACCATGATCCTCCTGCCCAGCTGACGGGTGACAGCCCATCTTTCTACCCTGACAAGTAGAAAGATGACTGCTTTGCATCTCTGCCCACCGGGCACCTGGGTAGCACCAATTTCTGCACCTTGCTGGTGTGATTTCAGAGCAGCTTTGCAGCCTCTGAGGCATTGGGTGAGTGGGAGTCCATCTCCCGGCTCACAGGCAGAGAGCTCTGAAGCACACAAATAGTTTTTGAAATAAATGGGATGTACGCATTGACTGGGCACCCCTCTGAGCTGACCAGGGCAGGGAGTGGGAGATTGTCCAAACTAGCACGTACCCTTGGATATGCACAAGTGCCAAAGTGAAGCTAGAGGCGAGGAAGAGTATGATGGGGGACACACCCTCTGCAACTCATCTGATCAGGTCTGTTGCCACAATGCCTCAATAGCTGAGAAAATAGGCATGTTCCTCCCAATTCAGCCTCAGCAGATCACTAGGAGCTACCAGGCTTTCTGGGGAAGTCACAGCCTCCTGCAGCCTTTGCAAAGGCTCTGTGAAGCCAGAGCCCCAGATAAGGAAGATGACCAGTACACGCTTGCAGCCATTTGGCCAAGGAATCCACGCCTCCTTTTAGCCATCTTAGTTTTGCCATTTTGGCCTCACCTCTGAGTTTTC
Source organism: Elanus axillaris (assembly GCA_026212715.1). NCBI lineage: Eukaryota > Metazoa > Chordata > Aves > Accipitriformes > Accipitridae > Elanus > Elanus axillaris. The sequence goes on from JANZLQ010000055.1 coordinate 5,422,709, forward strand.
CATTCCAGCTCCTTGCCTGCATTGTGATGCAGAAGGCATTAGCACTACTTCTCTGGCAGTGGAAGACAGGAGCTGCTCTAGAAGCCGTGCTACAGGCTGGGGCTCTGCACTCAACAGCAGCTAGGGCCAAAATCAGCTCTTTATCAGCCGGAGAATTGCCCTCCTGTTTTAGTTTAGCAGCTAATTCCTTACAGCTTTTGGAAGGGGAAGAGAAAATATATTGGAAGTTTAAAAACAAATGATGTAAACTCCAAAGGGAGCAAGGTTGGGACATATGCAATGTATCACCTAGACACAGATCTGGAAACTTATGCAGAGACCATAAAGTGCACTTGGAAAGCTGATCTGCAGTCCAGATTCACCATCTTCTGTCCAACCAGCTGCAACTCTTTGAGGAGTGGAGAAGCAATACATGAGAGCACTTTTGCTAAAGAGGCACAAACATGCCCTAGAGCCCCCCCTTTTCCCCCCAGTCTAAACAGCAACTGTAAATACATCCATTTTCTCTGCTTCTTCCCAAAGGAGCCAGACAACCACAATGGCTTAAGCCTGACTCACAAAATACAGGCATTTCACAGACACTTGAGAATTGTCTCCACAGCTCTTTTACAAGTTACATTCAAGGACACTTAGAAGTAACAGCATCACCAAACCACACGCAATCTCAACAATAATGGGTCCAGCAGGTTCTCTCCCCATGCATCTCTAACCAAATGCTTTATGGAAATGGATCAGGTACAAAACCAGTAAGAGGTGAAGTAACCTTGTCAGCCTTTGCATTTGACTTGAGAAGCTGCCAAAGTGTAAATAGCAACAGTCACTAATGAGGCCCTAATTCTGCCATCACCAAACTCCCAGATTTCCATGAACTAAGACCCAGGCTTTAAGAGGAAGGAGAGGGGTGGTGTGTCTGTCTTGGCAAGTACAAGATTGCATGTAGTGTCACAAGTGTAAAACACACCCCAAACATTAACAATACTAACAGAAGTCTTATTAATCCAATTCCCTTTAATATTTTTTGCTACACATTAGTCCTTTTCTGTCCTGAGAGAGTTAGGCTCTCCCCTTTTGTTCTACTAGATCTGGTGCATGTTGGTCTAGTGTCAAGGGCCATGCACAGACTGACACAGGTGCTGGGGTTGTTCTTATTTGTTTACTGGCAAAAAAACAAGGGTTATGCATAGAAATGTTTGTAGTGTCAAGGCCTTAGACTAAATTCTTTGGAGCAGGACCTGTCCTCTGCCTTATCCTTGTACAGGAGCCAGACATGGTCATTCCACTTGGCAGCTTTTGTTAGACCCTAATAAAATTAGTACAATGTTTGCTCCCGTTCTCCTGGTCTTGCTCAAAAACAAAGACTGGACAGACATTTTTCCAATCTGTCATTTTACATGTACCTAAAATATTTACAGAGGAAAAGGCTCTCACTCCTGAGAACAGAGTTAACTTGCTTTCAAACAAAACCCCTCCCAATTCCATATTAACAAGTATGAGAATATGTCCTGAACCCCAGCCCTGGCCTATGAGTTCAGCCTGACACATCTGTAAGTGATCTTCAACAGCAGGATCAGACCCAAAGGATCAGACTTGGAAGGGCCCACAGCATCTGCAGCCTGCAAACACTGAAACAGAGCCTCTCTCAGGGCATTGGATAAAGCAGTGCTCAAGCAACAGGAAGCATGCGAAGGCAGCTTGGAAAGGACTCAGGAAAAACCAACATTCGTTCTGAAGACAGAGTTCTAGGTCTGGAAGGAGTCAATGCAAAAAATGCCAGGGATGAGGAAGCTTTCAGGTGTTCCTGTAGGTACCCTGGGCCAGGAACACAGGCAGCACCTCTCAAAGCAAGGAGTATCTGAAAATGGTCATGCAGCCCTGGTGTCTTAGGTGCACAATCAGAAGATGAAACTTGTACAGAGCTGCTCTGCACCGAATCCCATCTCCATCCACAACTACTGCACTCTCAGCACCATCACCACTAAAATTTGCATTGGTATTTTTGTAGGAAAGGAGATGGAGAAAAAAGCACCGTTACTATTTGACTCACAACCTGCTCATAGAGAACCATAGAAGAGTGATCACAAGACACAAAGAAGGGGCCTGAACAGATTCTTTTGGTACACGAACAATGCAGTGGGTGCAGGTCTCTGCCCTAGGCAGCAAGGCTTATCTCAGCCCTGGAGCATGGAGCTGAGACTGGCTTTGCAGGGCACACTACTGAGGCACACAGCTATGTATGTGATGGAGAAATGTGAGTGGAGTTGGGACACATCACCAATTCATTCCCTTTATAGAGCTGGCCTGACAAGACAGGCTGAAAGCCTCCTCCTCAGGAGGAATGTACACAGAAATGTCACACACCCCCTCCACTCCCAACCCCCCGCCCCCAAAGTTTCAGAAGTGCCATAATCCACAAAGGACACAAGGTGAATCTCACCCTGAGAAATCCCTCTGTTGCTCCTGGAAAAAACCCTTTGCTGCAAACCCAGGGCTTACCTGAGGGGACAGGGAAGGTCATAAATAGGTTGAGCTTCTCCCAAAATACATTTGAGGAAAGGCAAAGAATTACCTCAAGGGTCAGGAAAACAGTTATTTTTAAACACTGTAAACATGCAGGGTGGCAAAGCTGCCTGCCCCAGTTAGCCCAGCTCTATCACTTTCAAGACGCTGCCTTGGCTTCAAAGCTGAAAGTCTTCTTGTCCTGGAAATAGCTGTTTTCCCACCCCACCGTCCTTAGCTAGCAGCTCCATCACAAACAACCGCTGGCTCTGTCCCTTTGGCCATGAAGCTCATCATCCAGTAATCTGCGCTGACGTAACCTTTGGAAGATGCAATGAAGAGGCCATATTAGATTAATCCATACTTAATGACTGCTTACATTTCCCATGAAGTGATGAGGGTATGCAGAAGTTCTTTGGAAAGACCCTGCCCTCAATGACACTGGGTTTGTAACACCCGGCAGAGCATTGTGTCTTGTGTAACCCATACTGCTCAGTTTTTACACTGAGCATCTCATGGTATCCTGTTTGTGTTCCAGGCCACAAACTCCCAGTCCAGAATGATCACTCCTCTGTACTGCAACAAGCAGGCACACACCATTTGGACCGCCTTCTCAGGTGTCAGACAGAAAAGACCCAGCTGGAAGCAGCCTCCTGACCCCAAGGGATTTCCCAGACCCTGCATGCTACAGCACCAGTACTCACCCAAATCTCCAGCTTCCAGCTCCACCTTGAACATCTCACAGTGTCTTCTGCACTTGTCCAGAGGTACAATAGTCAGGGTGAGCTGTCCACTTCCAACAGCAAAAAGGCTGTGCAAACTGTAGCTCTAGGACAAGAGGAGAATATTTCAAAGCCTTGCTAGCTTTTCTTGAGTCTGATCAAACGAGGGGCAAGTCACTGCCCTGCAGCAAGGTGAGACAGCGCAAACCACAGGTTTGCTGCCTCCCCCCCGTTATGCTGCCTCCCCCCCGTTACCAGTGTATCGTAGCTGAGGTCAGCTGCATGCAAGGTCCTCCTCCCCTCTTCTGTCCAAGGCAATGCAGGCCCTCCACACCCACAAAGCCCGCAAGAAAATTGAGGAGATCAGGCTAGAAGCCTGAATTGTCACTTACTTTTGTGCCCAACTGGGCACAAAAAGACCATCCCCTCACCGAGCTACAGAGCAAGGCCAGGACTTAAGTGTGAAAGGAGCTGGGACAACCCACAGGCATCTCTAACCACTGAGGGAGATGGGCGCAGCGTATCACTTGTGCAAAACTGGACACAACTTCTGGGTGATACAGCAAACTCGAGATGCCACATTACACAGGGATGGACAGAACTGATACAACCCTAGTATCAGCTGAAAATGTCCTGCAAATCTCCCAAAGACTTAGACCTCCTGGAGGACAACTCACAGACAGGGGATAATGTCACTAGGATGAATTTCTCACCTTATTCGCCAAATCTGGATGGCGGATGAGGAAGCAGCTCTCCAGGGACACTGTCTTGGGGAAGGACAGCAAAGAGGAAGTGGGGAAAAATTCCTGCAGAATCCGAGTTTTATTCACAGATTTGTTCCTAAACAAAACAACCCATATTAAAGAAATATCATGCAATGATAATGCTTGTATTTAAAAGCCTACTTCCAAAATCAAAATTCTTCACAAATATTCATGCCTGATAAACAGCCTGCTGATAGACTAGCCCCTAGGAGCTCAGAGCAAAATTCGACCTCTCAGCTTCTAAACCTGTGCTGCTTCATATCTTCCTCTTGGTACCTGCAGCAGGTCCATGTAAACAGGGAACAAAGAGATCATCATGGATGCCTAAAGTTAATTTCCTTCCCCTCTTCCCCTAAAATAATTTGAGTCATTGATCGGACCCATTAATTACAAAAGATGCTGAGTGGTGGCATTATACACATCCATAACTGAAACCACATGGCAAGGCAGGGGGAATCCAAGTCTACTCTCTAGGCCAGAGAATGTAACTGGAAAAGGCAGGGTGTGGCTTGTTATTTTTACATCTCTGTCTAGTGGCTTGACATGATTAATACTTCTGTACCCTGATCATCTTTCTACCACCACTGCAGTCAAAAGATCCCCTCTAAGCATTATGCAAAGCACAGACTGCACCATGCCCTTCCCCAAGTCTGCTTGGACAATGCTCCTTTGCTCGTACAAATGTGCCAGGGAGCCTGCTCCACACCAGGTGGCACCTTCTGACATTACTTGTCAGTCTTCTCCACATGAAAAAACTTGGCTAACACACTGGGTTCCACTGCAACCTTAGAGAGCTCCAAATTGTTCAAATGTCTTATAGCCACACTAAAGGCTTTAGCGCAGTTAACAGAGGGCAAGGATTAGGGTAGGACATTTTTCCTGCATAAGACCAGACACAAATTGCAGGATCCCTTAGCTTTCTGTTCATTCTCAACGTTTTGCAAAAGTCATGGCATGTCTTCTCACTCAACACTAATGGTGGAGGCTTTTGACTGAGCAAACAGACAGAGGTGATTAGAAATGTAAACCAGTTACCTCAGGTGATCAGACCACAGCCCAGATGATTAATGTATGGCCTGAAGCAATCATTGGGATATTTTTTGTCTTGTAAGGGGAGCAATGTGTCCCAGCCACAATGCTCCATTTTTAGTGGAAAAGTCTTCTGCTTGGATCAAATCAGTGCCAGCAGGCAGACAGAAACCTGTAACCCACTCCTGTTCCCCTTCCCTCCAGTTAAAGTGCAATTTGCAAGCTCCTGGTAATCCACATCAGCAAAACACCTGCACACCCCTGCAGAAAGGATGTATACATCTATCACATGTTTTGGTTTTGACTCACCAGGGAAAGAAAAATGGGCAGCTCCAAAATTCAGCTGAATTTTCTTCTATTATAACCTCTGCCAGGTCTGGATCTTGGGACTGAAAATGCTTCAGTTCTTCATAAGAGAGATGCTGCCCTGTCTTAAACACAAAACAAAGATAAAAGCTGTGCATCTGAGGTTCTTCCCCTCTTCTATTTCCATCCCACCAAAGAACATCCAAAAGTAACAGCCACCTAGATTGCTAAGTTTCCAAGCATAATTAGTCAGAGGAACAACCTGCTAAGGATGCAGTGAGCTCCTCAGCCCCTGACATCTTTAGACTGGGCCTCAGTGTCTTCTTAGATATATGTTCTACCTCAGCAGTTTGTGTTGAAAATACTGGGCAGGGGTCTTTGGCTGGTGCTATTCAAGAGTTTGGGCTAATCATCCAGCCCTACATATCCATGCATTACCTTGATTAGAAAAGGCTGAGACCTCTGGAGCTTTTCTGATAGTTCTCCAAAGTCTGTCACTATCTGAAGGCTTTTCACAGCAGAACAGACTGTGCAGTTTGCAGGAAGCATAGAAGTGTTCTGTCTGCAACCTGCTGCCCACCAGTCCTGGCATTCTTGGAAAGAAACAAGAGAAACGTGTTTAATAAGACCAAAAACGAAACAGAAAGGAGATAGACTTGATGATAAACTCATCCCTAAGATGAAACACTGAGATTTCTTACAGCTTCCAATGGCTGTAAGTTACTCAAAAAGAACAAGCTTCACTGGGCCAGGAACTCATCACAGAACATTTCCAGCACAGGCTGAAGATTTTGGAGATACAGCTTGGGGTTGTGAGAAATGGGAGAGCTTTATGGAAATTCCACTTCTCTGAAGCATATGAAGCATACAGGCTAAGTCACCCTTTCATTACCAATAAAAGGATGGCAACCACCATATATAGTGCAATTAAACTGAAACAAGTCCACAAGCAAAAGATCAATCCAAACATGTTATCTAGGAGACACCCAGAAGAAAAAAAAAAAAATCCAAGTTTAAAAGAGTAACTCTAACATGGTTAGCACTGGTGCCATGAACCCTGCTAAGACATCTCTGAAATCACTACTCTCCCCTTTACCTCTGTGTTAATTAAGAAATACTCTGTCCTGGGTAATGTTTGCCCAGTCTCTGATGTGCATAAGATCCTGGGGAATGCAGGATTTCACAAAGATGTGCTGCTGCTGTTTTCATTCATCCCATGCATTGACTTTAAGATGAAATGGGGAGAAAAGTCCCAGCATGAGGAACCCCTGGACCACAGCTATATCCATATTAAATTTCAGAAATTGTTGTTACACCACAATAGTCTGAACTGGCCTACAGTGAACACTGCATACACTTACATCTTCAAAAATTCAAATTTTTATGTGAAACCATTACTTGATGCATTACTTGATGATTACTTGATGCCCATATCCTGCCTCCCTCCTCCAACTTGAACAGCCCTCCCAGCACAAAAAAGTAAGTAAATATTAACTGAAGACACATGTTGCACCACTGAACAGGGCAAAAGCCAATAATGCTGAACACCCCACGTATTTCTATGCTAAAGGATCCGCAGGAGCAGCTGCCACACTAAAAGGACACAGCTCCAATTTTGCGATGGGCCTGGTTCTGCAGCCTTAATCCAACAGGGAGATGTTTAACTCGGGCAGTGGCAGCAAACCCACCCAAGCACCTCATCTATCAGGGTGGGTTAGGAAAAACCCAAGGCCTGGGACACATCTCACATGAAACATCCAAAGATCTGTCTTCATGACAGGCCCACCTGTCCTGTCAGGTGCCAGCACATGTCTAAACAGCTAATGTCTCCTGGACATTGCTGCAGGCCACCCACTTGGGAAACAGAGTGGATGGGAAAGGGGAGGAAGAAGAGACAGTAAAGCCTGTATGAAAAATAAAGTTGAGAAACAAGGATGCACAGCAGCTTTTCAGGGTGAAAAAAGACCATGCACAGCCTGCCTGTTACTGCCATTGCGGTTTCCAGCCACGCTCATGCTCCTGCACATAGGTAATAACTGCTGAACAGCACTTAATAGGAAAGCTCTTTTCATTTTTCCCTCCAACGCTTGCAACAGGCAATGAGGAACGTTACAGAGGATTTGGGTTCATTGGGACATAACAACAAGGAGCAGATTGGGATTAATTTTGTTTTTTTTCTTTTTGAATATTTCTAGTCAGCTCCCAAATGCTGCATTTCCCACCCTACTGCTGGGACATGGACTGAAAGGGATCAGGATATAATCCCTAGTCTATCTGGAAGACACATCTACACTGCTTTCAGGGAAAGGGGTAAAAAGGCAAAACAAAGTGTAAAATCCTTATTGCAAGCAGAAGTCCCACTCCCATGAGAAACTGCTCCAACGTACTTTCCCTCCCTGCTCACAAGAGAAAAAAGAAAATCTTTGTTCCACTGCCTGTAGAAAGCTTCAATTTTACAACAAAAAAACCCCTCAACTCACAAAAAACAGCTGGTCAGTGACAGGAAACAAAAGGCTGAAAGGTCTCACCAGAGGAAAGGCAGTCGCCATGAACAGAACAAGAAAACATATCTTATGGTCTCTCATCATACAGAGAGTAGCAATACTATAATTTCCCTCTGGACAAAACTTAGAAACCTCATCCCAGAGTGTTAAGCACAGTTGTCCCAAAATTTTCTCTTCAGGCTCAGGGCAGTAGCCCACATAACAGGATGCTAATCAGCTTGACAGTATAGAGCTTGATTCCTCTTTTGAGCTAGGGTGGGATATTTGCATTCTCAATTGCTCAATTCAGGAGGTTATTTCTTTTCCCCATGAATAACCCAAGCGGAGCACAGTTGAGATGCATTTCAAATGCCGCAAGTGGGGTTGTGGGACTTTTTTTTTTTTGTAATTAATCTTTTAGATTTATTGTTGAGGGTGTTAGTCTGTGCACCAGCATGTGTGTGACTGGCATGACAAGTACGGCAGCAAGAAGCGGCTGCCCTTCCCAGGGAGGGAGGGAGATGAGACCATGCACAGAGGAGAGGGCATGCAACTGCACACTGGGGACCACAGCAGGAGTTTTACTGAGGATGCTTGTTCTCTCTTTTGATTACCCTCCCTGCATTCCTTTTACATTATCACCCTGCCCAGACACCCTGGAGGATTATTTTGGTTTAAGTCGAGCGCACTGTCTGTGTGCAACGCACATTCTGCTCAGAGATTGAAATGAAAGATGCGCTCTTCATCCCCAGTGCAACTGTCGCATGCAGCTGTCACACGATGGTCCCATCCACTCGCATTCAAATGTTAAAGTGCTGGGCGTGTGCAATTATCCCTGTGGAGTTTGAGCGCAGGAAAGCGGCTGTAGTATTGACACGTACAACTATCCATTACATGACAGAAGCATGGGCCAGTCCCAACTCTAACCTCTCCTCCACGCTTGCGCTTTCTCACCCCTCTTTGAGGAGCAAGCAGCCTTTAGTCTGTTAGGCAGAACCTCGGTTCCATCGGTCATATTCACCTAATATTTGCTTTTATGCTTTATGAGCTCTCCAGAACAAGAGCTGCCTTCTCCCCTGTGTCAGGATAGCTCCTAGCAGAGCCAGGGTTGGGAACTTCCAGCTGCTAACACTGGAGATAACAAGAGATAACAACTTTCCTTAAAGCATGTCTATGATTAATGCTAGATGGAGTTTATGACTGTACTTTCCACTATGCAGAAAAATAATTTTCAACTTACAATTACTTTAAAATGAGTACCCCGCCCTTCTTGGCTATTTTCACAGAGGATCTCCCAAGTTTTTTTTCTGTCCCCAGAACTACAGAGGGGTGTGTACACACAACCCCAGAGATGCTGGGTGTGGACAATCAGATTGGAAGTTAAGAGGTTACTGAGAAGACCTGGCCCTGCTTCTGCCCATGGCAGTGAAGCAATAAAATTTATGGAAACTTGCCCACATAGACCTGAGAGCAGGATCTCAGCAACAGCCCTGGTCTCTTTAGGGACCATATGGAGAGCAAAATAGTCTGCCACTGCAGCAGGTTCAAAGGGAAGCCTGTAGCAGGGGGACCTTTTGCTCTTGCAAGACACAAGGAGCCAAGGGCTGCTCCTGACCCTAACAAAGTGTTGAAAACATAAAACCTTCTGCATGTAGAACTACAGGTGCTGAGGCAGCTTGCTGGTTCCCCACCAAGCTGGTGTACTCTCCAGCACTCAGGACTGCAAGGCTGAAGAAATCTCCAGCAGGCAAGTGACAGTGAAAGCTGGTCCCAGGGAAGAGGGACTCTCCCAGGGCTTCACAATCTCCCAGGTCTTCTGTCCTTATGGGTCGTTGCTACTATCACCCACGATAACTAGAAGAAAGCTCCCCAGAGGACTGTCTAATGCACTAAGCAGCTCCACAATCTGCAAAGGTTGGTTCCAAATCCCTGATTCCTCTGAGGATGACACTATTCCCCAGTCCCATCACATACCTCACTAGGGACCAGTGCTAGGAGTATTCAAGCAACTTCAGCAAGCCTAGGATGAACTCAGGGCTCTCAAGAAAGACTGGCCTGTGCACTGAATATTCACAAGACAGTTCTCTGTCCTTTCTTGTAGGTCCATTGTACAAGACTGGCTGTTCTATCAACACCCACAACACTTTTGGATCCAATGTACCATCAAAACCTAAAAAAATACTTGTAATCAAAACTACTTGCAGGTAAACCTCAGGGCTCTCAAAAAGCATGACCAAGTCTGTATTGGCTGATTCAAAGGTAAGCTCAGGATGGGGGTGGACTCACCCAGGCCTGACCCAGTGACTCATTTATGGCACTGCACCAACAGCCACAACCTTCTTGCTCCTACATGCTAGATCCAACAATGAGAAGATGCTGACCTCCACTTTTACAAAGTCTCCTCACAGCCACACATCTGTAAAAGTCAGGGATGTGGATCTGAAGAGACACTTCAAAGGAAAGGATTAAGACCTCAGCCTATGCTCCGCTGTCTGTGACCATACTTTCCTCTTAGCCAAAGGGACCTTTACAGACATGCACATGACAGCCCGTGGGATACTTACCTTCTCTGTTCATTTTCATAGCAAAAGCCCAACTACAAGCTGATTTTTATGGCTGACATAGGGCAGGGGCTTTTTAAGAGGCATTCAATCCTACCTGTAAGATTCCCAGTGACAAACAGGCCATGAGATCCTCAGTGCTCTGATGTCCAATTATCTTCACCACAGAGGGGCTGCAGCTCTCCCTCCAGTTGGAAATATCTAGCTTCCAGATGCTGGGATTTTACAGTCCCGTTTTCCATTATTTTAAGGACAGGGATTTGCAAGATCTAGCCCTTAACCCTAAAGCGAAGTTGCAGCTCATAACCTACTGTTATTGCTTTGACAGCCAAAGAATATACAGGCCAGGTTACTCTTGCTCCTGAGATATGACTGGCCACTTGCTGCGTTGGGATCACTCCAGATTTACAGATACTATACTCCTCAAGTAAATAGCTTGTTACTTGTCATGTTATGCCATTGCAGCAGGATATATTACATACTTTTCACCACACCTCCTTTCCCAGATTTTATAGAAAGATGAAACAGTATTTTAAAAACTCAAAGCAATTTAGACATCAATTCATGATCACAATCTATGACATGAGTAAATGTCATTCTTACTTTACAGACGTAGAAATTAAGAACTCTGTGTGGCACAGTTCAGAGGAGACATTCAGAGCACTTTGTTGCAAAAGCAAAGTTTCCCAAGCTCCATCTTGCTGAAATTTTTCACTAGGCTAAAAATTAATGTGATCATTTATGTCATGTCAAAGTCAGGCTAAACTGATGGGTGCTTGAGTAAGTCAGACAGGAATCATAAGGAGTGCTTATTAATTACAGTGTGGATAGTCCTCATTAAGGAATGCATCACAGTGAGGCTTTAAATATATACTACAAAGAGGGTCCCTGTTCAGCACAAGATCCTCACCTCTTTCTCATACTGAACTTTTTTTGTAGCTCTGTATGCCAGCATCAGAAAGTGCCTCCCAATACTGGTTCATAGCATTTTTAGGAACAGCTAATAACAAAATAACAGCTACAAATAAACCCATGGAGAAACCCTTATTTTTGTTCTGGGTAAAAAGTCAACAACCCAAAGAACTACTCATTCATCTCGCTAATGGGTAACGGCTGGTCAAACAACTGAAGGATGATTAGTCAATCTCTAGCAAAGCACAAAAATTATTTTGATCCAACGAGACGTTGTGAAATCAAGTCTGCTCAGCCTAGCCCAAGAGGAACTCACAGTCCACTGGGGCAAAAGAGCATTATTTCCAGGAGAAATCTGCACCTACCAATTTAGAAAACTGAAGACAGAGACCAAGCTGTCAGGAAGGCCTCCAGCCTGCACCTCTGGTTATGTGCCCTAGAAGACAGCTTGTGTTGCTCTGGCAGCATCTGCATGAGCAATCTGGCTCAGAGGAACAGCACGCTTTTGAAGCAAATCCCTCCTGGTTGCTGCCACTGGCCCAACAGTGGCTTCAGTTTGTACAAGGTTTGACATGCCCATGTCACCAGTGCAAACAGGGCTCTGCTAGGCTGCTAAATGCCTCTGCAACAGGCCACATATGGCACACACTTTCCAGGGAAGTAAACCCAAAGCGAGAACTCACTTGCTCTGCAACTGAGGAAACAAGAAATTCTGGAGGCATCAAAATATAGAAGCAAAAGGAAGAGGTTTTCATATTCCAGATTACCACAATGATTTGCAGTTAGTTTACTGTCAGCAAATCCAAATAAACAGTCCACTGACTGAACGGAGGCCAAAGTAACAATATATGAAACCAGCTTGGCACCACCCTGCACTGCAAAGTCAGCCCTTTTTTTCCCCCCTTTGAACAAGCCAACACACATCTGTTGGTCACTCTCAGGTTATAAAAGGGTTGTTTATACACACACACACAAAACTGGCAGCTGCACAGAGATGGAGCCCTGCACAGTGCTGCAACCCACATCATCCTCACACCCACCTCAAAATGCTCCAGCCCCCAGAGCAGGTGCATGAGAATATGCATGAACACAAGAGCAAGCCAGCTTGACTTTGCTTCAGGAAAAAAAAGTGAGATCCTTTGTTAGCAAGAGAAGGCCATGCTGAAGGCAGCAAGAAGTTGGGAAACATACTGCTTTACCTCTCAAGCAGCCTTGTTGTGCAACCCCTTCATTCAGAGCAGGCCCATGTTCCTTGGGCTAATGCATTACTGAACCCAGCAGGTCAGATACAGCATGGGCTGCAAAACCCATGGGGAAAGGCTGGCTGAATACCTGGGTGCTTAGCCCACGTTGCACTCAAAAGCAGAAAAGTCCGCTCTCCCTCATTTAAGATGGGTGTGCTGGATGCTCCCTTTCTGCAGAGCTGCCCCAATGATAAACACACTTCAGGGCTACAATAACAGAGGAGAGGAGTGTGAGAAGGAGAGAGAAATGTGTCTGCGGCTGGCCCATCGCAGGCTGCCTGCAAAGGGTTAAGATCAGAAGGAAGCCAGGACCTGGCCAGGCGCCAAGGCAAGCCTCCAGCTAAATTGAAGGTGGCCAGCCAAGAGGCAGAGGCTGCTGTCCTCTCCCAGTAACCCAGCCTGCTGTGACCCATCCCCACAAATAACTCTCACAACCAGCAGGCCTTGTGATATGGCAGTGACAGGCCATTTGCAAGGTGTTGCTTAAACACAGCTCCTCCAGCAGGGTTCCCTTCTCTAAAATGGATTATGTATAAAACTCATAAACATTATTTTAGCCCTACTGGTCTAGGCAAAAAGCAGTATTTAACACAAGGAGTCTTCCCAAGCTCGGGGTAACTTGCACAGGATCCAACACTGAACTACATGGGTGCTTGTGCCTGATTTTAGGTGTGCTGAGCAGCCACTGATCCAGTTGATTTTGAACTGTGTAGGATGTACACAGTCAGGACCGGGTCTCATTATTAGGAGCAAAGCTGGATTTTCCTTGAGGTCATTACAAACCCCTGCCATCAGTACAACGTGCAAATTGTCATGTTGTTGGATGAGAGCCTGGTCGCCACTGACCAACCTGCTCTGCTGAGGTTTTTGAGCTGCAAGGACTGAACTTACCATGGACAGACACACAAGTTAATGTATGAGCAACTTAACACTCTGCTCATCATGTCATTGCTCTATGTGGCTGGTGGGGAACAGTTATCAACCAGCTGACATCAAGATTCATATTTAGATATTAACAAAGCTAGAAGGATGTCACACAGTCTTGAAGGGAAGAACCACTGAAATAACAGGTAGAGTGACGACCATTATGGTTTTAAAACTTTGGTTAAAAAAAAAAAAAAAAAAGAAAAAACCCTTTTCATTTGGCTTCAATAACTACTGACTTAGAGAGCTCATTATATTACTTCCTAATGCTTGCAGGGGAGAGGGAAGTACTCATACCCCTACTTTGCACCAGAGAACTGAAACACAGAACGTATGACTTGTCCATCCCAGCCTATGTCAGAGAAAAGAGTAGGGCCAGATTACAAAGGCCCTACTTTCTCCTTGGAACAGCACTAGGAAGTCTTGAGTTAACCCACATGCCCACCCAAAATCCACTGTATTCCTTACACCAGGTAGTGTCCAGAGGTCTGCAAGCCCATCACCTCTCTCATGGCTACACAAAGCGCTGATCTACCCGGCTAACAGCTGCACACTGCAGCAGCGAGAGGTGTTTCCCCCAGCCTGGAGCAGGCAGTGTGACCCAGCACTGGGGCTTTCACAAGCTCTGCATAAACATGAGCTCAGGAAGAGCAAATGCAAACCACATTTCCGCAGAACTTTTCCCCAACTGAAGGGACTTTGGTTCCTAGCCCTGGGAAAACAGCTGAAAAAGAGGCACAGATGCCAAACCCAAGGGTCTAAGAGTCAGCTTTGTAGAAACAAAGGGTGGGAACATTACTTTTAATATGGGAATTGATTTGGGGGAGAAAGCCGGCAAGTAACAGAGCAGAGACAGGCAAAAAGGAAATTTACTTTGGACCTAATCCTACAAACTTAACACAACAGAGCACTTTGCGGACACTGCCTCCTCACCTCAGCCACTCAAAGATCCACCCACAGCCACCAACAGAAAGGCAGCCCTTGTCATCCACAGCACAGCTCTTTGTGTGGAAGGGATGAGGATGAAGGTGAGGGCGAAGGCAGGTCACCCTGAGCCAGAGGGAGAGGGGAAAAGTATCCTGCACCCCTGCTCCTCCGAAAGCCTCACCAACACTCTGACATGGGGCTCTGGTTCTCAGGGGAAACCAGCCATCCAAGTTCCTCTTGTTCTGCAACATAAACCTGGCTGCTCAGCCCACACCTACCAGGGGACTGGGCTCCAACCTGCACTCCTGGAGACAGGAAAGCTGCCCCAAGCCCACTACTCCCTGAGCAGGCTCAGGAGGGACAGCACAGCCCCAGACCACAGCCCCTCACAGGTAGGCTGCCCCTACCTAGCCAGGCAGCCTCAGGCCCAGAAGAAGCAAACCAGACCACCCATGCACCCACGCTTGCCACGGCTGGGCTTTGTCTGCACCATGTTGGGCAGCGCAGCCGGGGGAAGTCTGCCAGCACTGCCGGTGGGCCAAGGCAGCCTCCAAACTGCTAACAGGTGGCTTTCAACAAGAACAGCCCGAGCTGCATTTGAACTGGTGCCCAAGCACAGAAAGCTCTAAGTTTCATCCTCAGCCCCCTCAAAATTTTCATCTACCAGGATCTACATAGAGAAAGGAAGAGAAGCCTGTGCATTGAGTCCCTTCATTAGTGATTTTCTCTGCTGCTCAGTCTCCTTGCACAGTGCCTTCTCCTATGCAAGCATGCACTGGAGACTGCCAGATCTGCTTGCAAGACCTTCCAGCCTTATGCTCACATCAACAAACAGGACACCAAGATGTAGCTTTACCCCTTCCCTTCAGCAGACCACAAAGCCAAAATTACAAGGCCAAAATTAAGGGCAAGACATTGCATCATGCACAAGGCAGGGCTGAAAGAGAGCTCAGGAGACCACTCAGCCCCACACTGTGAAACTCTCTCATTGGGATCCCTGCCAGATGGCTTTACCATGGTCCACTCAGCAGCAGGCTGTGAAGTTGACACCAGTGCTGCTGGGACAGCCTGGTGGCTGCAGCTGCCCACCAGGAAGCCAGGCCACGAGGGATTCCCACAGGAACCCAGCCAAGGTTCAGGCTGGGTGCTGCACTCTCCCATTCAAATAGCCAGGGTCTAGTCCAGTTCCTTTTGCTGAAGCAGATCAAAGTTACTCCAGCCATCCCTAGCAAATCTGATAATTGGGACATGCTGTGGTTTCCACCACAACCTAATACTGTTGGAAAACAGAGTGGGAACTGCCTCATCCCCTCTGTACCTCCCCACCTTTCCCGAGAGCTGGCTTTCTGCCCACCCTATTGCTCATCACTTCAGAAGATTTCCAGAACTCATGGAGGCATGAGGGATTTTATATGCATTTAAACAACCACCTCGCACCCTTCCTCTCCATCCATCCTTCCCTTTTCCCCTGCTCCTTCGCATGTTTCCTGATCTCCTCCCCATTCAGCTGGTTTTCCCATCAGTAGCCCAGACTTGCTCCTGCTCTTATTTATCTCCACAGCGAGATACTCATTATTTCAGGCAGCCCTTGCCCTATAAACCTTTTGCTGTCCCAAGGAACCTCCCTAGGCTCTCCCCATCCAAGGGAGCCCTGCGGCATCTGAAGGAAGAACCTGTCAACTTTCTGAACACAATTTCACTGAACAAATATGAGCATTAAAATCCCTGTTGGTTTCCTTCTCCACAAAGAAGCAGAGGGGTGTGCACAGACTCATGTCAATGCTGAAATGCATTAGACAGGCAGGCTACTAATGTCAACTGGCTATCAGAGCCATCTCCTTGCCTTTGTTTTTTCCTCCCTGCAAGAGATCCCAGTATTTAAGGAAAGAGATGAACAATGGGGGATACCCTGTCCCACCCATATGAACCCAAATCAACAGAAATCCCATGTGTCGGCGGAAGAGAGGGAGACACACAGAGAAAATGCAGAATGGCGCTGGCATTTCAGGGAGCCCTTTTTAGTTACGGCAGGAAGGTCAGAGCCAGAACAGACAAGTCCAACACAATGAGCTGCCGAAGCTAAATATAAACCCATCGAGGGCATGGATACAGGAGTTTGTTTTTACAGTGAGCCGACAGACGATCAACATTGTGCCACATCCCCGCTCAAAATAATTCACAGCTTTATCATTACTGACAGTCTTTGTATTTTATCAAAAAGAGGCAGAGCCCATGCTTACACCCATTTGCCAGTCTAAGTCAGTGGAAATTACTAACTGAGAATGACAAATACTCAAACTTTTCCATTTCTATTATGACAGTCTAGGAAAATCTATTATGTTCCTCTCCCATGATGCAACCACCCCATTGGAGAGCCACTTATCTAGCTTCCTCACACACACATTACCCTTAACATTACGTTAACTGCTATAAACACCATAGCTCTCAAGCCCATAGTCCTTTCCCAACACACTACTTGGCAAAAACTACTTTTCTTTAAACCCGGGTCGCATGTTGAGATTTCTACACTTTGCTCACAGATATCAAGACTTGGTTGACAAACTCCTCTTGCCTGCTTACTCATAAAAAATAAAAGTTCACATTTACCCAGCATAGCTATCTCAGTATGGTTCTCAGAACTGCAGAGATTTTTAGAGGAAGGGGAACTCTTGTGCAAGAAAAAACCTGAGGTGTTAAAAGCAAGGAAAAGAGAATGTGCAGAACAAAATTATGAAGTTAGAGATAAAATATGCTTCAGCCCCAATGAATGGAAGGGAAAGAGCCCTAGCTAGAATTCAGGATGCTGTTTTTAAGTACAGTGGTAGGAAAAGAGAAAACCATGGTGCCATGCCAGTAACACATTTGTTACTTGGTGCCCAGGGAGACACTCAAATGATTTGCATGGCTAGTATTTAACTTGGTATTTCTTGTTAGGCTTATGCTACAGCAGAGAAATCATTTCCTTACTCTCGAGCATGTACTTCTTGGCAATGGGCAGAGAAAGCAGCCGAATGTGACCAATGAGGGAGCCCCAGGCATGGGCTCTGGAGAGCGGAGCTTCAGGCGGCAGCGGGCTGTATGGCTGGATCACGAAGTAAACAGTCAGCAAGACCAATCCCAGTGTGAGCAGGCCCTGCAAGAGAAAACAGGCACATAATTAATTATACTGCAGTGAGCAGATATGTCTTCAGAACAGTATGCACCTTCTGGCTGATATCAAAGGGTTGTGGCTGTGCACTGCAAGGTGAACACTCAAATTTTTGCTGCGGCTCCTTGTTCAACTGCAACGCTATTTATGTACACAGAGATGTCACTCTGTTTTATTGTTAGGGCCATCCAAGGATTAAATTAAGCAGCCTTCAAACCCAAGCCACACAACTCTGTTCATATTATTTTAGCACTGCAAATACTCCAGCACCAGAGCAATGAGGATCATTTACAAAAAGTTTCAATTCATCCCATCTAATCAAATAAAAGCCTGCACTTCTGCCATACCTCTTACACAAGGTTTCAAGGCTTTTTGCAAACATCTGCCAAGCCTCGAAACACTTTGGCAGAGCTGGCACCAGCTCCCTCCTCCATACCAGAATCCCAAATAAGCCTTAAAGAGATGACATGACGCATTTCTCCCCCTGGCCAAAGTCAAAGTGAATCAACAGCAAAAACAAGAACAGAAGCTGAAAGTTCAAATTTCCAGTTTCCTGTTCTCCTGCCTCATTTTACAGCTTTTTATAGGATGTGAAGAAAGCTTGAATTTTTTTCTAAATAGAAGCCATCGTGATGATTTTGTAAAGATGACACTAAAATATTACTGAGTATTAAGCCAGTGGGAAGTCTTTCATCCTTATAGCAAACATCTCAAACCTACTTAACAATAGCATCCTTTCACCCACTTTGCAAAACTTTTTACAGCGTCTTTTACTTAAGGGTCTCAAAACATTTTTCTAGCATCAAGCATCACGACAACAGGCTTATTTTATAGACTAGAAGGGAATAAAGACAGGTAGAAGCTTGTGACAGGGCCAGAAACAGAACCTGTGTTTCTTCATTATTCAACCCTTTAAGAACCTCCTTCCTTCCTCACATTTCCAGGGAGTGTGCTGACAGTGGGAATGTTTGCCTGAACAATCAATGCAAGTCTCATTCGTTAATAATTTAAGGAGAGGAAGGTGTTGACATGTTAAATGTTCAACACACACGATCAATTTCAAATCTTGGTCAGCTGTCTTCTGTTTTCAGACCAGCTCATGGGACAAAGGAAGTAAGCTACACTTCACAGCTTTTTAAATAAGGAACTCGGAAAAATTCATCAAGAAAATGCAATAGGAAATAAAAGGCTCAGGTGCAAAAGGAAAACTCTGACCCTTAAACAGTCTGTGCACATACAAAAGACATCTTACCTTGTAGAGAGCCACTAAGATTGGGTACCGTGGAGGTCCCCTTTGGGGTTCATTTCTTTCCAAGAGCTGCTTGATGAATTTCTCAATGGCTTTTTCTGACATCCCACACTGGTGACCAGTCTGCCTCACTAGCTCAATCGTCTCTGATAGCTTGTCATAAATGCTGAGCTCGTTGGCCGAAAGCTCCATGGCCTCCGATAAAAAAATCCCTGTGGAGAGATTCAGTATGTTAACAGAAAGCACACTCCAGCCAGACAGCTCAACACCAGCATGTGCAGAGAGAACACAGGAACATCACAATGTCTAGGCAAGCAGGAAGGCTTCTCTGGAGCAAACCTGTTTGCAGTCAAAAGTCCAACATTTAGCTGCAGTCCTAATAGTCTCTGCTGGTTCAATATCTCCCACGGGTGGAAAGAAGCCGTGAAATTTCCTGACAAGAGAAGAACCAGCCGAGATTCACAGCTTATGTAAATGAACAAAGCGTCCCAGAAATCAATGAAATTCCATTTATTCATCTATTCCAAATGAATCCATCCCATAAAGCAACTGCTTACTAAGTACAACAGCCAGCAACACAAAGCCAATCATCACACACAGTAGCCAAGCTAAGCTGTCCCGCACTATAATTTTAGTTGCTTATTTTAACATAGATTTGTTTTCGTTAAATCCCCTGTCAGCAATAGGAACAGGACAGAGAAATAAGTGGTATGTGTGGGGCAAAGTCCAACAGTTTACAATTTGTTTAAATTTTCGCAACCTAATGTCCAGGCCAACTGATTATTGAGTAACAGTAACATGATAGCAGCATGCTCTGCAGGCAACAAAAGCTCCTACGTTCCTCTGAAAGTTTGCCTGCAGGTCATTCACACACAGAAATGCCACATAACTAAATACTGCAGCAAGAATTGCATTGTGAACATGAGACAGAGACAAAATGGCATTTGACTGCAAATTATTTCCCACCACAAAATTTCAATGGGGAAGCTTGTAAGAACACACCTATGAGTGATCAACATTAAGATGCCAGAAAAAAGAAATGCATTCCTCTACCACTCCCTGTCTGCCACAAAGGCAGAGCCTCGTGATACCAAGAGCAGCAGATGGGCTGAAGAAAAGATGCAAAGAAATTGCTGGACCAGCTAATAGCTGCCAGCCTGAGAATCCCATTGTTAGAGACATTTTGCCTCGGAAAAACACTGCTGGGGAAAAGGAAGCATCTGTGAGGTCTTGCTTTGATTCTTGTTTCTGAGCTGGGAAAACTCTAAACCCAGATCAAACTGGGACAACCAAAACTTTCTGGGGTGACAGTTTAGCAATGCAATACCCTAAAAGCACACTGAGGACTGTCACATAAAACACAAGAAGCACGACTGATACACACAGCTCCCAGCTGAAAATGGAAATCAGGCCTGTCTCCCTTTTGCTCCAAGTACCACCTGACACCAGGAACCAGCTTGTGAATCCTGCGTGCTGCTTCACCCAGTTCACAACCTTGCTCCGTAAAGACTGTCACTGTCCTGCAAGAATTGTGTAACTATGTACATGGTTCTTCTCTGCACACACCTCAGCCTGCATTTTAAAAGCACAGATCTGTTTTGCTCACTTGAGTACAAGCTGACAAGCACTGTATAACATGCTACCTAAACTTAAGACTTGCTCTGCTCTACAGGACTAAACAGCCATAAATGTATGTATGTATGTATTTATCAAGAAATAAGACTCTCTTGTTAGGCAACCAAACTTGAAACCTGATTTGCTTTTAAAGAACTAGCCCACAGCTCTCCCCCTAAACCATGGGCTCCTACAAGTCAGAACTCGAGCAATGGCATTTTTACTATCTTTTTTTTTCTGCAATCCTAGGGTGTAGGTTCAGAAAAAAACCCCACTTTTCAACAGGACTACCAGCTTCAGCAATTGCTCCTCTCCCCCCCCCAGATCAACTCCCTGTTCTGCTCCTGCACATTTGTTTATGTGGTTGCATGGTGAATCAGATGAGGAAAATTATCTGGCTGAAAAATAGCCCCTATTTGTTTGGTCAGCAGCTGCCTAAGCATCTAACTCAGGCAGTTAATGTCAGATGTTATATTAACATTAGTGTCAAATTTCTAGGCACAGCCTTAGAAGCACCAAAAGAGTAAAATGCCAAATTAAAACCTAAACCCAAGCACAGAATGAGAACATGCTGCACTACATTGCCAGGTTAATTAGCTCCTGGCCCTGTTCTACCGATGTTCTTTGTGTTCCATGCAAATATTTGTCCCAGATCTTACCATATGAGCAGCTCCATGGGCTAGCAAAGCTGCTCCAAAGCAGGTTTGATCAATAATATATCGTTATGGATCATAAGATCTTGAAGGTAGGGACCTTTTCTTCTCAACTGTAAAGCACCTGGCATGCACTTGACTCCATAAAAACAATACATTGCTTTACTAACACTTTCACTTATGTAATTCCCTGATTCATCTAACAAGCAAGAGCCAACACATCTGAAGGATATTAAATACTTCCCCCCCCCAGCTTTTATGATTACTCTAGTTGCCTTGACACTGCAACTGGTGCATTAAATGGTCTGAAAGGTTATCTAGCTTCCTCTGACTCCTGTGTGCCAAAGCTTTCGCTTCTGAAGCTCTCCCATGCCAAATTCCAGCAGATTCAGCAAGCTTCCTTTGCTTGCAGGATCTGCCTGGAACTACTTAAAACAATTATCCCTACAGAAATGCTGTCAAACACAGTGATTCCCCCCTTTCCAAACAGCAGAAGCATCCTACTATGATAAAACGCTAAGATACATCCCAGTTCTCCCTCCTCTACATTTGTATTCAACTCTGAGCAAACACCTTTGTAGACAACCCCTGCAAGTCACAGACATTAAAAACCCAATGCAGCTCCTTGACAAATTCAAGAGTAACCCAAGTCCTCAGCTAGGAAATAAGGCATTATGCTCCCACATTGTTTTGAGAACAGATGAGGCCTTAAAAAACAAATAACAACCCATTATTTCCTTTCCTATCACCACAATACAACCAACAAAATAATAACAACAGACTACTGTACCCACTTCGCTGTCACACACATACACTGAGCAAGTCTTATCCCTTGCAAACAGCAACCCCTCAGAGACAGGCCTTTTAAACTAGGGAACCCATATGTTATTGCTATTTTTTTTATTAACTCCACCACCCTGGCGGGAACAAGCAGCTTTCTCCGCAAACATAAACAGCGACGGCTCTCAGCCTGAAGGGTTTCCACCCAAGTGCCCAGTTCTACCCGCAAACGCGATGGGTGGCAGGGTGTTTGGACCCAGACTTTAGAAAGCTAAATATTTAGAGAAACGCTGTCAGACGAGTCTTTAAAAGGAAAAGCTTGGTCGCCTTGCTGCTGAACCTGAAACAGCGACATAAATACAAATACATTCTCCTCTGCTGTAACACCATTTATGCTGCTTTCCTCGGCCCTGCTCAGGGGGGTCAGGTCCTAGCCCTGGGCTAAAAACCCTCCGGAGAGGGGCCTGCACCCCACCATAGCCCGGCGGCATCGCCCTCGTTTGTCTCTGAGGCAGAAGACCTCCAGCCAGGATTTTTTTTTTTTTTTTAAATCAATAAAATGAAGCAGAAAACAGCCCCCACCCCCTCAGCTAGGCGCCTGGCGAGGGCCTCGCTGAGGCCCGGGGAAACCCGCCAGGCCCTGGGAGCACCCCCCACCCCGCTCCCCAGGCCCGGGCTCACCGTGAGGGGCCGAGGCCCGGCCTGGTCCTCCTTCCCCCCCTGCCCCGTCCCCCCTCAACC